>JAJEJO010049776.1:231131-336760 GCA_020662805.1 Glaucomys volans
ACTTCAGATAGAGCACTAATCTCCAGAATCTACCAAGTACTCAAAAACCTTTACACCAAGAACACTAATAACCCAATCAATAAATGGGACAAGGAAATGAACAGACACTTTACAGTGGAAGATCTGCAAGCAATCAACAGATTTATGAAAAAATGTTCAACATCCCTCGTTATAAGAGAAATGCAAATCAAAACCACCTTAGGATTTCATTTTACCCCAATTAGAATGTCTTTTATTAAGAATACAGGCAACAACAGGTGTTGGCGAGGATGTGGGGAGAAGGGTACACTCATACATTGCTGGTGGGAGTGCAAGATGGTGCAGCCACTCTGGAGAGCAGTGTGGAGATTCCTTAGAAAACTTGGAATGGACCCCCCATTTGACCCAGCTATCCCACTCCTTGGCCTATACCAAAGGACTTAAAATCAGATTACTACAGTGATGCAGCCACATCAATGTTCATAGCTGCTAAGTTCACAATAGCTAGATTGTGGAACCAACCTAGATGCCCTTCAATAGAAGAATGGCTAAAGAAACTGTGGTGTATATACACAATGGAATATTACTCAGCCCTAAAGAAGAATAAAATGATGGCATTTGTAGGTAAATGGATGATGTTGGAGACTGTTATGCTAAGTGAGATCAGCGAATCCCCAAAATCCAAAGGCCGAATGGTCTCTCTGATAAATGAATGATGATGCATAATGCGGGGGGCGGGGGAGGATGGCAAGAATGGAGGAAGGATAGATAGCATAGAGGGAAGGGAGGGGTGGGGCCGGGGGTTGGGGGGTAAGAATAATAACAGAATGTGTGACAGACATCATTGCCCTGTGTACATGTATGAATGCATAGATGGTATGATTCTACTTTGTGTATAACCAGAGAAACAATAGCTGTACTCCATTTGTGCTCAATGAATCAATAAAGAAATAAAAAAAATAAAGAAAAAAAAAAGAAACGTTAACATAGTAGCTTTGTGGTAATGCAGATATTCGATTGTCTTTTCCATATTTAGAAATTCTGTGCCTGATCAGGAATAGATGATTTAGGCCAGAACAGAATAGACTGATAGTATTTAAATGCAAATAATTGTGCTTAACCTACAGATTTTAAGGAATACAATCACATATTCATTTTTAATATTAAAGACCATGAGTGGCTAAGACCAATTTTAACCACAGAAAAGAAACCGTGGAAATATTGTACATGGATTTGAGGTAAATAATTAAATTGATATATCTACTTTTATTATCTACCATGTACCAAACATTGTGAAGATGTTTAAGAGGTTAAAACAATAAATGAACCGTATTTTCCAGGATCTCATCCTTAAGGATTTAACTAGTTATTTTCACAATGGTGTTTTCCATTCCATTGGAATTGAGAAGAAAAATTTGGGAGTGGTTGAGTCAAACTATGCACACACACACACACACACACACACACACGTATATATTTTGGATGTGAAGACTGTAAACGGTGAAGACTGTTTACGTTAGGTACTTTGTCCTATAGCATCAGGTTTTGCATTTTTCAGACTTATTTGCAAATACTTGGTAAACTTCTTTGTGTGTGTTTAAAATAAGTATTACACAGGACTGAGAGGGACTGAATGTTGAATGCCCCAGAATCAGGTTTGTAATATCTGTGACTTTTCATTATGTTCCTATATTGCTATTCCTGTTGATCCCTTGATCATGCTGATGACTTGACTTACATTGTGACTAAGTTGTTTTGACTAAGCTTTCTGTACAAGTGATATGGCCCTTGTAAATATACTTCAGTATAATCAGTCTAGGATACTACTGTGTGCCAGCATTGAGCTGGTATTAATAGAAGTATTTGGATGAAAAGTATGCCTGAACATATGCCTGATCATTTTAGGGTAAAACCTACTTGGCATTCTACTTCATTTGGATTGAGGGAGAAGAGTATGATTTTTCCTAGTGTTTTTTTTGGGGAAGGTAGCAGGAAGGGGAGTCAGGGAGTAAAGAGAGACTAACTAGAGATGATTAGTTAAATAACATTTATTTATTTATTTTAAAATAGAACATTTTTGAAGGTATATGCCTTTTGTTAGCAATAATAAGCATGTATGTCATCGATTCTGTTGATAAGTCAGTGCTTAAGGTGATAAGTTGGGCAATTAGACTGGGAGCATCTGTCCCTCATTTTTTATCTGTGGGGTTGCAAGGATTGAAGAAGATGAGAAAAAGAAGACATCTTTGATATTTTTATGCCATTTTTAGCAGGCTTGAGTAGAACTGACCTTGAAACAGTTCTAACAATAGCATCAGCTTCATGATGCTGACTGTTGGGCTGGAGGTGAAGCTCAGTGGTAGAGCACTTGCCTAGTAGGTGTGAGGCCTTGGGTTCAACTCCAGCATCTCTTTCACACACACACACGCCCACACACACACGCAGACAGTTGTCACTTCATTTTATGATGATCGCAACAGCTTCTTAGAAAGTCTGGCCCATGCCTTTGGATATTATAGATGGTTCCTTTAGCATCATTGGTTAAGAGACCAATTCTTTGGATTGGCCTCCTCTTAACTTTTCCATTAGTGAAAGAATGGATGCAGAGTATGGTGCTATCATGCTAATTATCTTTTTTATCCAATGTGAATACCATGGTCCAGTTACTTGTAAAGCAACTTGTGGACCTCATCTTTTTTTTTTTCCACTTCAAAACAATTTGTTGTTTTTAGATAAACAAGACAGTAGAGTACATTTTGACATATACATACATGGAATATAATTTAATAAGGATCCCATTCTTCTTGTTGTACATGATGTGGAGTTTTGCTGGTTGTGTATTCATACATGAACACAGGAAAGTTATGTCCCATTCTTTCTATGGTCTTTCCTATTCCCATGCCCTCTCCCATCCCTTCATTTCCCTTTGTCTAATCCAGTAAACTCCTATCCACCACCCCCCGACCTTTATTGTGTGTTAGTATCCACATTATCAGAGAGAAGATTCAATCTTTGTTTTCTTGGGATTGGCTTATTTTACTTAGCATGATATTCTCCAGTTCCATCCATTTACTGGCAGATGCCATAATTTCATTCTTCTTTTATGGCTAATATTCCACTGTGTATATATGCCATATTTTCTTATCCATTCATCTGTTGAAGGGCACCTAGGTTGGTTCCATAGTTTAGCTATTGTGAATTGAGCTGCTGTAAACATTGTGTGGTGGTTGTCACTGTAGTATGCTGATTTTAAGTCCTTTGGGTATAAACCAAGGAGTGGGATAACTGAGTCAAATAGTGGTTTCATTCCAAGTTTTCTGAGGAATCTCCATACTGCTTTCCAGAGTGGTTGCACCAATTTGCAATCCCGTCAGCAATGTATGAGTGTATCTTTCCCCCAACATCCTCGCCAACATTTATTGGTGTTTGTATTCTTGATAATTGCCATTCTGACTGGAGTGAGATGGAATCTCAGTGTAGTTTTAATTTCCTTTTCTCTAATTGCTGGAGATATCAAACATTTTTTCATTTACTTGTTCACCATTCGTATTTCTTCTTCTGTGAAATGCCTGTTCAGTTCTTCTGCCAGTTTATTGAGTGGGTGGTTTTTTTGGTGCAAGTTTTTTGAGTTCCTTGTATATATCCTGGAGATTAATGCTTTATCTGAGGAGCAGGTGGCACAGATTTTCTCCTGTTCTGTAGGCTCTCTCTTCATGTTATTGATAGTTTCCTTTGCTGAGAAGCTTTCTAGTTTGATACCATCCCATTTACTGATTCTTTTTTTTTTTAAACATTTTTTTAGGTGTTGATAGATCTTTATTTTAGTCATTTATATGTGGTGCTGAGAATTGAACCCAGGGCCTCACACATGCTAGGCAAGTGCTCTAACACTGAGCCACAAACCCAGCCCCCCATTTACATTTTTGATTTTACTTCTTGCACTTTTAGGATTTTACTTATTGTTGAGGAAGTTGGCTCCTAAGCTGACGTGATCGGAGAGTTGGGCCTATATTTTCTTCTGGTAGACACAGAAGAGATCCTGATCCACTTTGAGTTGAGTTTTGTGCAGGGTGAAAGGGATGAAAATTTCATCGTACTGCATATGGATTTCCAGTTTTCCCAGCACCATCTATTGAAGAGGTTCTCTTTTCTCTAGTGTGTTTGTGGCACCTTTGTCTGGTATGAGATGAAACCTGTCTCGGAAAGACAGGTTTCTGTAGTTCTCTAACATCACATCTTTATATAAATTCTGAGCAGGGTCCAGACATTCCCATTCCTCTTGAGAGAAATCAGTTGCCACATCCCTGTGCAGTGTCAGTGGTTCCATGTCCTGGATTTCACACTGCCTGCTCTAAGCTCTGCTTGTGTAGCATGGAAACCTGGGGTTTCTGAGCATAGAAGAAGAAGCCCAGACCCTATCTCAAGAATCAGTGGACCATATCTTGAGATAGAAAAAACAAATACAAATCGAAAGTTGATTCTTAAAACTCTTTCCCTAATTGGGATTTGGAGGAGTAGAACATTACTCAGAAAACAATGCCACAGATTTTTGCTAAGGGTAAAAATGTAGGTACCTATAGGCACCAGAGATACATTTTCAAAGAAGCTAGCTGTTTTATGGTTGGGAAATTATCTGAGCAACATGGACTTGTAGGGAAAGGAAACTAATATGTGAAAAAGGGATTTTTTTCTTTACACTCTTTACTTCAGTGTGTGTTACTACTTTTTCATTGGAAAAAAATTAAGGGATTACATTTAAAAATTAGAAAACTCCATTTAAAGGAGTTTTGACTCCTTCCTAGTTATAATTTTAGGAAACTTGCATTTATGTGGCAGTCTGAGAACTGTTTCCATTGTATAGGATTTTATTATTAAACAAGGGTTCCAGATGGATGATCACTTAGAAATTCACACAATGGATTTGATTTATGTTTGATTTCTCTTATTTTAAAAAAATGGTGACCATCTTAGAGAAAATAACTTTTATAAAATAGGTGTCATAACAGTTCAAGGCACATAAAATTGGAATTAAGGGAGAATGTTACTTTAGATTGTATTTGAGATCTCGTAGTATACTAGGAATTCTTGAAGGGTGGGCAAAGCTAAACCTAAAAATAGATGGAGGCTTGCCTGCACATTTCAACTGTGGAACAGCTGCAGTGGCTCTCCTTTAGCCTTCTCAGCTGAATAGCACTCCCTTTCTGGTATGTGCTCTATTGAGAAGTCTTTACTAGCTCTCAGGGCATATTTGAAAAAATACAAAAGGGGCTTGAATTAGATCATAGGAGGTGGGATAAATGTCAGAGAGCATTTGATAATTTCTGACACTGTCAAAGTAGAAGCAGTTTTTGGTTGGAGAGGTTGCAAGAGAGCAACAAATGTTTTGATGGGGGAGTCTACAAGTGTATATCTGTCTTCAGATTTTTTCTTTGACTTTTCCTTCTCCAATCTAATACTCTTATCTAGATTTTTAAAATGTAACTGGAAGAGGTAAAGGCCCTTCCTCCTTTGTTAATGAGTTATAACCTTTCACAAGTCCAAGGAAGGTCATAGAAAGGATTTTTTACTTTATAGGCTTATTATTTTTAAATCTCAGAGTGAAAGTTTATTTTCACAGTTGCTGTTTTAAATTTGTGTGCATCATTAAACAACTACATTTTCCCTTGTTGCATAAAGACATTTGGCTTAGTAATGTCTCTGTCCCTGTTCCATGAGGGAAGTCTCTGCACTGCCTTCCATATATGCAGTTCCTGTATGTCAGTGTTCCAGGGGGTTTTGTTTCAGTTACAGCTAAGGGATATTTGATATGAAAAATGCAAATGATGGTGGGCACTATTATGATCTCTTCTGCAGGTGATTTATCCATAGTCATTTGAATGATTACTCTGTGACAACTAGTGCATGTGGTCCCGAAGTTGCACATTCTTAAGACCTAATCTTGCTTTCAGGGAACTTAACATTTTAGTGGGAGACAATATAGAAGACAACTCAAAATTGCAGTACCCAGGTGTTCTGTTAAGAGATTCTGAGTGTGCTGTGAAGAGTATGGAGGAGGGCTAACTGACCCAGTTTAGTTAGTATGAATAAGAAAATTAGGGGTTGTTTGCTGGAGGAGGTGTTGCTTTCATTATCATGTTCTGAAGGAAGAGGAGAGGAATTAGAGAAGAGGAAAAAAGGCTTGAAGTTATGATAGGAAAGGCTTGGAGGCATGAGAGAACTTTATTGTTTGTGATGGTAATGTATTTTGTTCAGTTTCCAAGTTATGTATCTTTTTGACTCATCTATAAGGAATTATAATTGATTGATTTAAATTTGTCTTTTCAATTTTAACAAAGTTCTTTTGTAGTGGAACTGTTTAAGAAAGAACTTAATCTTTGTTTACCCTATCCAAATCAAACCAAGCCAAAAAAGTGTTGAATCCTTTCCTATATATACCCTGTGCATGATTCTACATTAGAAAAGAACCCATTCCAACTCTGTAGTCAATAGGTGTTCTTAATGTATAATTTTTTCATAGGCAGCAGATTTGTCTTGGTGAGGTTCATGCTGTGCAGTAAATAGAGGTGTATTTGAAAACCATTTTACACCTTAATAATATGACATTTTCTGGTTGTGAAAAACAGTTGCATGGCCAGTGTACAAATGAGCTGCTTGAATATAGTACAATATTAATGCATCCAAATTTATCATTTATTTTTATTGGACTTAGTTTTATTATTTATAAAGAAAAACCTGGTTACAAAATTTAAATTTTAAGGCGTTTAAATTGTATAAGGTAAAATCTTTCATTTCCTGGGAAAATCCTTGAAAGTATCAAACTCTTTTTTTAAATTATTTTTTTTAGTTGTAGATGGCCATGATACCTTTTTTTTTTTTTTTATTAATATGTGGTGCTGAGGATTAAACCCAGTGCCTCACATGTGCCTGGCAAGTGCTCTACCACTGAGCTAAAACCCCAGCCCAAGAGTCTCAAACTCTTAAATATTCATTTAAATAAAGTCCCTAAGGACTTGTGCTAGGCAGGGCTTAATTATCCTATCCCATTATCCCATTACTACAGGATTCAGAGTAGTTCTTTTGAAAGAATTGATACTAATTGGTGGGTAGATAAGTTTTCTGAGCAGATGAGGTTTTGATTTTTAGACACACATAGCCCAAAAGATCTTTAGATATAAGATGGGTTTAAAAAAAGGATTCAATCATATTGCAAAATACTGTTTTGTGTGAAGAAGGAAAATAAGAGATATATCTATAAAGTATGACTTTGTCATGCTGTTTGAAGATTGTTGTAAAAGAGATGCTCCAAAAATACTTTGAATAGTGGTGGCATTGCTAGAGTAAGTATTAACTCATCCAAAAAGACTTTGGGATAATTGTTGGTTCATTGAGTAATTCCAATTTTGGCTTTTGTTAAGTGTGTGAAGATTCTATACATTATCAACATCTTTAAAAATATTCTTCGTTGGTTTAGTCAATACTAATGGGTCATTCCATTAATTAGTCTAAATGTGAAGTTTCACTGTAGACTGAGACCTTGAATTATTAAGCCAAGTGCTAATTAAGGCAGTTAGCAAAAGAATTAACATTCAGTTGGTGGGATGAGAATGTAATTAATCTGTGAATGAACCTTTACTGTTTAGGGGGCTCTGAGATTATTATCCAGGATCATCTTAAAACAAAAATATGTACAAATTCTAGTGTGTCTGTGTATATGCAGATTCCCTTGAATATTGAAGTAGGAGTCTGTGGATTCAAAATTTTTTTTTGGTATATATGTTAGTGAGCTTTTCCTCACTGTATCAAAGTATGTGAGCTAACTTACTTATAAAGAGAAAAGATTTATTTTGGCTCACAGATTGGAAGTTCCAGTTCATGATTGATTGGTCTTATGGTGTGAGAGTGTGTGGCAAAGCAAACTAACTTATACAAGGAGCCAGGAAGCAAGAGGGAAGAGAAAAAGACCAGGGTCCCACAATCCCCTTCAAGGGCACATACCCAGTGACCTAACGACCTTCTACTAGCTGCCACCTCTCAAAGGTTCTACTGACTCCCAATAGTGCCATCATAGGGACCAAATGTTTTAACATATAAGCCATTGAAGGATATTCAAGAGCCAAATGAAAGCAGTGTTGCTGATACAGTTGTACATTTTTAAACTGTGTTTTCACATTTGGCCTTATGCTAAGGAAAATAAAGTGATTATAAAATGTGAAGGAGAAAAAAAACATTCCTAGTTCTCAGTGTCACTCAGAAAACTTGGTGGAAGATGGTATATGATGGCTGTTGAGATTTATTTGACACAAATTCAGTTATTGTACTTTGTCTTTTAACATTCTAAGTAGAGAGAAGTTTCAGCCATGCTATCTTATATCTATTCCCAAATGGTTTTTTAAGGATTTTACACTGTGAGGCATTTTGAGATCATACCTTCTCCTTCATAAATACCTTTGAAGAATTTTCTTACATGTTTATTCTTGTGGCCATTTGTGTATAGTCATATTGACCAGAAATGTATGTTCCACATGTTGAAGTCCTGTTTCATCACAGTCTCTTTAGTATTGGCTTCTATTTTTCTAGGAATTAAAACCTGATTCCTGATTTTTCCATCTTTTATTTTTTAATTGTTTGTTCTGTTTAGCTATATATGACAGCAGAATGCATTTTGATTCATCATACACAAATGGAGTATAATTTCTTATTTCTCTGGTTGTACGTGATGTAGAGTCACACCATTCCTGTTTGTCTCATTCCGCCATCTTTCATTCCCCCTGCCCTCTCCCCGCCCCTCAATTCCCTCCACACAATCCAGAGTTCCTCCATTCTTCCTTTACCCTCCCCGCCTCCCCACCCCCCAATTTTGTATCAGCACCCATTTATCAGAGAAAACATTTGGCCTTTTGGTTTTGGGGATTGGCTTATCTCACTTAGCATGATATTCTCCAACTCCATCCATTTACCTGCAAGTGCTATAATTTCATTCTTCTTTATGGCTGAGTAATATTCCACGGTTTCTTTATCCATTCATCTGTTGAAGGGCATCTAGGTTGGTTCCACAATCTAAGTATTGTGAATTGGGCTGCTAAAAACATTGATGTGACTGTGTCACTGTAGTATGCTAACTTTAAGTCCTTTGGGTATAGGCCAAGGAGTGGGATAACTGGGTCAAATGGTGGTTCCATTCCAGGTTTTCTGAGGAATCTCCATACTGCTTTTCAGAGTGGTTGCACCAAGTTGCAGTTCCACCAGCAATTTCCCCCACATCCTCGCCAACACCTATCCATCCCTTATTTTTGTATTGTTCTTTAATAGGAATAAAGAATAGTAGTTATTGAAAATTTGGAAGTTGGGCATTCTTCCTTCTCCTGGTACATGGAGTTTTGAGATGCTTATGGTGTCTTTAACTAAAAGCTTGATAGAGTGGATTTATGAAAACAGCATGAGTGGCATGCAGGCATATTGATACTTCAGGGAAAAGTTTGTGATCGTGTGTGTGTGTGTGTGTGTGTGTGTGTATTTTAAATGGCCTTTCAGATACCTGGTGCAGTAAAATTGCTTTAAAAGTAAAATGTTGCCCGGTGTTGTGATGCACACCTATAATCCCAGCACCTCAGGAGTCTAAAGCAGGAGAATCACAAGTCTGAGGCCGGCATAGGCAGATCTGTTTCCAAAAAAAGGAAAAAGAAGGAACCATTGAAATCCTCTTAAGCTTGTTCATTTTATTGATAAGGCACTTGAGGACCAAAGAAATAAATCTGTTAAGACTAATTATAGTAGAAATGATTGTGAAGATCTATATTTGGGTCCAGAAAGTCAGTTATGCGAATGTAGAGAAAGTCTTGGTTTAAGCAGAACATTAGTTGACCATAATTAGCTTTTCTGGTCATGAATGATATGACTGTTAGAATTGTTCAATTGATCTTTAATTGCAGTAATAAAAATATTATGTCAGAAGAAGTAGACATTGGTTCAGTAGAAGAGAAGATTTGGAGTATTAATGTTTAGTTGTTCTGATCCTGTTTTCAGAAGAATGTTAACAAGCTGTAGCTTATTATTCAACTTACACTATGAAGATTCTTTGAAGCCAGAAGTCTCGGCTTTTCCTGGTACTCAATAGAACTGAGTTCAAGTGTTGCTCTTGGCCACATGAACAAGTCTTAAGTCTGGCTTTTTGCCCCTTTTCCTTATGTGATTTTCTTGCCTTCCCCACTGATAAAGATCACAGTAACACCTTTCACCCTCACCCTAACCCCATTTTCTTGTCAAGTCAGACCTTCAAATCTTAGTAAAAATAACATCTCTCCGCCACTTGTCTGGGAGGTTTAAATGTTTGTTTATGAGTTTGTACTCGTGCTATTAAGATATGTCTAAAAAGGACATAAAAATCCATGAGCATTACGATCACTTTGGGCTTTTCTGTGTTCTTGCATATCAGAGATGGCAGCTGTGGGAATGGTTAAGGGATGGTACACTTGCTGGAAAAACAAAGCAAACCAGTCCTTTTGAGAAGACACACAGTCAAAAAAGAGGGGTAGAAGAATCATCCAGGCCTCTTGTACCAGGTACATATCGGTTTTGGAATCACCTACCAAGTTTCTATATAAGGTGGAAGGGAACTGATCTTTATTGAACCCCCAAAGACCAGGTGCTTTACAGTGTAGATCTTGTTTTTCCTTACCTCGTAGTAGTGTTCTTATCTTATTTATAGGTGAAGAACTGGCATATGAATAAAATAATGTCATAGAGGTAGTGGATTTGAATTTAGGATTTTTTGACTCAAAAGATCTTGTAAAGGACCTTTATTTTATAACCACAGAAAACAATTGTATTTCTTTCATCTAGAACAGCCAGTAATCATCATTGGTTTTTGTCTAATTGTTAATTTCTAATTTCTTTCTATTAGGGCCATGTCTGTGTTTTCCTCTCCAGTAGGTTTTCTTGAATTCTTAATTTTCTTGAATTCCTAATTAGGAAGAAGATCATTTGATCTTCTTCCTTTCTCTTTTCTTTACAAGACTAATGGTTTTTCCTGGCTGTTCACTAGGAACCTCCATGCAGCATGAATGATTATTCTCCAAACTACTTCTTAAAATTTTGTTTATTGGATTAATTTGCTTAATTGGTTGAATATCAAACAGTAAACATGCTTTTTGCTGACGTTGGTTTGATTCCAGTTTCCCAGGAAAATAGTAAACTTCTTTGGCCCTCAGGAAATATGTGATGTTTGATACATGTATATATTATATAAGGTTTGGATTAAGGTAAACCTATCTCCTCAAACATTTATCATTTCTTCGTGGTGAAACAATTCAAAACCCATCTTCGAGCTGTTTTGAAACATACAGTACCTAATCATGATCTGTAGTCACCCTGCTGTGCAGAGAACCCCAGAACCTATTTCTCCTGTCTGTAATTTTCTACTTCCTGACCAACTTTTCTGTGTTCCTTACTCCCTGTGTGGAACCTAGCCACTGGTCACTACTCTGAACTTACCTGAGATAACTTTTTTAGATTTTACAGGAGATTTAGGTTTATGCAGGAGGTCATGTGGTATTTATCTTTTTGTGCTTCCCCATCTTTTATCCTGCACTTTGAAGTGGAGATACTTGAATTTGGGTGTGTATTGTCTCATTCCTCTTGTCAGTTAGTAGATCTGCAACTGTAATCTTATGATAAATTTGGCAGAATTTCCATTGTAGAAGTAAATTTAGTCTTTCTTGGTGTTAATTGTAAACCTAGTAAAATAAGCTTCATTTATTGGCGTATCTTTAGGAACCTCGTTTTTGTATTAAATAGCAAAGCCTCATTATATTCCATAAAATCTCATTCATTTGAACCTTGCAATTTAAATTTGTATTTTGGAGGCACACTGGTGTAAAGTTTTTCCTTAATAAGGGCACTGTTGTTTGCTATAGGGTGCTTATTAACATGTTTCAGTCATTGTAGCAGGTCAGGTACAACTTCTTTGCTATTGTTTTATTGGCTCCTCATTTTAAGTTATTATCTCCATTAAAGTAGTTAAGATTTAAGCTGTTATTAAATTATCTTTCCTAAGCAGTTTGAAATTGTAAACTGTAATTGCTGTATTGAAGTATGCTGATATTTCCCCTTCAGCTGTAGTGAGGGATTATGTGACTCAATCTTTCCCATATGAGGGATATGGGTGCTTTGAATCTTAGTGGCTGTTGGTGGATTTGTTTCTTAAGAGCCATATGTTCTTGTACTGCTTTAAACCAACCACCTGTCTGGATAAGATGTCTTAAAGTTAGTCATTCCTACTCTTGTGCTTGAAGTGATATTGTGGTCTTTTTAGTTTCTGCTTTTTATCCTGTTTTAACATGTCAGACAATCGCTGTTTATCTAATCTTGTTCATTTTTATCCTAATCGTTATATAGAACAACTGGCATTTGAATATCTACTATGTATCAGGCATCACCTTGATGGCTGTACCTATCCTAGCTTACAATTTATAATTATACCTGTTTGAGAATCACTGTTTTTATCCTTGTTTTGCAGGTGAAGAGGTAGAGGCTTTGAGGATTCACATATTTATGTTAGGTCATAGAGCCTACAAATTAAAAGAACTCAGATTCAAATCACATCTGCCTTTAGAACTCTGTTTTTAACTTTGTTTGCTGTACTAGAACCAGGTCGGATCTTTGTCACCAGTTTCCTCTTTTCCTTATTAAGTTGGTAAGGACTTACCCTTCTTTAAGTGAACTGAGAGGAAAAGGTCACACAGGGAATAGTTGGTTAGTTTTTTATTTTTTTTTATTTTTTTGGGTACTGGGGATTGAACGCAGGGGCACTCCACCACTGAGCCACATCCCCAGCCCTACTTTGTATTTTATTTAGAGACAGGGTCTCACTGAGTTGCTTAGGGCCTCGCTAAGTTGCTGAGGCTGGCTTTGAACTCGCGATCCTCCTGCCTCAGCCTCCCAAGTGCTGGGATTACAGGCGTGCGCCACCGTGCCCGGCAGTTGGTTAGTTTTTTAAAAAAAACAATCACTGCTGGATTGTGAATCTGGAGAATAGAATAACTAAATGTATCATTAATTTTCATGCATTCATGCTGATGGTATAGACTCATGCTCAATCTAGGACAGTCAACAGATTTTGTGGAAGAATGATTTGATGTAAATTGTGAAACTAGATATCATCTGGAAAAATTTAAAACTATCCCTTTGATTATGCAAATATAGTGATTAAGAACTTTGGGAGCTGGAAACTTTACATTGATACCTTAGGCCTGCCAGCTTTTTATACCTCTAGGCAAATTATTTAACTTTCTTAAACTTTAGTTTCCTCATCTTTAAAACAAGGGTAGTCCTAGCACCTTCCTCAAAGATGTACTATAAGGATGAAATAAAGCAATGTGAAGTACTTAGCAGAGTACCTTGCACATTGAAAGCACTGCGCTAATAGTTATTGACATGAGCTAATAGGAAAACTGTAATAGTGTTAACTCTAGACCAACTTTTCTGTATTCCTTACTCCCTGTATGGAACCTAGCCACTGGTCACTACTCTCAACTTACTTGAGATCAACTTACATGAAAGCTTTGAGGTGAAGAAATTGTTGATTAGCCGGGCGTGGTGGCACACGCCTGTAATCCAAGCGACTTGGGAGGCTGAGTCAGGAGGATCGCGAGTTCAAAGCCAGCCTCAGCAACTTAGCAAGGCCCTAAGCAACTCAGTGAGACCCTGTCTCTAAATAAAATACAAAATAGGGCTGGGGATGTGGCTCAGTGGCCAAGTGTCCCTGAGTTCAATCCCTGGTTCCAAAAAAAAAAAAAAAAAAAAAAAAAGAAATTGTTGATTGATGTAGTGCTGACCAGTTAGCACTTGCCCTTTCGTGTTAAACTGACTTTTACTGGTAGTCCTAACGTCAGCCATTTCCAGTCTTTAAGTAATTACTTTAGAGTGCAAATAAAAATGCCAAACTCTGAAATGTTTTAGATTATTTAAAGGGATTTATGTTTTAAAATGTTCTGCCTATAGGCAAAAGGAAGTCAAGAAGATAGTTAAAAAATATTGATTACAGGATTCTTTTAGCAGATTAACCAAATGGTATAATTTGAAGGAGAGTTGTGTGCTTGGGCATTTGTGATTGGGTGGAAAAATTCAGGCAAAAGAGATGTAAAATGGTAGTTATTGATCCAAATGAAGAGTTGGTATAATTGTGCACATCTGGGGTTTGATGTATGAAAAGATGCCAGAATTTCATTGAGAGGCTAAGGTTATCTTCAACTCCAGGATTTTATTTTTTATTTTACTTTTTGAGGTTCTGAGTTAGACCCAGAGATTTGTGTGTGCTAAGGTAGTGCTATACTTGGCCTTGTTTTCTCCCCAGCCTTAGGATTGTACTTTTTGAGTGTTGAATGTTACATACCAGATTAGTTCTTATTTCGTCCTTTTCAGGAGAATATGTACTTTAGCCTAACAACAATAGAAAACAGCTTTCTCTTTTAGCTGTCTTAACTTATTTTAACCTCATTCCTAAGTTAGCTTAACAACATAGTTTATTTTGGCTCTAAGACTCTGCCCACTTTTTATCTTATATTAAACATGTATTTTTCATTCAATGAGAGGACAAATGCAAGCCAGTGCCTATTTATTTTCGGATGATCTCGCCCTTCCCACTATTTTCTTAATCCCATGATATTTGTTCATACCTCTGTCTGAAGGAAAAAAGCTGATTGAATTTGAGGATAGCCGAAACATTTTTTGTGCAGTAGTTTGTAAAATGTGGGGGAATTCTGCTGAATTTTCGTTCAGGGTATCATTCAGTAGCGGTTTAGTGGTGATCAGAGATCATGTTGATGCCTTTACTATTCTGGGAAGTTTCTAGGCTTAGAAGGATTCAGTTTACTGTAATGCAGAAATAAAGAAAAACTCTATACTTGAAAAAGATAAGTATAGACATCAGCTCCATTATACCACTAGATTTTCATTCACTTTGTACATTTGAACTTTATTAAGGTAATATAAGGTGAAAAAAAAATGACTCATGGTCCTAGTGATGTTGCTGTGATCTAATTTCAGTTGTTTTGAATCATGTGACTACAAAAGTACAATACTATGGAGAGAGATTCTGGGCAGATTTCTGACAACTTTGTTTATTATGGTTGATAGCAGCCATCATCATATTTTTAAAAGTAGCTTGGTAGCCTGGCGTGGTGGCGCACGCCTGTAATCCAAGCGACTTGGGAGGCTGAGTCAGGAGGATCGCGAGTTCAAAGCCAGCCTCAGCAACTTAGTGAGGCCCTAAGCAACTCCGTGAGACCCTGTCTCTAAATAAAATACAAAATAGGGCTGGGGATGTGGCTCAGTGGCCGAGTGTCCCTGAGTTAAATTAAAAATTTGGAAAATTTGCTCTTTTATGTAAAGAGAAAAAGATAATCCCTTATCTCATGACCTAGAGATATTAGCATTTTGAATTTCTGCTAGCCCATTTCTCTTATACATGTATAAAAAATAGATAACTGAGAAGATCAGGTTATATATGTGTATATATATGTATATATGCATACTGTTTTTAGTTTTCATTTAATACTGTTTTCCCATGTTATACAGTTTTTTCAAATACTGTTTTGGAAGATCATATATAATTATTTTGGAGCCATCAAAATTTAACCAAGTCTCTCTAGAGAGAGTAAGTTCCCCCACCCTGCACAATAAAGTGTTTTATTTGATTCAAAGTTTCCTTATGATAAAGTAAAATTAGTGAGTTAAAGTTTTAGCACTTTCAAGTGTCTTCATTTGTATTGTTAAATTTGTTAAATTTTATTTGTAAGCTTGTAACCACTTTATATCTCCTAGCCATCAACTGAGTATGTTAGTACTTGTTTTGCCACGTCTTTGTTGGTAGTGACATTTTTTTTTCCTACCCTTTCTTGATTTCCAGGAAAATGATATTGTCTCACATACATTGAGATTCTACCTCTCAATTGAGTCTACCTCGTAACATTCATAAGAAATGTTACGAATGTCAAATTAGTCCACAAACTCCCTGGCCTTTATTTTTGGTCCGAACCCAACACTGGGAACTTCCTGATCATCCCATCATATCGTTAGTGAAGCTTCCTAAACACATGGGTGTCTGTGTTAGACCAGTGTGGTTTCATTACAATGAGATGTCACTAAAAAATTAAGCAAGCGTTGGAAATTCCTTGTAAAGGAAAAAGAACAACCAGCAAAGCTATCCATGTTTATGGTGTTTGGGGCTCGTCTTTTATATATTTAGCAATTACTTTGGCTGAACCAGTTTGTGCATCCAGAAGAACCAGTCAGAATATCTGTGCCCTTCCCTTCATCAAAGCAAATACCTAGTCATGTCCTCCCTGTTGCCTTTTCTTTTGACCATGACTGGTATATTCTCAACTAGCTTAAAAGGTTATAAACTTGTTCATATGACTTTAGCTCCATGTTATGGCATAAATCTGTTTTGTGTATGAAAGCTTTTTCTTAAATTTGCCTTTACTGGGATGCATGTTCTGAAATGTGCTGCTGTTGTAACTGTATGTATATTATAAATTCATGGATTCTACCCAGGAGGGACCTGACTTTGATAATGTGGAGCTGCTGCAAAATCTTAGACAGTCCCATGTAGATAAAACAGCTTTTTTCTGTGTTCATCAGTAGACATTGTTCTGTCTGAGCTACATAGGTAAAGCAATCTTTATTTAACTGATTTTCAGTTTGGGTCAGTCTAGCACCATAAAGGGAGAGGAGAGTCTCGCAGTCCCAAAGATGTCAGCAGAGTGGTGCATCACAGCTCTCTCACACACTTCTCGTTTTCCTAGACAAGCTTCCTTTTCAGGCCATTTCAGGTAATCTTACCATATTTGCAATTGGAAGAAGCTGTATCTTTCTAGCCTCTACCAAAGTCATGATGGCCATTTTAGAGACCATGGGTTTAGTTTGGAGATGGTGTAGTATTTAAAAAAAATTTTAAATACAAATACTATGCCATCAATAAATTTTATTTATTTTTAAATAAAACTCTGAAGTGGTTTAAATAATGTAAGTGAATTTCACAAAAGGGACTGATAGAGCAGTTGTAAGAACCCACAGTCTGATATAACGAGAAAACTACAAAAAGCATATGCCAGCTCTCTAGGCTCAGCATTCTGGTGCAACTGGAAGGCTTGAACATTTCCTTACACATCTTTCTGTGGTCAAGTTTTCACATACGTAGATACGTAGAATTGAAATTGCTGGGTTAAACTGCTTTCCAAAGTGGGTATACATTTTACATTTCCCCCAGCATTATATGAGTTTTCTAGTTTTTCCATGCTTTTGTCAGTACTTGGTATTGTTAATCCATTTCTTTGTAGCCATTCTGGTGAGAATAAAAAGTCTAGGGCATTATGTTTTCTTCCATGAATCACATACTTGGTGTCATATCTAAGAGGTCTTTGCCTTAGTCAAGATCACAAAGATTTTTCCTGTTTTCTTCTAAAAGTTGTGTAGTTTTTGTTCTTAGGTTTTTGCCTGAGGTCTAAATTTGGGTAAATTTTTGTGAGCTATGTTTACTTTTTTGGGTATGCATATCTGCTTGTTCTAGTGCCGTTTGTTAAAAGGCCCTTAAAACTTCTTTTTCCTTGAAGCTGTGTTACTACTTCTCAGACTTGTATATGCAGAAGCCTTCATTTTCTGGCTGAGTTGGGGGGAAGTGGATGGGAAGGGAATTTTTCGATCTTAGCTTTGTGGTAGGGAGCTCAGATTGCTTCAGTATTCTGCCTTTTAGGAAGACATCCACAGAGTGTTTGTAAACAGTGAATAGTTTTGGCTGATTTGGTTCTTCTTAATAAGTGCTCTGTTATCCTCTCCCCCTCAGGGTGATTATGAAATCTTAATTTTAACCTAGTTAGGGGTGGGTAAGCCTAGGATAGTACACACTATCTTACTAAATGTTTGTTAAACACAGTTCTAGCATGAAAATGTTGAAATGTTTCTAAAAACATTTTCTTTGCACGGTAGTTCTTTCTAACTATATAGAACATATTTATTACAAAAATGTTTAGATTTTACTCAAAGTATAAAGAATAATCTTTTTCTTCTATCATTGCCATACAGATTTTGGCTCAGCAGTACTTTTAATTTTGTGGATTGATATAGGGATTGTGGGCAACGTACTTTCTTGGAACAGTATTTGGATCTACTGGTGGATTCCGGTCAGTTGTCTTGCCTTTCTCAGGGCAAGGGAAAAGGATAGGAACTTAAATTTGACAAGTGTCTATTGTGAGCCATGTCTTGTACTTCACAAAGCTCAATGAAGTGTTAAAATTACATTAAAATAGTATTAAAATTTTATTTACTCTCCTTATCTCTTTCCTCCTTTTTTATAGATTTGAGTTCAATAATTTGCCCAGTGTCATTCAGCTAGTATGAAAGAGATGTGAAAATCAGGGACAAAACTTAAATATCTTTGAATTTAAATTGTTAACCTCTTTCTATATGAAAGAAGAAAGGATAAGATAATTCCCCCTTCTTACTTTTCTGGTGCTGTAATCTCCCTTTTTTTCTCCATCTGAATTAGAAGTTTCCTGATCCCCTTATGTTCCTGCTCATATTAAAACTTGTTTCTCTTTTCCTTTGTGCATCATGTTTTCAACTCCTAGACCCTTAGTTTTAACTTTGGTATTCATTAGCTGCATAGAAAAAGATGAGTTGGGGGTTTTTTCTTTACTTTTTACAGACAGCTTTTTGATTCATTGTACACAAATGGGGCACAACGTTTTGTTTCTGTGATTGTACACTATGTAGATTCACACCACTCATGTAATCATACATGTCCATTGGGTAATGATGTCTGTCTTAGTCCACCATCTTTCATACCTCCTCCCCCACCCCTCTCATTTCCCTCTTTTTAATAAGGCAGATTCTTTGAATTATATTGATTTTATCAGCAATTTTAATTTGTGTTAACTAATAACTAACTGGATTCCCAGGCAATCCACTTACTTTCTTCATTGATTAAAAGGGCTACCTACTCAACAAGGATCCTTCCATGGTATATCACCATTCCTATTTTTCATGTTAGTAGAAGCAGAAATAAGGTTCTAGTGATATGGGCACAGAGTATCTGCCATAGCAATCAGTATTTGAAGAATGACTTCTCATAGTTCCCTTAAATGTCAAATTCTTAAACTGCTTTTGTGGTCTTCCTTTTATTTAAATACACACACACATACACAGTACATATTAATATACACATGTACATATACACTAATGTCCATGTATATAACCAGATATAGCTGTATTTATGTATCTATATCTACATATCTGTATATATGGGGGGAGGAAGAGATTGATTTATGATCCTGGAATTCATTTTTCCTCTGTTTAGGGGATATTTAGACAAGTCCTTTTTGATAGCCACAACTTCCCATTGACACTCTCCCTTTATCAAATAGCAAGTTTATTATAATCTGTTGCTTATTCTGTTGCCATAGTATCCTTCTTGGAAACAGAAAGGTGATTAATATGTTTGTACAGGAATTCAGGGCTGACATTTTCTGGTAGAAATTTTTTTCTTAGTGATTCAGGTTAAAGTTTGGGACTATAAAGAATACAAAGGGAGGTGTGATGTTTGGACTCTGGACAGTTTTAAAGCAGAGCTCTTAATATTAACCCACTCTGTTAATTGCTGAACTGTTTTATTCAGCGATTTAGAGCTTTCTACTCGAGCTAGTTACTTGTTATATGAACATCCTAACAGATGTTATACATGGGTTGAACATTAGAACTCAGGCTAGAGTGGAGCACCAGGCTCATTCAAACAAACAGCAGAAAACAACCAAAATAGTAGCAATGACGACAATAATACATTTAGGCGAGTGAATCCTGATAAGGAATGATAAAATGAGATTATTAGGTATGGAAATGAAATCCTAAAGGAAATAAAAGCTGGCATGTTTTTACCTTTTATTCTGGTGCAGTGAACCTTTGATTTGATTGCAAAAGGTGTCCACACAGAAGTAAGCAGTTGGTTAGAGTCAAATCGTTACTTTATATTGATTGTCATTTTTGCTGTTCAGAAAAGTTAGTGTTCAGAAAAATTAGGAGGAACCTGGTATGGATACAGTGAAATGCCAACAAGCCAAACGATCCTTTCAGGATGTCTAGAACTACAAAATGAACTTTTAAATCTTTCTCAGAAGACATGGCCACAGAGTTTTTGTGGGAACAGGTTTACAATATTAAATAAAAATTTAGTGAAGTTAGCACTAGGACTCCAGTAATACATTCTGGGGAATGATTCTGTTCTCTGTGGCCTTTTACTTTACTTTTTGGACCTTTTACTTCCTGGAGGCTTCTCTCTGAGCCCCTTTGCCCTTGAGTATTCTGTTACCACAGAAGCTACCTCTTTATATGGTACAATCTTCATAGCCATTTTTGAAATGTTTTACTACTGAGGAATTAATGGAGAAGTTGCACAAGGTCATGATTTTTGTTTTTCTATTTAATATGTTGTTTTCTTTCAAAGTGTGTAATGCATGTTGTGTTCCCTTCTTTCCCTTCCATATACTTAATCAAAGAGCCCTTATCCTCTGATCTCTGATAAGTTCTGGCAAGTAAGCTGATCTAAACAGTTCTTTGGAATGAATCTCTGTAGGATTTTTTTTATGTTTTTGAAAGATGCTGGATAATGCAATTTGGCACCTTAACACTGAAAGGGGCTTTATTTCTACACCTAGCTTCTGGAATTCACAGAGGCTATGATGGCATCTTTGAGAGTAAGCCTAAAGGAAACTGATTGATATGTTCTAATTTTAGGGATATAACTGATAATTTTAGAATTTTTATTAATTGTTGATGCAGAAGTAAATTTACCAGGAAATTTATTTATTTAGGATATTATGTTTCCTGAAATGTCATTTAATTGTGTTTTCTTTCTTGCCTATTATGGACATAGTTAAGGTGGCAGTCTGTTCTGATGAGCATTCATTTAATTACATCTTCCTTTGGGCTCCCTGTGGTACTGTGAGTTCACCTTTATTGTAGTATTTACTTATAGACTGACTTGGGGAAAATAGCTATGAAAAAATTCTGCCTTACAATTAAAGTAATTAATAAGGCAGGAGTGGAGATAACCAAAGATTATTCCTTTTTGTCTCACTATAATGGCACTATAATGGCACCATATCTGAAGTTTTTTCTGTTTATTTTGACTTAGTTGTAGAAGTGACCTGGCTGTTGAGTGAGCTGGTATTATTGCTAGTGTGGTGACAATAGGAAGTAAAGATATAGACATTAATTTGGGGTTAGGGGATTTGACCTTACTGTGAAGAAAGCAAGAGGTCCTTGGAAAGATTTGATAAGAAAATTGACATTCATATCCAAATTGTGGTGGAGTTTAATCATGTGATATTCATGGAGGATTGGATATATTGTTGGAGGCAAGGAGAACAGAAGAGAAGCTATGATCTACGAGAGAGGATAAGGAGTTGGGCAGTAGGGATGGATAAATAGCAATTGTTTTGGAAAAAGAAATAGGATTTGTTGAGATATAATGTGGGAAACAAAGGAGAAGGAAATAGCTGCATGAGAGTTTGTGAGACTGTTAATGGAATAAAAGACAGTAAATTAAAAGATGGGTTTGTGCACTGGGACTAGGATGTTTGTCAAGATAGTTAGGTTATTGAACTTGGGAAAGAAATTAGAGCTGAGGAGTCCTGTCAAGAGTGATCTGTATATTTGCAACAGCTGAAACTGAGGGAATGGGCTAAAAGGATCTGTCCAAGCTGTAGTTACTAGCTGTTATCATAATGTACTCTGATACCTGTTCTACATGGGTCCAAGTAATAATTTGGTACATTTGGAGTTTAATAACTCATAGTTAAAACTTATTATTCGAGAATCTTTCCCTTTGCTCTTCAAGTAACTTTAAAATCAATGAGAAATTAAGTTTTTTCTTTCTCTTTTCCTTTCTCTGGCTTGGTTGAAGCTGGAAACACCTTTATGTACTTCTTGGTCGTAGATGAGGTAGGTAGTATAGCCATAGCAGTAATAAATTTTATGCCATTTTCTTGTTTTAAACAAAATTTTTTGGCTAGGGGTTGAACCCAGGAACACTTTACCACTGAGCCACATCCCAGCCCTTTAAATTTTTTATTTTGAGACAGGGTCTTTCTTGCTAAGTTGCTTGGAGCCTTGCTAAGTTGTTGAGGATGACTTTGAACTTTGATCCTCCTGCCTCAGCCTCCCAAATTGCTGGATTACAGGCGTTTGCCACTGTGCCTGGCATAAATTTTATGCCATTTTCTTTCTCATTCTACTCATCTGTGTGTATTCTACTGACAGTATCTTATATGAATCGTATTGGTGTTTGATGGCAAGTTGAAATTCACAGAACTTTTCATATCCAGTGCTCCAGCTAGCTGCTGGAATCATTAGAAAGTAAAAGTACTGTTAGAAAATATGTACCTTCGCTATGGCAAGGGGAGTTAGTCATCAGGGTTTGAAACCCATTCAGTTCTGCCACTGAACAAGGTTTCCTCTTGCAACTCATTTTCCTTTTCTATAAGGTCGAAGGAGACTAACTACATTATCAGCGTTTTCTTTTAACTCTATTCTTAGCAATAGGTATCAAAAGATAAATGTATCCTAGCAATATGTGTAGAAAACAAGGAAGGGTATTTAAACGTTCAATTAATTGATGATTTAACATTTTTATTAGAGAATATTATGGTAACATTTATTATAAGAAAGAAGATTGTTTGGGGCTGGAAGCAAAAATGTAGCATATAACACTTTCACTACTCTCTGATGTTTTGTGGGGGAATTAGTTTGAATTTTAGCATTGTGCTTTTGTGAGGAGTGCCTTCCAAACTGGAGTGTGTGATACCTATTCACCTCCAGCTGGTTATCAGATCAGTTTTCATGAAAAGAGGTGTTCCCCTTCCCCAGCTAGTTTTTTTCAGAAAATTGACGCCAAGGGGAGGTCTGAAATCATTTAGATAGAGCTCTTGCCAGTGACTCCTTAACCAGTCAGTTAAGTGGTATTTGAGGATCCACTGTTAACAACTCATAGCTGCAAGTCATGTGGGGGAAAAGACACGAGTTCATGATCTCCTTTCTACTCTCAGATGATCCAGCTCGTCTGCTTCATGCAACACAGAAATCTAGAAATCATCCTGGACATTTCCTTTTGTCTTACTCCATGTCCTTGTCAGCAAATATTCTTGATTTTAATATCCCGAATATCTGTTGTCTACCCCTTCTTTCCTCTTTATCACTGTGGTCCTACCCCACATTCCCTTGTGTCTGAGTTGTTGCCATAGTCTTTTAGTTTGAATCTTGGTATCTTCCTGCACTCTGCTGTCCGTGATATCACCAAGTGATCCTTTTAAAATGTGCATCTGATTATTACTCTTGCTTTTAAAGACTAAAATGGTTGATGACGTCCAAGTAGGCCCACAGTCTGACACCTGGGGATTTTTTTGGGGGGTGCCTGGGATTGAACTCAGGGGTACTCAACCACTGAGCCAAATTACCAGCCCTATTTTGTATTTTATTTAGAGACCGGGTCTCATTGAGTTGCTTAGCACCATGCTTTTGCTGAGGCTGTTTTTGAACTCAATATTTTCCTGCTTCAACCTCCTGGGCTGCTGGGATCATAGGCGTGCACCACCGTGTCCAGCCGCTCTCTTTTCCAGCCTTGTTTCACATAGCATTCCCTTTTGTTCTCTTTGCTTTAGCCACGTTTATCTTCTCTTAATCCTTCCTGTTCATCTTTTCTATACCATATTTGTATTTTGATAATATATATTCATATTATATGCTTGTAGACTGTGAAAGTTGGTCATACCTTTGGAAATGCAAACTAGATAAGTGAGGTTCCCTTTTGGGTTTGAAACGAATAAATGCCAAATCCAACAATGTATGGAAGACTTGAGCCATAGGTTCTATGACTTAATTGGATTTTGATGTGCTACTTAAACTTTATGAACTTTATGTAAAGAAGGAATGGGAGAATAGGTTAAACTAGAAGTACTGAATGCATAGTCAGAAAATGACAGGACATCTTATTTGCTTTTTTAAATAATATATTTATTATTATTTTGGTTGTCATTTTTGTACTACTAGGGATTGGACCCACAGGTGCTCTACTTCTAAGCTATATCCCCAAATGTTTTTTGTTTTTTTTTTTTTAACAAAAGATTTCAAGACAGGCTTTTGCTGAGTTGCTCATGCTGGCATCAGGCTTGAGACCCTCCTGCCTCAGCCTCCTAAGTGGGTGGAATTATAGGCATGTACTCTTATTTTTTTTTTTTTAAAAAGAGTCCTTCAATAAAATTGAAAGGCTATGAATCTAGCTTTGATTTTTAAACTCCTTTTAAAAACAATTCTGTTGAGATAGAATTCACATACCATACAATTGATCTGTTTAAAGCATACTGTTGTACAGTTCCATGGCTTTTTAATATCTGTATTCACAGAATTGTACAACCACCACCTTGATCATTTTAGACTATTTTCATTACCCTTAAAGACACCCTGTGCCCTTGGCTATCATCCTGACCCTAACAGTTTAATAACTTTTTTATCTTGAATAACTCACTTAAGTTCTCTGGAGCTCAGTTCGCTTTACTTGTTTGGTATCTTAACAGCCAACAAGAAATCCAGCCAGATTTTCTGCTTCCTTAACTTGTCATCTTATTAACAGTAGGGTTTTTTGGCTACCAAAAATCACAGGTCTCTTTCTGTGTATGCTACTTGAAGGTAGGTTTCATCTGCTTTAAGGTAGGTTAAGGTAGGTAAGGGCAGAGTGGCACACACCTGAAATTCCAGCGAATTGGGAGGCTGAGGCAAGAGGAATGCTAGTTCAAGCCCAGCCTCAGCAACTTAGTGAGACCCTGTCTCAAAACTTAAATAAATAAATAAATAAATAAATAAATAAATTTTTCTTCTACATGTCCATTTGTATATTTTGATGTAGGTCTTGGGTGTTTTGATAGAAGTGCAGGTTCACTTCTATCCATATTAAATTTCATCTTGGTGCATTTGGTTTCTCATTTATATCCTTTGTATGTCTTTTTAGCCTTTTAGGGTTTTTGGATCTTCAGTTTTCCTTTATTTTTTATACTTTTATATTTTTTAGTGGTCTAGGGGATCAGACCCAGGACCTCACATATGCTAGGCAGGTGTTCTACTTTTGAGGAACATCCCCAACCCCAGTCTTTCTTTTAATATATTAGAATTGGTCCCCCACCCTGTGTACCACTGGGGATTGAACCACTGAGCTACATCCCTACCCATTTTTATTTTGAAACAGGGTCTCACTAAGTTGCCAAGACTGACCTTGAAATCACAAAGTCCTCAGCCTCTCTAGTTACTGGGGTTCCAGGTGTGTGCCACTATGCCATTTTTCTTTGCTTATCAAACTATTATAGAGTTGAGGATGGCGACAGTGGGTTACAAGGTAATTTTCAGGTGCCCCCCTTATTGCATTTCTTATTTCCTAAAAGAGTAATATGCTTTAAGCTAGAAGTGCATGTGGCCTAGAAACACAGACCAAAAGCATGTGCTGAGGGAGGGGGACTTTTAGTTATGCTATGCTTTTACATCTGAAGTCATCATGTCATCTAACCCAAATTGAAATTTTTTTTTTCAAACAGTAGTAGGGATAATTTGGGCAGGGCTTATGCCAAAATTCAGACACAGTGTTTTTGGGTTCCATAATCTTTGCTCTCAATTCCTTGGATGAAAAAGTTATTAAAAACAAAACAAAACAATAACTGTCAGACCTATTTTATTTGTAGATTCATGCTCGGCTTTTAGATCATTGCTTTGCCAAGGCATTCTCAAACCTTCCTTTAATAATAGTTTGTGTCTGAGATTGAGAAAACTCAGTAGACTGGCTTCTTACAATGAAATACTGTTAACTCCTGTCTAATCTCCTGTCTCTTGTATTATTATTATTTTTTAAACAGGTGGATTGAACCCAGAAGTGCACTACCACTGAGCTACATTCCCAGTCCTTTTTATTTCCTATTTTTTATTTTGAGTTGAGGTCTCAGAGTTGCCCAGATTTGTCTCAAACTTTGAATCCTGCCTCAGCCTTTCAGGTAGCTTGGATTACAGGAGTGTGTCATCATGCTTAACTCTTTTATTCTTAAATAATCTTTGAGAACTCAAGAACTCTCTCCTACTTGGGGCAAGTTTCCTTAATTAGACATTTTGACAGTGTCTCAGTATATTGGACTGTTAATTCTTCCTTTGCTGTTATTTATTCTGTATTATCCACCCTGAAGTTCATTGTCTTTGATGGAAAAGAAGGAAATATAATAAAGAGCTCTTTCATGTATTTCCTTTTGTACACCACCACCATTAGCAGTTGGTCTTAGATCTTCATTCTTTGTCCTGCTTCAAAAATAATTAGAAAAACAGAAAAACCCTTTTTGTAGTCTTGGCATTTCCCCAAGATACAGCCCATTTTTATTTTTATTATTTTTCAATTTATTTGTTCTTTTAAGATATACTTGACAGTACAGTGTATTTTGACATATTATAAATACATGGTGTATAACTTATTCTAATAAGGATACCATTCTTGTGGTTGTACCTGATGCGGAGTTTCACTGGTGGTGTATTCATACATGAAATAGTAAAGTTATGTTCGATTTCTTCTGTCTTTCCTATTCCCACCCCCCTTCCCTTCATTCCCCTTGTCTTATAGTGAACTTCTATCCCCTGCCCCCCCCCCCCCTTATCGTGTGTTAGCATCCACATATCAGAGAGATCATTTGATCTTTGTTTTTTTGGTTGTTTATTTCACTTACTATGATGGTCTCCAGATCCATCCATTTATTGGCAAAAGTCATAAAGTCATTCTTTTTTAATGATTATTTTTCCATTGTGTATACATACCACATTTTCTTTATCCATTCATCTGTTAAAAGGCCCCTAGGTGGTTTCATAGCTTAGTTATTGTGAATTGATAGCTCATTTTCAGAATAAAGAATCATTATCCTTTCTAATGTTCCATTCTAAACTTTTCTGTGTTCATTCTTTTTGAAAGCAACATTAGAGGTGTTTAATTGTTTAGTCATTTGGATATATACACTGGACATTTTAGTTTACTAGGCCTTTCTGCTTTGGATTGAAGATGACTATTAATAAGGTGTTGGGGATGACTGCTACTCCTGACCACTCCTTCATCAGAATCCAAATGATAAAAAACAAATAATAAAGATCTTGGAGTCTATGGGACACTTTACTCTCACTTTCTATTTTCTTACAGCTTGTGTTGGCATCTTTCTCCTCCACAATAAACCTACTCAGTTCCTGTAAAGTTATTGACTGTGAGCTCTTGTTGAGCTTATGAACTTTTCTTACAAGTCCCATGAGGTTATTGATTTGGGGAGATAGTGTTCAGTGTGTTCAGTACCAGCAGTAAAAACTACAGATTATAAATTCCCATGTGCTAGACCCTGACTATAACTGGGAATTCTGGTTACATTTTCTTGTGTACTCTACTGAATGATGATATAGCAAGGGTGCCTGATTTTTTTTTTTTTTAAACTAATCAGGAGCCTGAAGCTTAGAAAAGTTAAGTGCATTCCTTTCCCCAGGCCTAATAGAAATAGAAAAAAAAATTTTATCTGCATTTTTAATCACTCTTTAAAAATAACTTATCTAAAATAATAAGAGGCATGACTGCAGTTCTAATCTAGACCTGTTTGACACCAAAACAAGTGATTTCTCTCACAGCTCTTGAGGGCCTACTGTGCCAGATGCTGTGGAGGATGAAAGGAAAGAAAAAGGTATGGAAACCAACAAGAAATTTTTTTTTATTTTTAAACAGGAGAGTCTACCTTTCTTTTGTGAAGCAGTAGGCTGTTCCTACTCAGCAGTGCAGAGAGGTAGAGCTGTAGTAGAAGTAGGTGTCACAGCACCTTGGCATCTAGTTGTGGCACTTGACTCCTTGGAGTAATACTTCAGTCTCTGTTTGGACACAGCTGTTCCCTTAGCCTTGCCCATTGCAGGCATCTGTTGCATGGTAACAAACCAAATGATTTGCCTTTATTTTAGACTCTTGGATTTATTACGTCTGTCCTCTTTTGTAGACCTCCAGCCCTTGTTGGAAGATGAGTTTGTGATTACTTAATTGTAATGAATATTCTGTTTGACCTTTCTAAGCCAAGAATTCATTAAAAGAGATTGGGATGTTTTCTACATAGAATTAGGTTCCTTTTAAGGAATGAGACGTAGCTGCCTTCAGCAGTTTTAAAGAAAATACTTTTAAGTATCCCTTAAAAAACATATTTCATTTTTAGTATTACATGCTTATTATGGAAATGCTAGACTATGTAGAATTTATTATGGAAATTTTGTAATATGAAATGGAAAAATTAAAGTTACCTATAATTGTACCTTCTAGAAATAATCACTATGAATATGAGTCTATTCTCTCTCTTCTTTTTTTTTTTTTCCTTCCATGCATGGAATGCTACATTTCTACCTTATAATTCATATCACTTCACATTGATTATAAGCATGAGCATGTACTATCAGTTTTCTCTGTATAGTTTTAAATTCATACATCAAAATAACCTTAATCAGTCTTATGATGTTATATAGATTATTTCCAGGTTTTTAATATAATAAATAAAATATTCACAATTATTTGAGAAATTTGAGTTTTAGGTATCTAATATGTGTTAATCAAATTTCTACCATCTTGAAACTTAGAGAAATAATTTTGAATAGTTGGCAGTTTTCAGAACTGACAGTTCTTTTCTCCTCAAAGCTCATGCATTTTGGAAAAATTTTTCTTAAAAGAAATACGTATTTTAATAAATAAGTATAGTTTAAATTTTCCATTATTACTTGGAGTCATCATTGTAAGAATTACTTCGTTTGTTAGAAATTTCTTCTTTCTTTCTTTCCTTCTCTTCTTCCCATTCTTTCCCCCTCCCCTCCCCCTCCCTTCCTTCTTCTCTTCCTTCCTTCCTTGCCTTGCCTTGCCTTGCCTTGCCTTGGAACCCAGGGTCTCATGCATGCAGGCAAGTATTCTGCTATTGAACTTGTGCCTCTTACCTCTCTGGCTTCTTTCCTGCATATATTGTCTGGATGATTTAATCTATCTTTATGGCATAAACTATTTTGTTTGCTAATTATTCCCAGATCTGTAGTTCTAACAAAGACTTTTTTATGAACTTCAGGTCCATATGTCCATATCTATGTTGCTCATTGTCAGGAGTTATCTAATGCTCTTGACTATATCCGGGGTACCTCTAAAGTAGTGTATCCGGAATTGAAATCAATATATTTCCTTAAAATGCTTATTTTTTTCTTAATAGTATCATTTTTCTAGTCAAAAGTCTTTCTAGATTCTTAGTTAGACTTCTTTTCCAAATGTATCAGATCACTATGTTCTAGCTATGCTTTTAAATGTTTCTCCAATTTGTTCTCTCTGTTCTTATTTACATTGGCCATAGATTCACCATCTTTTATGATTTGCTAGGACAAATTCAGTAGTCTTCCAGCTTCCTCCTCTCAGACTTACCTTTTCAAGTCTATGTTAACATCATGGACAGAAATTGCTTTCTTGGGCATATACTTCATTGCTATTTTATTGCTTACAGACTTTTAGTGGCTTCTCATTATATCTGGAGTAAACCCTAAGTTCCTTTTGAGTCTTTAACTGTTTGTTTATCTTTCTAGTCTCATCTCCTGTTTCTGTCACACATTCAACCAACCTTTACTACCAAGGTTTTAGAAATTTTCTGAATGTTGTGTGAAATTTATGTGCATACACATTTGTACATGGTGGTTTTTTTCTGCCTGAAGGTATACAGTCCCTCCTCATAGCTCATTCTTCATTTTACCCATTATTGTATTTTACCCATAATGAGTTCTTACAAGATACAGCTGAGGTTTACTTGTGAGACACTATTCTTGAACTCTACTGTCCAGAAATACCTTACTTGATTCATGTTTATTGAACCTTTTATGATACTCGCCATGGTAGACAAAATAATAACCATGTTCCCACGTCTATGTTCTTATCCCTGGGACCTATGAATATTTTACCTAACATGGCAAAATGGACTCTGCAAATAAAATTAAGATTGAAGACCTTGAAAATAGGTTTTTTTTGGTTTGTCCAGGTAGTGCAGTCTAATCACATGTCTTTAAGAGAAAGAGAGGAGAGAGAAATGTGAGAAATTGACTTTAGAAAGGGGCCACACCCAGGAAATGCAGGTGCTTTCTAGAAGCTGCAAGAGGGGTAGGGAAGCAGATTTTTCTGTAGAGCCTCCAGGAAGGAATGTAGCCCTTCTGATATTTTGCTTTACAGTTCAGAGAGATTCATTTGAGATTTTTAATCTATAGAATTGCATAAAGATTTTTTAAAAGCCAGTAATTTTGTGGTTGTTTGTTATGATGCAACAAAAACTAAATATACTTCTATTGTGTCTTAACTCTTATTGTGAAATATGTCTTTTCTTTTTCATGGATTTTGATCTTTGTACAGAAACAGATTGTATATTTTCATCTCTCTCTTTAGCACCGAGCATAGTTCTGGCACAATGCCAACAGTCAGAAGTTTGTGATTGTGAATTAACTAACAGTGATGTTTATGTCCTCATAAATGTATTTGACAGCATTTGTCACGTACTAAATCCCCCAAACTCTTCTTCCTTCCTCTTAACTGTCTTCTTCTCTGCTCCTATTTAAATATCGTGGGTCTTTCTTTCTGTGGTTTGTTTCATATATGATGTCATTTTAGAGTGACATTGTATCTGAGTCCCTTTTGGAAAAACATGTATGCAGTGAATCTAAAAATTGTTGGGATTTTCCCTCAGTGTTCTTACTAGTTCCTCAGTGCTTCTTTACCATTCCTTTCCCATAAAGAAATTGAAACAATATTATACTTAGGTGATTTCAATAAATGAAATAAAATGAATTTTTTCTTGGTCTTTTTGTTAAACTGTGTTCCAGAATAAATCTAAATTTAGCATGAATACCAGATTCATTTATCCTGTTCACCAGCTACAAATTTTGGCTAAAATACAAAAAACATCTACATGAACGTCCTAGAGAGAAGCCAACTTCCGGAGATTCTGGGGAGCATTTGATACATAGAGGATAAGCAAGCACTCATTTGTTTTCCATGACTTTTTGACTGAGGCAGGCCTTATCTGCTTTATGTGGGATAGCCACAAAAATGCTTATGGCCTGTGTTACCAGACAACATAGTTCAGGACAATTAGAACCTTTGGCAGTTGTCCTGTATGAAAGTACAGAAAACCCAGATAGGGAGTGCCCAAAATTTTGTATAGAAATTCTGTTAAAATTACAAAGCCATACTTGAATGGGGGCAACCAAGCCAAGGCTTAACCTGAATAGAGAATGGAGCTGCCATCAAGAGAACAGTTTGCCTCTGAGTTCAGCTAAGTGCCTTCTTTAAAAAAAAAAAAAAAAAAAAAAAAAAAAAAAAAAAAAATTTTTTTGGAGAAGGGGAAAGTTGCCACAATCTAGGACACGATATAAAATTACTCAAGTGGTGAAAGAGGGCATCCCTGCCCAGTTCCAGTTTTCAGGGGGAATGCTTTCAGTTTTTCTCCGTTTAGAATGATGTTGGCTGTAGGCTTAGCATAGACAGCCTTTACAATGTTTAGGAACGTTCCTACTATCCCTATTTTTTCCAGAGACCCTGCACCTAATAGAAGAAAAAGTAGGTCCAAATCTTCATAATATTGGCCTAGGACCAGACTTCCTAAACATGACTCCCAAAGCACAAGAAATGAAAGCAGGAATCAATGATTGGGATAGATTCAAACTAAGAAGCGTTTTGTCAGCAAGGGAAACAGTCAGCAATGTGAAGAGAGAGCCTCCAGAGTGGGAGAAAATCTTTGCCACACACACTTCAGATAGAGCACTATTCTCCAGAATATATAAAGAACTCAAAAAAACTCTACCCCCAGAATACAAATAATCCAATCAATAAATGGGCTAAGGAAATGAGCAGACACTTCACAGAAGAGGATCTACAAGCAATCAACAGGTACATGAAAAAATGTTCAACATCTCTAGTGATAAGAGAAATGCAAATCAAAACTACCCTAAGATATCATCTCACCCCAATTAGAATGTCTATTATCAAGAATACAAGCAACAATAGGTGTTGACAAGGATGTGGGGAAAAAGGTACACTCATACATTGCTGGTGGGGTTGCAAATTGGTGCAGCCACTCTGGAAAGCAGTATGGAGATTCCTTAGAAAACTCAAAATGGAACCACCATTTGACCCAGCTATCCCACTCCTTGGCCTATACCCAAAGGACTTAAAATCAGCATACTACAGTGATGCAGCCACATCAATGTTTATGGCAGCCCAATTCACTATAGCTAGATTGTGGAACCAACCTAGATGCCCTTCAATAGAGGAATGGATAAAGAAACTGTGGTATAGATACACAATGGAATATTATTCAGCCATAAAGAATAATAAAATTATGACATTGGCAGGTAAATGGATGGAATCGGAGAAGATCATGTTAAGTGAAATAAGCCGATCCCAAAATCCAAAGGTTGAATGATTTTTCTATGAGTGGTTGATGACACATAGAGGGGGTGGGGGAGGCACGGGAGGAATGGAGAAGGGATGGATTGTCTAGAGGAAAATAAGGGGTGTGTAGAGGGCGGGGAAGGAAAGATAATAGAATGAGATAAACATCTATACCCTATGTATATGTATAAATATGCAAATCGTATGATTCTACCTTGTGTACAACCAGAAAAATGATAGTTATACTCCATTTGTGTACAATGACCTAAAATTAAAAAAAATAAATTTAAAGAATAATAAAAAAAATTTAAAAATTACTCAAAATATGAAGAAACAGGAAAACGTGACCCATTTTAAAGAGCAAAACTAATTAATGGAGGTCTATCCCAATAACTTCGATTTAGCAATGACGCTTGATTTAGCAGATAAGGAATTTAAAGCAACTGTTAATACTATACTTAATTGCATATAGGAAGATCTTCAAAAATCTCAGCAGAGAAATAGAAGCTATAAAAAAAGAAAAATAATTTTACAGGATGAGTTTACAACAGAGTAGAGATGATTGAAAACATCATCAGACTTCTATCTAAGAGTGATGTAATCAGAAGAAGAGAAAGCAGTTGAAACAAAAATGAACAGAACCTCAAAATGTGGAACAATTAAAAAGATCTGAAATACACATATAATTGGAGTTGGAGAAAGGGGAATGAAAAAAATTTGAACAAATAAAGGATAAACAGTTCCTAAATTTAATAAAGAAATTAAGTAGACATCGTTATTGCTTGGTGTTGCTTGTAAAAGGAAGATGCTTCATACACTGAACCAGGAAGAATTCGGGCTTGACTGTCCTACTTCTCCACATGTCTAGTTCTAACAAGCTTGATGAATTTCAGTCCCTGTAGTGTTCTTTCTGGGTCTTACAGATTCACACTGTTAATAGATCAGTAGATTAAGTCACAGCCAAGACTAAATTGCACAAAATGGTAGAATGTGGTGATTTTTTTTGAAACATGCTGGGACAAGTTTCTTTGAGACGCCTGTAGCTTACTTTGGATCTTTTTGTGTGTTGCTTTTCCCTCTGCCTTTTTTTCTTTGCTTTCCTTTTCTGCCACTGTCTTGTTTCTGAGAAAGGGCAAAAAGGAGACTGATGCATTTGAACTAGATTGGCTACATTAAAGGTAGTGAGTTCTATTGATACCAAGGTCAGTGTGGTCAAAGCAATACCTGGGGAGGCTATTGTTGGGTCCTTGCTTTTTTCTCCTAGTTAGTGTTACTGGTGGCAGTGTTGGGAGTCACTGGATAATGAGTGTTATTAACATGCCTTGGTTGAAATGTGGAAGCTAGGTTCCTGTGACTCTAACCTTAACCTTTTTTAGAAATGCGTACTAATGTGCTCATGCCCAGGTACTGTATACTGATGAGGCCCTGATGATTGTTAAGATTTTGAAATACTGCCTGGAAGATTGTCCCTCCTCTTTCCACATAGTGTCTCTGACCCAACATCTGAAGGGTTAAAATCTGATACATGAGAGTGATTGCCTCTGTGAACTTGATTTGATTGGTGACTTTCCTCCTCATAAATATTCATACATCTACCTTTCCTCTCTCTCTTGTGCCTGTGCCCGTCCATGTATGAGCATCAGTAGTGTCAGAAATCCAGTTACAGATTCTGGGAGTAGAATAGTACAGAATTAGAGAGTAGGCTTTTGAGTCAGATTGATTCCAGAGTTTACCACTTTTGAGCAGGGAATCTTTAAATAAGTTCTTTGAGTCTTGTCATTTTTCTTGTAGAATGGGGGAGAGTATCCACTTTTCAAGAATTTTTGAAGCTTCCAAGAATCTACATATAAGAGGCCATCCATGTAAACATATATTTGTTTCATTTCTTTTTGGTTTTATCATAGCCAGTTGTTCTAGGTCATTTCCACTTTTCTGTATTTTTAATTGTTCAGTTTTAAGGAATTAATTTTAAAGTAGGAAGTTTAAATTGGTTGATTTTTATATGTCTGTCTTTACAGAAAAGAAGACAGACTGAAGTATAATTGGGTTGCTCAAGATCATACAGCTATATATAATATGATGCCATAGTCAGGATTCTTAAACAAATTTTATGTCAAGATCTCCCTAACAGTAAAGTTTGGAATTTTCCATTTCTTACCCTATCCCTTTTTCTTCTTTGACTAGTTTACAGAATGATTAAATTAAAACCAGAAAGAGGAAACTGTATAGTTTTTTCCTGTACTTACTTGTAATGATCTTTAGGCATTTGTTACTTAATAACCTAACTGTATATCTGCTTATGGATCTGCATGCTGTTTTATAGTAGACCAGAGGTCTCTGAAGGTCAAATATTTGAATTTTTAGTAATTTTTGGATACTTTGAAAGATTTATCCTCTTATCCCTCTTCCCATTGTACTGTCTACCAGTGCACTTTACTCATCATGGTAGACACAGTTTTTTAAATTGGTGACAATGATAACTTGAACATAACTTTTGAAACATGTTATAGTTTGGATCTGGAGTGTTCCAGTTTCATGTGTTCAGAGGTGGGACTTTGAGGAAATGATTGGATCATGAGGGCTCTGGTTTCATCAGTGGATTAATCCACTGGTAACCAGATGGACTACTGGAATGTGGGACCTCATTGGAGGAAGTAGGTCGCTTGGGGCTTGCCCTGGAAGATTTGCCTTCTCTTAGACCCCTTCCTCTTAAGTGTGTTTTTGGGTTTGTGTGTTTCCCTACCATCTAGTTGCCACGAGTTAAGCAGCTTTCCTCTGTCAGGCTCTTCCTCCATGATGTTTTGCCTCACACCAGACCTAGAGAAATGGAGCCAGCAGTCCATGGACTGGATCCTCTGAAATTGGAAGCCAAAACAAACCTTTCCTCCTCCAACTTCTTTGTGTCAGCTGTTTTGTTCACAGAGGCGAAAAACTAACTGATATACACCAGGAATTAGCTTTTAAAGCATTTACTTGGTTAATAAGCTATGGAATCTTGAAAGTAAGAAATTAAGAGAAATTAGACTGTTGGTTAAACTTCTCTATGTTGGAACTTACCTGATTCTATCAACTGTTACAGCACATTTTTCATTTCTCTTTACCATCTCCTATACTTTGTCCCCACCCTTTTTTTATTTTGGTGGGGTTCCCAGAATGAAACATTATATTCTAGGCTTTTCTAGTAAATAGTGGTTTAGAGACACCTAGTCACCTATCACTGTGCTTTGGACACTAGATGCATTAACCCCCGGACCCCCCATAAATGTTAATCATACATTTGTTGGTGCATACCAGCAATTTTGGCAGCCATTTCATGTTGTCGATCGTTCATTTGAATTTAGTGTGCTTGTATTTTATAAGTACTTTTGCTGATATTATATTTTTCTTGCTTATATTTGATGTAATTGATTCTAAAGATATACTTTAGGCTGTATTCAGTACTTAGTATGTAGTAGGTACTCAATAAGTATTTAAGTGATTGTGATTTTTATCTACCCTTTGAGCCACACTGCCTGTCCTTTTACCTTCCTTCTTTCCTTCCTCCCTCTCCTTTCTTTGTTTTATAACATCCTCATGGTAGCTATGGCCTTATGGCACTACCATTAATTGTTTCCCAAAACAGCTATGGGTTATTTATGCCTCTATATAAATATACACATAATTTTATCTGTCTAGAATGCCATTTCTCTCGTCCCTAATGTATATCCAGGCCCCCACCTCCCCTCTTCAGCTTTTTAGATTCAGCTTCTTTGAAGCCTTTCTTGACAATCCTTTTTTCTCCAGGTAGAATTTGACCATTCCTTTGTCTTCCTCTACCTAGATAACAAAAAAGTGAAATGATATACCATAGTTTTCATATCTATTTACCTTAGAGTTTATATATATGTTTTTAAGGACAAGAGCTGTATATTTATTGTTCTGTCTGTAGCACTCAACACAATATACCTAGTTGTAGGTGTTTACTGAACTTTGGTGAATGAATGAAAAAATAAAGAATAAACAGTTTAAGGATCTGCATTTTAGTCTGCAATCTTTTTGGATCTGGGTTAAGTTGTCCATTAGATTCAACAAGTTTGGTCAGTGCATGTTCTCTCTCTTCATCCAATTTAGTGATTTAAATGTTGACTGAAGTTGAGTTGAGAGGGCATTTTTTTTTAAATACAAGTAAATTTAATCTAACAATATGTAAAGAGATTTAATCCAGAAAAGCATGTTCTTTCACATTTTCATGCATTTTCATGCCCATGTCTACCAGGGTGCATTTCCATCACCTCTGAACAGACAAGAAGTAATGATGGCACACACCCTTTCACAACCCTACAGTGCTTTTCTCAAGAAAGAGGTCACTTGCTGAAGGCAGCACACGACTGTAATTCCAATGGCTCAGGAGGCTGAGGCATAATATCACAAGTTCAAAACCAGCCTCAGCAACTTAGTGAGGCCCTAAGCAACTCAGCAAATCCCTGTTTCAAAATAGAACTGGGGATGTGGCTCAGTGGTAGAGTGTCCATGGACTAAATCCCCAGTACAACAACAAGAATTATTCTGATGTTTGAGACCATTCATGTCTTTGAAGGTGACAAAGAATATTGATTTGCTACATTTTACATTCAAAGGATTTTTCTCCAGTAACCTTCTTACTGTCTAGGAGAGAAACAGTTAAAAAAAAGAAGGCTTGGCCATTGTTTTCCTTAGAATTTCTCTCTTGTATGAATTTGTGTAAGTGAAGCTGACTGGATCTAGCAAAGACTTTACCACATTTGTTTACATTCACAGGGCTTCTGTGCAATATGAGTTTGTTCATGTGAGTGAAGATTAGAGGAACGAGTGTAGGCTTTTCCACACTGTTCACGTTTATAGGGCCTTTCTCCAGTATGAGTTCGAGTATATATTGGAAGGTAAGAGAAAGTAGTGAAGGCTTTCCCACATTGTTCCCATTTATAGGGCTTTTCTCCAGTATGAGTTCGTTCATATGAGTGAGGGTGAGAGGAATCAGTGAAGGCTTTTCCACATTGTTTACATTCATAGGGCCTGTCTCCAGTATGAGTTCGTTTGTGTATTTGAAGGTGATGGGAATGAGTGAAGGCTTTCCCACATTCTTCACAAGCATAGGGCTTCTCCCCAGTATGAGTTTGTTTATGGGTCCTCTGAAGGGAAGAGGAATAAATGAAGTTTTTTTCCGCACTGTTCACATTCATAGGGCTTCTATTCTGTATGAGCTCTTTGATGTTTTCTAATGAATATTCTAAATGAGTGAAGGCTTTCCCACACCATTCACATTGATAGGGTTTCTCTCAGGTATGTGTTCTTCGATGTATTCTAAATACAATGGGATAAGGAAAGCTTTTCCAACACACCTTACATTTAAAAGGTTTATCTCCACTGTGTGTTATCATGTGTCTTTAAACACCTGTGAGAGAAGAAAAGGCTTCACACTGTGTACATTTGTAGGGTTTGTGCCCAGCATGAGTTTCTTCATGCCTTGAATGGAATTGGAACAACTGAAGACTTTCCCATATACTGTACTTTTATGAGGTCCATTTCCAGGTTGTATTAACTTTTGTGTTGGAACACTTTTGAGAGAAACCAGAGATTCCCTGTAGTGTTTAAATTCACATGGCTTTTCTTCACATTCCTGATGCTTGTAGGGTTTGTGTCCAAAGTGAGATATGATCTGCCTTAGGTTGCTTCCAGAATTTTTGATCTGATCCTCAATGCTTTTGTCTTCCCATTTGTTCCTATAGAAGCTAGGTTTCTGCAGACTTCCTGCATCACATCTCTGTAAAGGTTCTTCTGTGAAGAAACCAGCAAAGCCCACTCTTCCTGGGTGAAGTTCACAGCCTCATCCTCAAAGGTCACTGAGACCATTTTTTGCTTCTGTGGTGACCCGGTGTCCTCTCAAGGAACCTCTGGGCACTGGAACTTGCGGGGAAGCAGGCTGCGCAGTCACCTCAGCCTCCTCAGGAAGGCAGGCAGGCAGGCCTTGGGGGAGGGCTTTTTTTTTTCTTTCTTTTTTTAGAACCAGGGATTGAACTCAGGGACACTCGGCCGCTGAGCCACATCCCCAGCCCTATTTTGTATTTTATTTAGAGACAGGGTCTCACTGAGTTGCTTAGGGCCTCGCTAAGCTGCTGAGGCTGGCTTTGAACTCACGATCCTCCTGACTCAGCCTCCCAAGTCGCTTGGATTACAGGCGTGCGCCACCGCGCCCGGTGGGGGAGGGCATTTTTGATGCCTGGTTTCTAATATTTTTAAGGACTCAGATTAGTATATTAAAATTTTCTTTTATGTATTTTTGTCTTAGAATAATGTGGAGGAATGACAGCAAAAATCTTTATAAAGTAGTGTTGTGTGGCTTATGTGTTATAGGAACAACCTAGATTTGCTCATTTGTAGTCAGGTGGGGACCTGTTTGATTATTCTCTCTCAAACTACTGTAAGAGTTTAAAGTGGCCCTTTATACTTTCTCAGGTGAATGAGTATGATGAGAGCATGTTAGAAAAGATTGCTTGTATTTTTCAGGATGAAGGAAATTTTGAGGTTTTCCATTGAGACTCACTAAGGCTGCAAGGAATGCAGTTGGGAATCTTGTCTCTGCCTTCTGATCTTTCTAACCCGATCTTCAGTTTGCATTACATGTTTAGATTAGCTGAAACATATTCTCTCCAAACCAGTGTTGCTTTAAAGCTGGTCAAAATCTCAGTCCTTTTAGACATATATTGTGATTTGAAAACGACACTCTGTTATGACTGCTTTTCTAGATTTAGTAGTTGTCTTTACATGAAGCAAGTTTGAACTGTTTTAATCTTTAGTAGCAGATGGGAGGTCGTCTTTGGAAAGAGGCTATGAAATGAAAGTGAATTTCGGTGAAATTGATAGTGATTTTTACTTTGGAAGAGTAAGCACAGTAGCATTTTAACAGTATAGTCATGTTCTGCTTAATGTTGAGGACATTGAGGAATCATACACAATAGTGGCCATACGTGTAGCAGGCTGCTTTATGTAGTTTTGTGTATATGCAATCTCTGATATTTTCAGGATGAAAAGAGAGCAGTGTATTCCCCGTGTTAAACAAAACATGACCACTTGTTATTTTAAAGTATACAAGGGTATTGAGGAGATGCCTTGGTTCTCTCAGATGAGTTCCATTTGCATCACTTTTAGAAGTTTTGTTGTTGTGTGAAAAAACCCAAATAGAGCAGAACTAGTAAAGAACTTAGGATATGGGTATGATTTGTAGAATTTTGTATACAGTTTGACTTAAAACATAAGTAAGTTGATATTTGGGGAAGTAGTTTTGCCTTTATTAATTTTTCTTTTTTCATCAGAGAACACTCCTTTTGTGAAGTTTGCCCTCTTCCAACCTTTATACTTTCTTGCAAATTTGTTAAGATCTTCTTCAAGTTTTTTTTAAAACAATTTTTAATTTTCAGTACAAAAATCTTGCACATATTTTATTAACTATATCCTTAAGTATTTTGTGTTTCTGATATTATAAATATTTGAAATTTCAATTTTCTTTTGTTTGTTTTAGCATTTGGAAGAAATACAATGTATTCCTGTTTATTGACCCTGTAATCTTGGTAAAATAACTTTTTCTATTAGCCTTTTTTGGTAGATTCCTATAGTCTGCAGATGAGAGGTAGCATTAATTCTCTCAGTCTCCCACACTGTCTATATACCTTTTATTTCTTTTTCTAACCTAACTATACTTGCTAGGACTCCCAGGACTATGTTGAATAGCATGGTTGTAAACTCGCCTTCTGGTAAGTTGTCTGTTTTAGTGTTAAGCATTCAGAGTTTTACCTTTTTGTATGATTTTAATGGATTCTCTTTATCAGGTTGAGAAATTTTGTATTCCTAGTTTGCTGAGAGTTTTTATCATGGATTGATGGTGTTTTATAAATGTGCTTTTCGCAGTAATGGAGTTGTATACTTTTTCTTTTAAATTCTTCAGTGAGGTGAATTCCATACATTTTTCAGAAGTTAAATCATCATTGCATTCCTGGAATAAATTCTATTTGGCCACTTCGTATTATTATTTTTTATATTCCTGGATATGAATTGGTAATATTTTATGAAGAAGTTTTGTATCTATTTTATGAGTGATTTGGCTTGTATTTTTCTTAATGTTTTTGTCTAGTTTTGGTGTCAGGGTAATGTTGATTTCATAAAATGCATTGGAAAATACAGCTCTCCCACCCCCCTTTTTTGATATGTAAGTATGGTATCATTTTTTCCCCTTAAAATTATTGGTGCACGTCACCTGGGACTAGAGTTTCTTTTTTGAGAAAACAAGTCAAGTTTTAAATAGATAAGAGGGTGATTTTGTTTTATGTATAGAGGCATCATAATAATTTTTACTGTTCCCTTAGTAGGATGTAGAGCGTCTTTCACATGCCTTCTAATCATTCATTTTTCTTCTTCAAATATTTGCCCATTTTTTCCCAACTCTTCTTGAGTTGGAAGTGTTTCTTATACATTCTGGATATATATTCTTCATCAGATATATGCAGGTATTTTTTGCAGCATGTCAAATGTAAAATAACACTTAAATACAAAGTAACCACATGTTGAAGATTTTATCTAACACATTTATTGAGGAATCCAATAAAATATTTAAACTTCTAATACATATCTGGTAATTTTTTATTGTTTGCTGCACATTGTAGATGATGTAGATGATGAGACAGACTATCATTTTTTTTTCAATCCACTTCTGAATAATGCTAACCTTTGTTCTGAGTTATTTTTACTTTTGTTCATTTTGGACACAGACTCTCACTTTAGTTCCATCTTGCTTACTTCTTTCAACCTTCCATATGGGCTTTTTCTTGGAAATTTTATGAACTCTTTCCCTTAAGTACAAGTTGGGAATCTGTCAAAGATTTGGGCAAAGTTTATACACAGATTACAAGATTATAAGAATATCGTTTTACTTGAGTTCTAACTATTGTATCATGTGATCTATGGAATGCCCTTAGGTGAAAATAATACAAAAGTGAGTTTTATCAATAATATTCAGCTTTCTGTCAGCCTTTGTCCCTTTTTTAGTGCTTTCAAATGACCATGTTTTGTATATTGTCCAGAGTTTATATTCCATATTCTCCTTTTACTTCCTTATTGACTTTTTAAAATAGTATAACTCCTTTTTTTTTAAAGTCTCAAAATCATTACTTACCCACTCTCTTGGATTTAATACTCATATTGGTTTCTTTCTTTCTTTCTTTCTTTTTTTTTTTTTCTTCTTTTCTTTGCTGGGTGATTGTGAGCTATCTCCAGCCCTCTGAGAAATACATGTCAATTAGAGAGTATTTTCCAACAGTTGAGCTTATTTGTTGTTACACCAGTTCACTTTTTAGAGTGTGTTTCTTGGGAAGCCTAACTCAAAGTTTCAGGTTTTTATTTTATTTTATTTTATTTATTTTTAATTAAATTTTTATTTTAGTTCATTGTGCACAACTGGAGGACAACTATCATTTTTCTGGTTGTACAAAAGGTAGAATCATATGATTTGCATATTTATACATATACATAGGGTATAGATGTTTGTCTCATTCTATTATCTTTCCTTCCCCGCCCCCTACACACCCCTTATTTTCTTCTATATAATCCATCCCTTCTCCATTCCTCCCGTGCCTACCCCCACCCCCTCTATGTGTCGCCAACCACTCAGAAATCATTCGACCTTTGGATTTTGGGATTGGCTTATTTCACTTAACATGATCTTCTCCAATTCCATCCATTTACCTGCCAATGTCATAATTTTATTATTCTTTATGGCTGAATAATATTCCATTGTGTATTTATGCCACAGTTTCTTTATCCATTCCTCTATTGAAGGGCATCTAGGTTGGTTCCACAATCTAGCTATACTGAATTAGGCTGCTATAAACATTGTGGCTGCATCACTGTAGTATGCTGATTTTAAGTCCTTTGGGTATAGGCTGAGGAGTGGGATAGCTGGGTCAAATGGTGGTTCCTTTTTGAGTTTTCTAAGGAATCTCCATACTGCTTTCCAGAGTGGCTGCACCAATTTGCAACCCCACCAGCAATGTATGAGTGTGCCTTTTTCCCCACATCCTTGCCATCACCTATTGTTGCTTGTATTCTTGATAATAGACATTCTAATTGGGGTGAGATGATATCTTAGGGTAGTTTTGATTTGCATTTCTCTTATCACTAGAGATGTTGAACATTTTTTCATGTACCTGTTGATTGCTTGTAGATCCTCTTCTGTGAAGTGTCTGCTCATTTCCTTAGCCCATTTATTGATTGGGTTATTTGTATTCTGGGGGTAGAGTTTTTTTGAGTTCTTTATATATTCTGGAGATTAGTGCTCTATCTGAAGTGTGTGTGGCAAAGATTTTCTACCACTCTGTAGGTTCTCTCTCCACATTGCTGACTGTTTTCTTTGCTGAGAAAAAGCTTTTCAGTTTGAATCTATCCCAATTATTGATTCCTGCTTTTATTTCTTATGCTTTGGGAGTCATGTTAAGGAAGTCTGGTCCTAGGCCGATATGATGAAGATTTGGGCCTACTTTTTCTTCTATTAGGTGCAGGGTCTCTGGCCTAATTCCTAGGTCTTTGATCCATTTTGAGTTGAGTTTTATGCAGGGTGAGAGATAGGGGTTCAGTTTCATTTTGCTGCATATAGATTTCCAGTTTTCCCAGCACCATTTGTTGAAGAGGCTATCTTTTCTCCATTGTATGTTTTTGGAGCCTTTGTCTAGTATGAGAAAACTGTATTTATGTGGGTTTGTCTCTGTGTCCTCTATTCTGTACCATTGATCTACCTGCCTATTTTGGTGTCAATAGCATGCCAGTTTTTGTTACTTTTGCTTTGTAGTATAGTTGAAGGTCTGGTATTGTGATACCTCCTGCTTCGCTCTTCTTGCTAAGAATTACTTTAGCTATTCTGGGTCTCTTATTCCTCCAAATGAATTTCATGATTGCTTGCTCTATTTCTATGAGGTCCGTTGTTGGGATTTTAATTGGAATTGCATTGAATTTGTATAGCGCTTTTGGAAGTATGGCCATTTTGACAATATTAATTCTGCCTATCCAGAAACATGGGAAATCTTTCCATCTTCTCAGATTTTTTGTAATTTCTTTCTTTAATTTTCTGTAGTTCTCGTTCTAGAGGTCTTTCACCTCTTTTGTTAGATTGATTCCCAAGTATTTTATTTTTTTTGAGGCTATTGTGAATGGGATAGTTTTCCTAATTTCTCTTTCAGAGGATTCATCACTTATGAATAAAAATGCATTAGATTTATGAGCATTAATTTTATATCCTGCTACTTTACTGAATTCATTTATGAGTTCCAGAAGTTTTGTGGTGGACTTTTTGGTTCCTCTAAATATAGAATCATGTCATCAGTAAAACAGGATAGTTTGAGCTCTTCTTTTCATATTCGTATCCCTTTAATTTCTTTGGTCTGTCTAATTGCTCTTGCTCGAGTTTCAAGGACAGTGTTGAATAGAAGTGGTGAAAGAGGGCATCCCTGCCTTGTTCCAGTTTTCAGGGGGAATGCTTTCAATTTTTCTCCATTTAGAATAATGTTGGCTGTAGGCCTAGCATAGATAGCCTTTACAATGTTTAGGAACATTCCTACTGTCCCTATTTTTTCTAGTGTTTTGAACTTGAAGAGGTGCTGTATTTTATCAAATGCTTTTTCTGCATCTATTGAAATAATCATGTGGTTCATAACTTTGTCTGTTGATGTGACGAATTGCATTTATTGATTCTGGATTTTGAACCAACATTGCATCCCTGGGATGAAACCCACTTGATCATGGTGCACTATCTTTTTAACATGCTTTTCTATGCGATTTCCTAATATTTTGTTAAGAATTTTTGCATCTATGTTCATTAGGGATATTGCTCTGAAATTTTCTTTTCTTGATGTGTCTTTGTCTGGTTTTGGTATCAGAGTGATATTAGCTTCATAGAATGAGTTTGGAAGGGTTCCCTCATCCTCTATTTCATGGAATACTTTGAGGAGTATTGGAATGAGCTCTTCTTTGAAGGTCTTGTAGAACTCGGCTGTGAATCCATCTGGTCCTGGACTTTTCTTTGTTGGTAGGCTTTTGATGACTTCTTCTATTTCATTGCTTGAAATTGATCTATTTAAATTATGTATATCCTCTCAATTCAGTTTGGGTGGCTCATATGCCTTTAGGAACCTGTTGATGTCTTCGAGATTTTCTATTTTGTTGGAGTATAAATTTACAAAATAGCTTCTAATTATGTTTTGTATTTCAATAGTGTCGTGATATTTCTGTTTTTATCACGAATTTTAGTAATTTGAGTTTTCTCTCTCCTTCTCTTTGTTAGTGTGCCTAAGGGTTTATCAATTTTGTTCATTTTCTCAAAGAACCAACTGGTTTTGTCAAAAAAACCAATTGGTTTTGTCAATTTTATGAATTTTCCCTTTTGTTTCAATTTCATTGATTTCTGCTCTGATTTTAATTATTTTCTGTCTTCTACTTTTTTTTTTAAATTTTTTTTTATTTTTTTTTGTTACTGGGGATTGAACCCAGGGGCACTCCACCACTGAGCCACATCCCCAGCCCTATTTTGTATTTTATTTAGAGACAGGGTCTCACGGAGTTGCTTAGGGCCTTGCTAAGTTGCTGAGGCTGGCTTTGAACTCGTAGTCCTCCTGCCTCAGCCTCCCAAGTGCTGGGATTACAGGTGTGCGCCACTGCGTCTGTCTTCTGTTACTTTTAGTGATGAACTTTTCCTCTTTTTCTAGGGCTTTGAGCTTTAATGTGAGGTCATTTATTTGTTCACTTTTCTTTCTTTTATTGAATGAATGAATTTTCCTCTTAGCACTGCTTTCATAGTATCCCAGAGATGTTGATATGTTGTGTGTTTGTTCTTGTTGACCTCTAAGAATTTTTTTATTTCCCTCTCTAATGTCTTCCATTAACCATGCATCATTCAATAGCATATTACTTAATCTCCAGTTGTTGGAATAGTTTCTGTTTTTTATTTTATCATTGACTTCTAATTTCATTCCATTATGGTCTGATAGAATACAAGGTAGTATCTATATCTTTTTGTATTTGCTAAGAGTAACTTTGTGGCATAACATGTGGTCTATTTTAGAGAAGGATCCATGAGCTGCTGAGAAGAAAGTGTATTCGTTTATTGATGGATGGAATATTCTATGTATGTCTGTTAAGTCTAAGTTAGCGATTGTATTATTGAGTTCTGTGGTTTCTTTGTTCAATTTCTCCTTGGAAGTTCTGTCAAGTAGTGAGAGAGGTGCGTTAAAGTCATCCAATATTATTGTGTTTTGGTCTGTTTGGTTCCTGGAATTAAGAAATATTTGATTGACATACACGGTTGCGCCATTTTTTGGGGCATAAATATTTATGATTGTTATGTCTTGCTGATTTCTGCTTCCCTTAAGCAGTATGAAATGCCCTTCTTTATCCCTTCTGATTAATTTTGGCTAGAAGTCTGCCTTATCTGACATGAGGATGGAAACCCCTGCTTTTTTACTGAGTCTGTGTGCATGAAAAGTTTTTTCCCCATCCTTTCACCTTTAGTCTGTGGATATCTTTTTCTATGAAATGCGTGTCTTGGAGGCAGCATATTGTTGAGTCTTTCTTTTTGATCCAATCTGCCAGTCTATATCTTTTGATTGATGAGTTCAGGCCATTAACATTCAGGGTTGTTACTGAGGTATGATTTGTATTCCCAATCATTATGGCTTATTTTTGGTTTTTAACTTGACTTGGTTTCTCCTTTGTTTGGCTATTCCTTTAGGGTAGTTCCTCCCTATGCTGGTTTACATTGTTGTATTTCATTTCTTCCTCATGGAATATTTTGTTTAAAATGTTCTGTAGTGCTGGCTTTCTATTTGTAAATTCTTTTAGCTTTTGTTTATCATGGAAGGATTTTATTTCATCTTCAAATCTGAAGGCGAGTATTGCTGGGTATAAGATTCTTGTTTGGCATCCATTTTCTTTCAGGGCTTGGAATATGTTGTTCCAGGACCTTCTTGCTTTTAGGGTGTGTGTTGAGAAATCTGCTGATAACCATATTGATTTCCCCCGAATGTAATCTGTTTTTTTTTTCTCTTGCAGCCTTTAAAATTCTGTATTTTGTACGTTAGGTACTTTCACTATAATGTGCCTTGGTGTTGATCTATTGTTGTTTTGTACGTTTGGTGTCCTGTAAGCCTCTTGTATTTGATTTTCCATTTCATTCTTCAAATGTAGGACATTTTCTGATATTATTTCATTGAGTAGATTATTCATTCCTTTGGTTTGTATCTCTGTGCCTTCCTCAATCCCAATAACTCTCAAATTTGGTCTTTTTATGATATCCCATAATTCTTGTAAGCTTTGTTTGTGACTTCTTACCGTCTTCTCTCTTTGGTCAACTTCATTTTCAAGATTAAATATTTTGTCTTCAGTGTCTGAGTTTCTGTCTTCTAGGTGATCTAGCCTGTTGGTTATGTTGTCTTTTGAGTTTATATTTGGTTTATTGTTTCCTTCATTTCCAGAAGTTCTGTTTTTGTTTTTGTTTTTGTTTTTGTTTTTGTTTTTCAGAATCTCTATCTCTTTATTGAAATGATCTTTAGCTTCCTTAACTATTCTTTTAACTGTTGATTGGTGCGATCATTCATTGCCTGCATTTGCTCTCTCATCACATCCTTTGCTTCTCTGATCATTTTAATTATGTACACTCCAAACTCCCTATCTGACATTTCTTCTGCCCTGCTATCATTGGATTCTGTTGATGTAGCATCTTGGTTTATTTGAGATGCTTTCTTCCCCTGTTTCTCATGTTGCTCATGTATCTTCCCCTCTATCCGTGAGAATCTGAGGTATTGCAGCTACCCCCCTATAGGCTTGTGGTGTCCCTGCAGGTTTCCACTACCTCACCTCCTAGTCTTCAGTAACACTAGATAATGGGCTGGGGGCAGTCTAGGGTAAGTCTGGGCCTCTAGTCTTAAGATTAGAGGGTAAGTCCTGGCGACTGCCCCCATGTGGAAATCCCACGGGAACACTCAGGGCCGAAGTACCAGATGTAGAGGTTTCAGGCCTCTGTGATGGGCTGAGTATGATTTCTGTCTCTGCGCCTACCTCCCAGAACTGGAAGTCTTGTGGGACTTGGCTTGGCAGAACCCAAACCTCTGAGTTGAGCCTCCCCCAGTGGGAAACTCAAGTGTCCGCTGTGCCTGCTTACGACACCCTGAAGTCTCCCACTTCTGGGCTGTGCCAGCTGCCCCTGCGGGGTATCCCGCAGGTACATTCAGGGCTGACGTACCAGTCTTAGGTGTTTCTCAGGTTTTTAAAAGTGAAAGGAATAGGTTGATTTGTTTGGTAAGAGTTAGAAAAATATTTTCCTTGCTTATAGTTTTGATTTGATTAGAGCTATTGAAAGGCAGATCTTGCCTTGGGGTTATTAAGTCTGACTAATACAGATCCTCAGTGGAGGTTTTAGTTGTTTTCTTAAAGCTGCAGACCTAAGACTGTTAGCCCGTGTCTGAATGGAGAAAGGATTTTCTTGGAGATTTCATAACTAAGTTTTTAAGATTCTTGCTTTTGTGGTATTTTTTTTTTTTTTTGGACTGAATGGGGCAGCATTCAGTGGGTTTGTGCTTTCTTTATTTGTTTCTTGCGCTGACTTGTTTTAACCAGCAAGGTCTATAATGGAAGGACATGTCATATGTGTCTTTGGTCTATACATCTTGCTTTTTTTATTTTAATTTAAAAAAATGAAAGAATTTTTTCATTTGTCAAAGGATTTTAAAAATATATATTCATATATTTAATTGTCCATGAACCTTTATTTTATTAATTTATTTATATGCAGTGCTGAGAATCGAACCCAGTGCCTCACACATGCCAGGCAAGCGCTCTGCCACTGAGCTCCAACCTCAGTCCCATAGATGAACTTTTATTTATTTTTATGTGGTGCTGAGAATCGAACTCATTTCCTCACTCATGCTAGGCAAGTGCTCTACCACTGAGTTACAACCCCAGCCCTACTTTGTTTTTTAATTGTCTTTTCACTTTAATCGCAGATTTGGGGGCTGATAATTACCTGTTTAAAAAGTCAATGTGCTTTTCAGTGTTGAAATGGCAAGATAGTATACTCCTTATTTGTGCTTAAAGTTTATGAAATTCAATATACTAATGACAGAAACATCACTATTCTCTTTCATTGCAGTTAGAATGGGAAAGACCTGTTCATTTTCTTGAGTTTGGGTATTGGTTTTGAAGCTTGACTAATTTTTTCCATCATATTTTTGTAAAATTTTATGGAAAACGTATCTCAGAAGTTTGTGTTGCTTATATAACAGCAATTAAATTTTTGGGATAATAGATTTCACCTAGTTGATATAAACTTATTTTATATAGCACAAAGTCCATTTCCAGCAGATTCTGAGGCTTATAAACATTTCCATTTGAACATAGGTAAGAGCATGTTGGCCTGTTGAGTTGCTTTATTTATTGGATTATTAGCAGCTGACTTTTCTATAGTTCATTACCTACCATTGTTGCTAAACAGAACAGGGCACATCTATAACTTGGCCCACAGTGATGAACTTTGGAGAGATAAAATAGATGAGGTAGTTTGCAATGAAGCTTTGATCAGGCATGTCACTGCCTTTTACCTCTCGCTTTTTTCTTTTAATTAGTGAAATTTTGCTTCCTCCAACAAGCATTTTCTATTTGAGTGAAAAGAATTATTTCTATTTATTTACTTAGCATACTATGGATTGAACCCAGGGGTGCTCTACCATTGAGCTATATACCCAGCTCTTTTTATTTTTGATTTTGAGACAGGGTCTCATAAATCGATCAGCCTGGGCTGGGGTATGGGTTAAGAGCATGGGTTTTGGCATCAGATTTGGGTTCACATTCTAGCTGTCACTCTTTAGCTGGGTGACCTCACATGATTTTGTTGTGGCTTCTTGTTGTTGTTGTTTTTACAATATATTTTTAGTTGTAGATGGTCACAATATCTTTATTTATTCATTTATTTTTATGTGCTGAGGATCAAACCCAGTGCCTCACACATATGAGGCAATTACTCTACCACTGAGCTACAGCCCTGGCCCATGGGTTAACATTTTAACTGTAAATCTCTTCATTTGTAAAATGGATTAATGTCAGGAATAGTATGGTACCTGGAACAGAGTAAGTAAACTTTACAAGTTCCAGCAATGATAATGATGCAGTATTTTTTCCTAATTTGTAAGATATGAACTTAAAACTATAGAATTAAATTGTTTACTCTTTAGAAGAACAAATAAAAGACTATTTGAATGAAGCAGGTGAAGTGAAATTTATGTGTCAAGAGGTCCATTTTGGCTAGATGTGTAGCCTTGTCAGATTCTCCGGCACCATAGTGGTCGTCACTGGCCCAAGTTAGAGGCCGACTGAGAAATCTTCATGCCTCAGACTTGCTGACCTACAGAATGTTTCGATACCCATATTTTTGTAGAATATATAAGGAATATTTTCCATTCTGGTTGAAATCTGGCATATTTAATTTAGGTATCTGGCCAAAAAAAAATCATACTACAGCAGAAAAATATAATGAAAATGAAACCCAGGAGCAAACCTATCTAACTGGAGATCAGGAGTTACAGACATCTCAAGATATCGATTCAGAAGTCATGGCTGAATTACATATTCCAGTAATGGTGGGTGAAGTTGTTCGTTGTTTGGCCTCAGAGAAAGGACAGGTTTTTCTAGATGTGACATTTGGTTCAGGAGGCCACACAAGAGGCATTCTACAGAAGGAGTCAGGGATTACTCTGTATGCCTTAGACAGAGACCCAGTGGCTGAACAGCTTTCAGAATTATACCCCTTTTTCAGAAAATATGAAGAATTTCTTGTTTAAAAACAAATTGTACCTCATAGTCTGTGAAGACTGCACAAGAAGAAGTAACATTTAAATTAGAGCAGTGGGGTGTTGGTTGACTTTGAAGAACAACCATATGTGTGCTGTATACCAAGTTTGAGGAGGTAAACATGTGCAACAAAGAAAATAAAGTAATAACTGATTCCATCATTTCACTATAATTTTAAGCAGATTATACCAATGTAATAGCTGTAATCCTGAACAGTTAAAGAAGACATGTTCACTAGGATAAATTTATAATAGAAAAATAAAAAAAAATTAAAGACACATATAATCCTACTACCTTAGCTATTCTCATCAGCATTGATGATTTTATATATTTAATTGTGTTCTAATTGTATTTCATTGTGTATATATATATATATATATACATATATATATATATTGCTTTGAACTTTCCTAAAAATCATTGTGATCATTTATATTAAGTATATAATTAAGATTGAAAGATCTGGCATGTTTTTTATTACTATTTCATTCAGAAGTCTATTTCTTTTCACTTTTTCTTGTATTTTATGCTTCTCTAATTTTTTCATAATTGAAATTATAAAATGCAGAAACATAATGTGAAGAAAATTAAAATAATTCCTAGTTTAACAACAAATAATTTGGTTCATGTCTTTTTGATCACTTTGATTTTATATACATATTTCAAAATTGAACCTACTTATACATTAATGCATTCTTATTTCATTAAATCATCTAAAAACACATTATTTTGTTGGTTATAGAACATTTCTATCATGTAATTACAACTTTTGTTAGAATTCTGATGTAGTCATCCATATTCATGTTATTAGTATTTTCAATCTTTTTGAAAGATTGAAATATGAATAAATATATACTAATTTAAATATGCTATCTATAAACAAAAAGTACCAGATAGAATTTGTATAAACAAATCTGAATATGGTTTTTTTTAAGAGGATAATTATATCAGGATATACTTGTTCTTCTTGCGTTACCTTGTTTTATATTTTCCTATTTCTGCTTCATTGAAATTTTCTTTGACTTTTAAATTTTATGTCATATATATGTGTGTATATTTGCTTTCATCTTTTCTCTAATGATTTTGATGGCATATCTTTTATTTTCAAATTTATTATTGACTGACTAGGATTTTTTAATGTTTGTTTATTTAAATTCTTTACAGTTATAACTAATAGTTGGGTTTAATATATTTGTGCTTTGATCGTTATTATTCCCTTCCCCTCTGCTAAGTTGTACTTAGTTTGTTCTTTTTTTAAGATTTATTTCCTTGCAGTGTAATGTTATTTATTTGTGATTATTCTTTAAATGGTAGATATTGATTGCTACAAATTTTGCCCTTAAAACATCCTATTAGTTTTGGTGTATGTGTTTCCACAATCAGAAAAGATTGATTCAAGATAAGTTTTGGTTTCCCTTTTAATTTTTTCACTGACCCATTGAATTTTTAGGAGTAGGTTGTTTAATGCCATCTATTAGTGAACTTATTAAAATTCCTCCTAGTGTTAAATTTTAGTTTCATACTGTTTTGATCAGTAAAGATGCTTAATATGATTTCCAGCTTCTTAAATTTGCTAAGACTTATCTTTTGATCTGACATATGATCCGTCCTTAAAAATGTCCTGTATATGCTTGAAATATATGTTTGCTATTGGATAGAATATTCTTTATATATCACATGAGATATATTTTCAACGATTTCATTCAAAAAAAGTAAAAGAGGTCCATTTTGGATGAGTGTGTATTCTAAAAGCCAGTGAGCACGTGTATTTACCACTAGGTATATTTCAGTTATATTTGAGAGAGTGAGAGAGGGAGGAATATTTTTTAAAATGCTCCTACTTAAGAAATGAATTTCAGATGCCAGGAAGAAGCATGTAACAGGAAGATGAGATCAGTTGGTATAATTGGAGCTAGTTGATAATCCTTTCATAGTGTTCTCCAAACATTTACAGTGTGCCTTTTTCTGTAAAACGTGCAAACTTGAAAATACCAGGTCCTTCCATAGAAACTTCATGTGGGGAGGGAGAAGCCACAGGGTAAGGAAAATGTGGAATAGAACCAGCAGTCAGTCTTCACCTTTCATCTTTGGTTAGGTTCTTCCTGTGGTGGGTACTTGAGATGCTTTTGTTTTAGAAAGTGGTTCTGCCCACATTTGGGGAATAATAGAACAGAGTGAAGGAAAGGGGAAATCAGGAATATAATTTTTAAACTGAAAAAAAAAATTGACATGAGCTTTTACTTCATTGGGTAGGCACTGAAAATCTGCTGGCTTGTGGTTTATAACCATTGCAACTTCCTGCTGATGGACAGCCAGCCACAAAGACAACTGTTCCTAACTCTGATAGTTAAAAATATTGCCTAAAGACAGAATAGGTTTTACTGTGGTTTTAACTTTGAGCTCTCAAACTAGTGGTTGAGTAGGCGCTGTATTTCTTAAAAGATTCAGCTGTTACACCAGTAAGAAGTAAGGATTTAATTTATTTACCATGACCATTTTCTTCTTGTTGGTTATCCCATGTCAGGTTTGCTTGGTGTCATTGAAAGACAGTCTACAGAATACCTGCTCTGGGTCACCACTGTACTAAACTGCAGCACAAATGGCATCTCAGTTGACCTTCAGCAGGCTTTCTGAGGCAAGGAATTATTAACCCTGTTTACTACAGAGGAAGAGAGCCTTCAGTTAGCACAGGGTTGTGCTTCAGCTTCCTCTCCCGTGGTCCTCTCACCATGACCAACTCAGTCTGTCAGTTCTTTGCATGGCATGGGATGTTTCGTTTATTCTGTGTTTTGGATATGTCCAGGTTTTTGGAGCAGCCTAAGTTTCTTTGGTCTTTTATATCTTTCTGAATTCTGTCTGCATCTGACCATGACTAAACTAGTACAGAACCAACTGTTTGCTACAGTGGGGAGCCGTTTGTGGGGCCTGTTTATGTGGAAGATCAGAACGCCAAGGCCTCACAGCTCTCTGTGCAGAGTTTATTTGAGCTATTTATAGTTAGTTCTATCTACACTCTCTGTCTAGAGTATGCACTCAAATAATTGTTGAATTATTTCCCTTTGTTGTGTTTCAAATGCCTTGTGTTTGCATTCTTTTTTAAAATTTTTAATTTGTTCTAGTTAGTTATACATGACGGTAGAATGCATTTTGACACATCATACATAAATGGAGCATAATTTCTCATTCTTCTGCTCGTACATGATGTAGAATCATACTGGTAGTGTAATCATATATGAACATAGAGTAATAATGTCTGGTTCATTTTACTATCCTTCCTACCCCTATAAGCTCTCTCTTCCCTTCACTCCCCTCTACCTAATCCAAAGTAACTGTTCTTCCCTAGCATCCCCCGACCCCACTTGTGAATTAGCATCCATATATTAGAGAAAACATTCAGCCTTTGGTTTTTTGGGATTGGCTTATTTCACTTAGAATGATATTCTCTAGCTCCATCCATTTACCAGCAAATGCCATAATTTCATTCTTCTTTAAGGCTGAGTAATATTCCATTGTAGGTATATACCACATTTTCTTCATCCATTCATCTGTTGAAGGACACCTAGATTGGTTCCATAGTTTAGCTATTGTGAGTTGAGCCTCTATAAACATTGATGTGGCTGCATCACTATAGTATGCTGATTTGCATTCTTTATATCTTCCTTACTCTTTCCATATTGAGCTGCTATGCCCATGGCCAGGGCTCTTTGAACACATACACAAGGTGTCTACTTCTCACTCTCACATCTCTGGATCCAGTTAGAGAAACATTGGTTTTACATTTAGGACAATATGTTCTAAAATCTCTATTCTTTTTTTCCTAAATTAATTTACTTTTTGATTGGAAAGTTTTTCAGGTGAAGTAGCCAGTTGTGCTCCTTGTGTGCTCATTACGATCAAATTTATCACTTGGAATCAATAAGTAACACTTATAATATTGATTTTATGGAACAACAGTATGTTTTCATTTGGGATTTTTTTTAAAGGAAAGGGTATTGTGCAGTAGATGCCTGGCTGTTTCTCTAGCTATATTTTTATGTATTTACCACATATATTAAACGTTTGAAGTTTCATGTGCTAGTAATATGGCCTGGTTTACCTGTTTATTAGAATAACAATTTATGATTTTGTATTTCTAATATACAAGGACCATTTAGCTAGAAATGCTAAAATATTTTAAAGGACTAGGTTGCATTTTTTATGATAACATTTTTATTTTAGTTCATTGGGGAAATTAATTTTCCATTCATGCATTGTATGATAAATTGTTAACATGTCTAGTCCTTTAAGAGTTTCTTCTAAGAGGAGTCCAGAAAATTTGAAATTCAGGAATAACTACTGAAATTTCTCTTAAATCTGTTATTATTAAATCTAGCACTGTAATATTATCCGAGTTTAACATCATAACAACTTTTTTTTTTTTTTTGCGGTGCTGGGGATTGAACCCTAGGTCTAGTGCTTGCAAGGCAAGCACTCTACCAACTGAGTTATATCCCCAACCCCATAACAACTTTTTAATAATTGATGAAATAATTTTAATAATTTGATGCCTTAAGTCATTTAAAAATAATTTTCTGTGAATTAATGAAGTTATGAGAATTTGCAAAACATGCTTTGCTTTTTTAGCCTAGAGAATGACTTTGAACTCAGAGATCTAATCTTAGCAGTTCTTTCTCTTAGCATTGTTGTTTGTTTTATGAACCAGTATGTATACATTGAAAGTGAATTATCTTTATTAATATCCAAACAGAATTAGCCTCAATTCTTTAAATTACCATGTTAAAAATGCATAGGCATGGGCCATGGTGGCGTGTGCCTGTAATCCCAGTGACTCAGTAGGCTGAAGCAGGAGGATCTCAAGTTCAAGGCCAACCTCAGTAACTTAGCGAGGCCCTAAGCAACTTAGTAAGACCCTGTCTCCAGGTAAAAAATAAAAAGGGCTGAGGATGTGGTTTAGTGGCAAAGTACTCCTGAATTCAGTCCCCAGTACCAAAACAAACAAAAAATACATAGGTACTTCTTCCTCTTCTACTGTGGACTGTTACGAATGCAGATTCAGTTTCATTTAGTACTTCCCTCCATGTTACTTGGAGAAGAGATCTGTGAAGGATACCTTTTTTCCCATGTAGTGAAAGGTTGAGAAGCACTTTTGGGGGGCTGGGGTGTAGCTCAGTGGTAGAGTGCTTGCCTAGCATGTGTGAGGCATTGGGTTCAATCCTTAGCACCACATAAAAATAAACAAAATAAAGGACTGGGCACAGTGGTACATACCTATTATCCCAGTGACTCAGGAGGCAGGAGGATTGCAAATTCAAAGCCAGCTTCAGCAATTTAGTGAGGCCCTATGCAATGCAGCGAGACCCTGTCTCTAAATAAAATATTGCCCCTGGGTTCAGTTCCCAGTACCCCTCCCCCCAAGCAAAGGCATGCTGTAGAACTACAAAAAAATGTTAAACAAAATGCAACAAATAGTAAGGAAAAAATAATATTAAGAAAAAAACCCACTTCTTTTATTTCAGAACGCTCATTTTTTTTTATTTAAGTAGTCAAATTTTCTATAAAAATACTGGTGTTTTAAGTTCTATACTGATATGGCATCTTGATTTTTAAAGTGGGGATGATGATTTTTAAAAATTTCTTTTCTAGTTGTCGATGGACCTGTATTTAATTAATTAATTTATATGCAGTGCTGAGAATTGAACCCAGTGCCTCACACGATAGGCAAGTGCTCTACCACTAAGCCACAACCCCAGCCCAAAGTAGTTGTTTTGTTTTCTTTTTCTTTTTTTCCCCCGGTGCTGGAGATTGAACCCAGGGCCTTGTGCTTGGAGGCAAGCAATCTACCAGCTGAGCTATATCGCCAGTGGGGATAAAGATTTTCATGTGCATTTAGGTGGCTGATCCTCCTTAATTTCCACCTAAAATTATGTGTGTATATATATATGTGTGTGTGTGTATATATATATATATATATATATATATATATATATATATATATATATATAGACAGAGAGAGAGAGAGAGAGAGAGAGAGAGAGAGATAGATAGATCTGTGTGTAGATACTGGAGATTTAGCCCAGGAGCATTTTACCACTGAGCTCCATTGCCCGCCCTTTTTGTTTTCCTGAAACTGGGTCTCACTAAGTTGCTTGGGGCCTAGCTAAGTTGCTGAGGCTACACTGGAACTTGTGATCTTCTTGTCCCAACTTCCCAAGCCACTGGGATTGCTGGCATGTGCCACCACGCCTGGCTAAATTTATCATTTAAAAAAAAATTTTGTGTTCAGTGTATGTTATAAAGAACCAGAATGACTCTCCAAGGGATTTACTCAGGTTAAGGATATTATATGAATAGAAATTCCCCATTAGAAATAAAATTTTTCATTCAAGCAATTAACATATTTAAAAAATAACTTTAATAGGGGACTACTGAAAGCATTGGAGTTTTCTTTGTCCCTATAGCATCTTCACCTAATTAGGACATTTATAATTTTCTTTTATTTGAAGTTTTTATTAAAACTTTCCTTCCAGTTTTGAGATAGTTCCTCCTCAAACTGCCACTTCCCTTGTTTTTCAACATTGTGTTCTCAAAATGTTAGACTTATTATTGTATAGCATTGAAGGCAGTATTTATCCTTAAGACATGAGAGCCATTTTCATAATTTAAAGGCCAGCATTGACCACTTGGAGCATCTTGTTTCTGACTTCTGCAGGCCACTCGAATTCATTTGATATTGCTATTGTCATATAATGTGTTCAAGAAAGTGGGCTGTCCCTGTGAAATCATTTCTAATAGAATAGCCTCTGTAGGCCTTGAGATTTGTCCAGGTATGGTCATCAAGCTCAGTAGTATCTGTTGCATTTGTATGCGAGCCCACTTGCCTATATTTAGTCTTTCCAGGTGGTTTATAATTGGTTTAGCCCATTGGGCTGCTTGCTTTTTGGATGATAGAGAATGGAGGAAGTATAAAGGCTTGAATTTGGCAGTCCTTTTACCGGATATCTATTTTAACCCCTGCAGAAGTTAATTTACATAGAGCCCAGCTGTGTATGAATTTTTCTAAATTTAAAGTTTATTCTTATTACCATAGGGAGAAGAGTGTCAGCACTTATTGAATTTATGGTCTTGCTCTCCCTTGTCTGAACCTCCAGGCAGCTTGTAGTTCCGTTTCCTTTGGATAACAGGATACAGCTGGCCGCAAAATTCTCACCTGTGGAATGGCCATGGGGAGTTTTCTTCTCTGTATAGATCTTTGCAAAACACCAGAAACCATTTTTGCAGGAAACCACAGGCCTGTGTTAGCACCAGAGGAGAATTGAAATAACATGTGCATGTTCCTCTTCCCAGAGGTACCAACCATCATGTGAGAACCTAAGTTTAGTATTAAGTAACCCTTTGCCCTTCTCTTTGCTTTGAGGTTGTCCATCTAGGTAATACTCAATCCCCTGAATCTGTTCCCTGTTACCTCTCTGGCAGATTAAACTAATTGCTTAGGGCTGGGATTCCTTAACACTTGGCAGAATCCATACTATCTTTAATGAGCTACTAGATGAAACTTTTGGGACTAGACTAACCTTAGATATTTTGATTTTGGTAGGTTGATTTTTGTACTTACACCAATGGATCCCTTTCCATAAACTATGGTGCAGAAATTCTAATTAATTTCTCTCTTGTGTTCATACCTAACATGTTTTCCTTAATATTTTTGGGGGGGCTCAGCACTGTGCCAGATGTTGTGGCATGCATGGTATTGGTGCAAAGAAAACATACCAGACAGTATGTCATTGCTGATTGTGTGGGTTAAATTATCAGCAGTAATCCTATAATCAAAATGACCGAGGGTGGGAGGCATTTACTTGCGCAAAGACATGAGGACTGGACTGAGAGCATGATGCTCACAGATGGTATTACAGAGCCTGGGTGGAAGGTGTGGGGTGAAGGAAGGAAGAGTGCAAAGAAGACCATAGATAATGGGGGGGACCTTGAACATAACTCAGAGGCACAAGAGGGGTAGTGAGAAGAGTGTGGATGGCTTTTATCAGCAATGATAAAAAGCATATTTAATAGAGCACTAAATATGTTGGGGTCTCTGTTTCCCTCAGCAGTGCCTTTTATTTAGAATTAAGGATCAGCACAAGTGATTAGAAGGGCCTGAAAAATGTGGGAGTTGATTATGGTGTGAGGTTAGTGCTGAGATGGTTTTCATGTGAATCACATGAAACAGGTATTAAGAACTTTTATTATTTTCTTGCCTATGACTATGTTAAACATCTTACACATATCTTTTAATCCTATTCCCATTTTAGAGATGAGAAAAATAAAGCTTGGCAATTAAGCCACGTGTCTAAGATAGCAATAGCCAATTAGTACCAGTATCCGAGTTACAATTCAAATCCAAGTCTGTTTTTCTCCATGTCTGAATTATATTGGTAGTCTCATTTTCATCCTTACATTCTTCTTTCAGGGCTTGTTTAAAAAATTCTTAAACAATAAAAGGTTGTTTCTAGTCTACATAAGGACTTTGCTGTTTTTTTCTTCTTTTAATATCTTCATCAAAGTGGCTTATTGGTGGTTGGTGTAAAATAAATTTATTTAGTCTTTTTAATAGAGGAAATGTAGTGAGCTTAGTTGCTGTGCTGGCCATGTGTGTCTGTGGTTGCAGTATTTAAACTTATGCAGTGCTCCAGCTGTTGGAAGTTCTAGGAAAACTAAAGATGGATCAGGTGTGTCCCCCAAGCGAATTTTAGTTTTATACTTTTCCTTTCTTGAATCATGGAAGGTTACAATTTTAGTACCATGCCATAGAACTCCCTAAAGAGAAGGAATTGATACCTCAGAAGAACCCTTTTAAAAGATTGCTTACTCCAGTGTAGGCAAAGAGGGTGCTACAGAAAAAAAAAATAACGTTTGGGGAAGGTTGAGTCAGAGGTGCCAGTGGAGCATGAAGAGATTTTCTCAGGGTGATAAGGCTCTGGCACCCAAGTTACAAGCAGAGGCAAGTAAGCTGGCAGTGATTCTTCCTTGGGGAAGAAAGATGATCTGGACTGCTGCTGAGACCCCTTTTGATTATAAGGTTTTGTGACTTATGGGATTTGGTTAAGGGATTGGGATGAGGACTCTCATGCCTCTGCATATTCCTCAGGAAGCCAGCTATTGGCGTATTGTACCTCAGGGGTGCCATGGTGGAGAACTGGATTGGTGTGACCCATAACAGATTCTGGGCTGTGTCTGGGCTTGAGTTTAGGTTATGTGATTACAAACATCTTCCAATGCTACTTATTGTGAATCTTCCAACCTGCAATTGTAAATAAGAGAAATTTGAGCTGAGCTTAATAAACATAGTGATGATTATGGGGGAAGGGCAGAAATTTATTGATGCCATTGCTCTTGAATGGCTATGATGTCTTTATTGTAGAGCCATGTCATGGTGGTGGTTTTATTTTCTTCCCTCTCTCTTGGTTTCTAAGGCCATGCAGCTTTGACTTGTGTACATTGACATAAGTGCCTCTGTTGACTCCATCCCTGTCATCTTCTGCTTGCACTTTTCATTTGTCTGTATTCTCAAGAACTCATTGTGCTGTCATATCTTGTGCTTGCTGTTCTTTTAACTCTGTGCTCCTCCTGTGTCCACTTGATGAAACTTGCCTCATAGTTTGCCCCCTTCAGTAATCTCCGTCTGGGCCCCCACCTGCTAGAGAATTTATTGCTCCTTACTGATCAGTATAACATTTTTATTATTGTTCTCATCATACTCTTAATTTAAATCTGTTTACATTTATAAGTCCCTTACTAAATCAGCAGGAACTGTATATGATTTCTCTCTGAAACTGCATAACTAGTTTTTTGAGACTCAGAAAAATGAGAAAATTATCTACCATTATTGAGTCGTTATGTGCCAGACATTGAGTTTTGTAAGCATAGGAAAAGGAGGCAATACCACTGCAAACACTATATATTCTTCCATATGAATTTCAAAGTAAACTCTACGGTAGATATAAGATAAAGTCAGAGTTTTGATTTTTTAAAATTTAATTTCAATTATTTTTATATTGGAAGAATTTTAACTTTTAAAATTTCACAATGATTATTTTGTGTGTGTATGTGTGTTTGTCCTAAATTCATGATCATTCTGCCTATTAGATAATCTACCATTGATTAAAGAATAAATTAAATGATTTAATGTAGCTGCTAGAGTTTGTGTTGCTGTTTTGATTTTTGTTTTAATTTGCCATGTTCATTTGCTTTCCTGTTGAGTATTATTACTCTGTTGGACTCTTTACTTCCTTTCTGTCCTCCATACCTGCCTTGGCTCCCCCGTTTGTGATGAGGGTGGTAATAAAGTCTTGTGTCATATGATAGTTGGGCAAAGCAGAACTGTCTGCCAAATGAAAATCAGACACATGTTGTGGGTCTTGATACCATTGTTTCCCAGAGCATAGGCCAAAGCAAAAACGTCACCAGATCTAGTTTGATCTGATCTCTCTGATGGCGGGGGCAAGAATCTGCCTTATTTAACAAGGCCTTCAACTGATACTCAAGTATATAAGGTTCAGGAATCACTGATTAAGGCTAAACACAATTATTAATTAGTGTAGCTGTAGCAGAAGAGATTCATGAATGCTGTCAGACTTATTCAGAAAATGTTTTTGGTATACATATTTTATATTTTTTTAATGCAGAACTTGGCATCTTCAACAGGAAAAGTTTATTTACCCTATGTACCCTGCTTCTTTCTCTTTCGTTCAGAATTACCTTCTCCCAATCCTAGCCTCCTCAGCTTCCCCAACCAGTACATAACATGCTTATAGCTTCCAGAGCCTATTCCTTAGGAATGAAGACTCTTTGGATCTTCTTATTTTCCCCAAGGAAGAACTGAAAATGACTCTTTTACAAGAATCTAGAGCATGCATTGTCATTTTCATGTTAACCCTCACTGTAATTTTTGTGGGTTTCAAAGAATTGACTGTGTAACCCAGTCTTAGCAAGATTCCTGGCCAGGGGAATTCATTTGAATCATATTCTGCCCTGGAAATACTAGGAAGGTTAAAATCTTTTGTTTACACTTGAATGAGACCCAAACAGCAATACCCTTCCTGGTGGGACTGGAGCAGATGTGTGGGTGGGGTTGATTTGCACACCTTTTTTTGTGGATTTGGAAGCTTCTCTGTTGTGAATGATAAAAACCATGTCAATTGAATTGATGTTTGTCCAGCTGGGACAGCTGGTCCTTAAGAAATGAGCTATCACCAAGCTATCAGGTACTAGAAAGTTTATAGTTTAATTACCTAATATGATGTTGGCCTTCCCTGCTCAGCTTTTAAGGGACATTTCATTATAGGTGAATGTCCTGTTAAAGAATTCTGTAGTCTATTTGATTTCAGTTTTGCACTTTTAGGAACCTATATCTTCTTAGTCATATCGGTATTAGTTGTGATATGTTGAATGACAGGGAACTTAAAACAGATGCACTACGTTATATTTTCTTACTGATTTGCAAAAGTAATATCTGTTCATTGTTTGAATAATTTATGGTTAAGAAGCAGAGATAATTTAGAAATTCCCTGCACTGCCTGGAAATACATACACTTAAGAATTCAGTATTTGTTACTCCCCATTCTTTTTTGTGGTCGTGTTATTTTAGAATTGTAATTTATCCACCAACATGTCAGAAAGACATCCCTGGGTACCTGTAGGCTTTCATTTAGCCATTTATGGTTTTTAGATGTCCTACATGGTTTATCTCTGTTGATACTAAGAAACTAAAAGAGAAAGAAGTTGTGGCTTCTCAGTGCTTGGCAATGTGCTTAAGTGCTGGACCTGAATTATGTTTTTGATTCTTCTACCAATACTGTAATGTAAGCGGAAATAATTAGGCTCTTTCTGTAAATAAGGAGCTGAGTTCAGATAAGTGACTTGTTCAAAGTCACACCACAAATCTGGTGTGATTAATCTGATTCTTGTCTAGAGAATGTTGTGCAGCACCCTGTAATTTTCCTGTATTGAGATGTGTTTTTTAGCTCACAGCATCTTTGAGACATATAAAGCTGTTGAATTTGGACATACTCCTTCTTGAGCTTAGTAAGAGGTATTTTGTTAGTTTTTGATTAAGGGTTGGCATACTGTCACTGTCTGGCTGAACCTAGCATGTTGCCTTTTTTGTAAGTAAAGTTTTATTGGAATACAGCTTTATTCATTTTTTTATATATTGTAACAAAGACAACCTGTAAAGCCTGAAATATTTGCCACCTTGCCTTTTATGGTGATTGCTGACTACTGTCATGGACACCAATTTTAATATAGGTGTAGCCTTCCTTTGTAACTTCTAAGATTTTGCATCCATTTGCTCAGTTACATTGGTTGGTGGAAGTGCTTTCTGTCTCCCTTTCTCTACAAATCAGTCACACTGCCATATCACTTCATGCCTGAGTTTCTGCATAGTCCTGTGTGGTGATTGAGTTTCTGCATGCTCCTATGTGGACAGCATGAATTTCAAAAGTTCTAAAACTTGTGCTATTGTTTTTCTTTGTAAGCATTGCATACCCAACTTTGGTTTGTTCTGATGGTGGTGTCTTCACTGTACCCTATGAGGAAAAGACTGACAGTAGTTTATATCAAAGTGCAGGAAGATGTGTACCCATAACCTTTGCTTCTCTAAAGCACCATAAGAGATTTATGTGTGGGTGTTAGGGGAGAGCATCAATTTATGTATTTGAGACAGTTGCATTAAAATTGGATAAGTCTTGTTTTGCCATAAAGTGACTTTGTCACTTTTATATGACACTGAACTATGAAATTTTGTTTTCTTTCAACATTTTAAAGTGAAAAATTTTGAAAGAATAAAAACAGTTATTATGCTTCCATGTATTTCACACCCCTCACATTAATGATTCCATAAAACTCGAGCTGGTTTTACTGCTGAGTGATGAATTTGGTGATCATACTTAACACTACATCACAGTCTTTTTATTTTTATTTTTTATGTATATTTTTTAGTTGTAGATGGACACCTTTATTTTATTTATTTATTTATGTATTTATTTATTTATTTTTATGTGGCGCTGAGGATCGAACCCAGTGCCTCGCATGCTAGGCGAGCTCTCTACCAGCTTGCCACAACCCCAGCCCTCACATCATATTGTGTTTTAATTTTGATATGTCTTCTTAGTCTTTCAAATGCTAGGCAACCTTTATTGTCAGTATTTCTAATGTATTGGTTGTAACATGAAAACAGCCCTTTTGAACTTGTGAATTTGCTCCAAGTCATTCATTGGTTTCTAGGTAAGGAAGAAATTGTAGGGTTTTCTCATAATATTCTATCTTGAAATCATTGGATGGACAGAGTACATTTCATTAGCTTTCTTATTGGGAAGGCTTGATCAGAATTGGTGATGTGGAGGAAAAAAAGTGTTGATATCACAATGTTTGAATTTAGTCTCTCTTGTTGACTTTTTGCCCTTGGTACTAAATGGGTTTAATTTTTGAAAGACTCTTTTTTACCCCCACCAGTGAAATGAGAAAAATGATATCTTTTTATGGGGAATGAAAATAATATCAAATATAAAGCCCGATGAAGGTTAGTTCTCTATTTCCCCTTGTGTGTCATCATTGAAGAAGCCTAAAAGCCATCTGAGTTTACCAATCTGTTTCATTACTTTGATTACTTTTGACAGGTATATTCTTTTCGGCAGCCTGTATTGCCAGCAACACAATGACCTGGCTCTTTGACTGATGTGGGAGGACAGACACTTTGTCATCTCTCTTTAATCCTAGTATCAGAGCAACTTGTTATGGGTTCTGGCTTTGAAATATGTTTGGATAAACACATAATTCAAACAGTTCAGATGGCATCAGCCCTTCCTTGGAGCCCTCTGAGTTCTCATCTCTCAGTTCATCTCTATATGCAGTGGGGAGCCCCTCAGATAGTTGATGTTGTGGTCCTTACACGGTACCCTAAGTTTTCCTTGGCAAATCATGAAGCATTAAGAGGACTGATAAGTCACTAGTTTGTAACTATAGATTTCTTTAATCCTTATGGATTACCAAAGTGTTAATTTCCATATCAGTTTCCCTGATACTACTTCTGCCTGTGATGGCAGGAACACTTCCTAAGTCACTCAAGACACATTAGTTCATAAATTGGTAGGTTCTTTGAATCCCATCTCAGGCAAGTCTGAACAGGACCAGGAAAGCTGATTAAAAGGCCAGAGAGCACAGTGAGTTAGTTTTAAATTAAATGGATATATAATACAATGAGCAATTTCTTAAGCCTGTCAATTTTTTTCATCAGTGTTTGTTATTTGAATCTGAAATATACTTAAATTTTTCCACTGAAAAAGTTGGTTACTGCTACATTTCTTAACATTGGTTTTCAGTTTAGATTTCTTTATGCATGCTGGAAGGAAAGAGTGCCCTGAAGGTCAGCTTTTATTCACATTCAGGATATTTATCATTCTGAAATTTTACATGCTATTCCTAATATTCAGGGATGTATTATTACAAATCTTCTGTAAAGTTCTTCATAATATTTTTGTGAGAATTCATTTAATGACAAATAATTAAGGAATTCAGCTATTCATTTTGAGGAAGTTACAGTTTTTAGCTCTTAAAGACAAGCTGCATCTTCTCTGAGAAGATGCCAGTGAGCAGGAGAGCTCTAGTGCTCTTTTGCCACTTCCTTTCTCTTTCCCACAAACTCCCTAGTGGGACTTGGGGGACATCTTGGGTAGAGCAGCATTTTGTGAGTTTGGTGGATTATACAGAAGCACAGTTGAACATATAATGGTTTTGCTTTGGTAAATGCTTTAAATACCTGATCAATGGTTTTCTGTGACAATGAAGGCTTTGTCTTTGTTCTTCAGTCAGAAAATCATTTTCCGCACTTGAAGAGAGTCTGGAATACAAAGAATTCCATAATCCTTGAGCTTCTTTCCTTCCCAAACCTCTAAGGAAAGCTGGATATATTGTAACCTCAGATTTAGGATTGTACTCATAGAGCTGTGGGTGGTTTTTATATTTTTGGTGACCACTTTTGATTCTCATTTATTTCTTCCATTTCTGTTTCAGTGTCCTGGGTCATGAAACTTAATCCACAGCAAGCTCCATTATATGTGAGTAAACGTGATTTCTTTTTATTTTGTATTTATCTATGTTGTTTATTAATTATAATAAACTCATCTCGTGATAGAGATTATCAAATAATTTTTTATGCATCAGGAATTGCTTGATTTAGTAAATACTAAATTGACTAATACATATACGGAACTGAGCTGAGAACAAATAATACCTGTAAGACTTGTGAGGTAATCTAGGTAGGGTGATAAGATGTGCCTGTGAAACAAATTGCCCTGCAAATGGTACTGTACTGTGGGTTCTTTATTTTACTGCAGTGCATTTCTGTAAAAGTTAAATGGAGATTTTCCCACTGCATTGTGAGTTACCATGTGTTGCAGCTAGGTGGCACCCTGTCATTGGCAAGAGTCCTGTTTACCTTGGGACTCTGGGTGAAAGCTGACCCATCATTCTCCTTGAAGTGAGGGAAACATAGGATGAAATGGATAAATTAACAGATTGAGGCTAGATGAGGAGTGGAAGTGAACTGACTACACTGGGCTGCTGGAAGGGTACTAGTTGGGGAGGAGCCACCTAGAGCTGCTGACAGAGTTGCAAGATGCCAGTGGATTTGGGGTTCCTATGTCCTGGAGAGGATAAGAAAAGTTTGTCTGTGATAGGATTTGAGTCAGGCCTTGAGGAATCAGGACCATTTAGTTGGTTGAAATGTTCCTTTAATTTGTTTAGGACAAAAGGCAGATGGTAGGGGGTTGGGAGACAGGGGTGGTGTTAGATGAGTGGTGGTATGGTGAACATAGAAACTCTTGCCGAGCCGAATCTCTATTGGGGAATCCTGGGAGATATCTATAAAGAGAATGTTGAGGCTCAGTTCCAAAGAAAGACAAAGGTGAGGGAATTTTGTTCTTTGACTACCAAGGAGTCATTGATGGGTGTATATTTTAAAGCTGCTGTTCATTATGTATTGAATTGTTTTTAACAATGCTGTTTACAGTAGTCATTTCTCTTTTCAGCATAGGTCATTCATATAATTCTTATGCATAGTCGATGTTATGTTGATTTTAACATACGAAGAAAAATACATGCTGTTAGGGAATAGTTAATGTTCTTATTTTCTTTCCAGATTACTTGGGGATGATATATATTCTTCAGTTGCTTTGCATGTGAACTAATAAATGCCTTAGATTTTTCTAAAGCAGCTTTGTTGATTCACATGTCATATAGTCTCCCTTTCAAAAGTACAATTCATTGGTTTTTTTAATATAGATCAAGTATCCATTGTCTGAAATACTTGGGAGCAGAAGAGTTTCATGTTTTGAATTTTTTCTGATTTTGAAATATTTGCATACATATGATGAGATATCATGGGGATAGGACTCAAGTCTAAACATGAAATGGATTTGTTTTATGTACATCTTGAACACACAGCTTCAAATTAATTTTTAATAATTTTGTGACATTTTTGGGTGTGGAGTTTTCTACTTGGGGCATCATGTTGGTGCTCAAAGTTTTCATGTTTTGGAAAAGCATTTTGAATTTTAGATTAAGGATGCTCAGTCTGCATTTCCATTTGTGCAATGTGATCATTATCTAACTTTAGGACATTTTTATCACCCCAAGAGAAATGTCATACTAATTGGTAGTCCACTTCCCACTCCTCCCAACCCTTGGCAACCTCTTTTTTACTTATTATCTTTATTTATCTATTCTACAAATTTCATGTATTTAGAATCATGCTGTATGTGGCCTTTAGTGACTGCCTTCTTTAACAGCATGTTTTCAAGTTTTATCTGTTTTAGAGCTGTGTCAGTACTTTTTTAGATGAATAATCTAAAAATCTACCTATGCACATTTTATTTATCCATTCATCAGTTATTGGGCATTTGAGTTGTTTCCACTTTTTACTGTTATGAATAGTGTTGCTGTGAACAGCTGTTTTTGTGTAGTAATACATTTTTTTTCCTTGGGGTATGCATACTAAAATTGCTTAGTCATATGTGATAACTCTGTTTAATATATTGGGAAATTGCCAAACTGTTTTCCATGGTGGCTGTAGCGTTTTATATTCCTACCAACAATTCAGGAGGCTTTCAGTGTCTATCTTTGCCAACATTTTTATTATCTAACTTTTTGATTATAGCCCTCTTAGTGGGTAAAGTGATATCTTATTGTAGTTCTGATTTACATTACCCAAATGGCTAATGATTTTGATCAGTTTTTTCATGTGCTTGCTGGTCATTTATATATCTTTAAAGAAATGTCTATTCAGATCCCTTGCCCATTTAAAAATTTGGTTGTCTTTTATTATTATTATTTTTTATTTTATTTTATTTTATTTTATTTTTTTCATTTATTTTTTTATTTACTTATTGATTCATTGAACACAAATGGAGTACAGCTATTGTTTCAAGGGTTGTACACAAAGTAGAGTCACACCATCTGTGCGTTCATGCATGTACACAGGGCAATGGTATCTGTCACACACTCTGTTATTAATTTTACCCCCACCTGCCCCCACCCCTCCCTTCCCTCTATGCTAGCTATCTTTCCTCCATTCTTGCCATCTTTCCCCCCCATATTATGCATCATCATTCATTTATCAGAGAGACCATTCGGCTTTTGGATTTTTGGGATTGGCTGATCTCACTTAGCATAACAGTTTCCAACATCATCCATTTACCTACAAATACCATAATTTTATTCTTCTTTATGGCTGAGTAATATTCCATTGTGTATATATACCACAGTTTCTTTATCCATTCATCTACTGAAGGGCATCTAGGTTGATTCCACAATCTAGCTATTGTGAATTGAGCAGCTATGAACATTGATGTGGCTGCATCACTGAGGCAATCTGATTTTAAGTCCTTTGGGTATAAGCCAAGGAGTGGGATAGCAGGGTCAAATGGTGGATCCATTCCAAGTTTTCTAAGGAATCTCCACACTGCTTTCCAGAGTGGCTGCACCAACTTGCACTCCCACCAGCAATGTATGAGTGTACCCTTTTCCCCACATCCTCGCCAACACCTGTTGTTGCCTGTGTTCTTGATAAAAGACATTCTAATTGGGGTAAGATGAAATCTTAAGGTGGTTTTGATTTTCATTTCTCTTATAACGAGTGATGTTGAACATTTTTTCATAAATCTGTCGATTGCTTGTAGATCTTCCTCTGTAAAGTGTCTGTTCATATCCTTGGCCCATTTACTGATTGGGTTATTGGTGTTCGTGATGTAAAGATTTTTGAGTACTTGGTAGATTCTGGAGATTAGTGCTCTGTCCGAAGTGTGTGTGGCAAAGATTTTCTCCCACTCTGAAGGCTCTCTCTTCACATTGCTGATTGTTTCCTTTGCTGAGAAGAAGCTTTTTAGTGTAAAATACTTGGGAATCAATCTAACAAAAGATGTGAAAGACCTCTACACTGAGAACTACAGAACACTAAAGAAAGAAGTTAAAGAGCATCTGAGAAGATGGAAAGATCTTCCATGTTCTTGGATAGGCAGAATTAATATTGTCAAAATGGCCATACTTCCAAAAGTGCTATACAAATTCAATGCAATTCCAATTAAAATCCCAATGATGGACCTCATAGAAATAGAGCAAGCAATCATGAAATTCATTTGGAGGAATAAGAGACCCAGAATTGCTAAAGCAATCCTTAGCAAGAAGAGCGAAGCAGGGGGTTTCACAATACCAGACCTCCAACTATACTACAGAGCAATAGTAACAAAAACAGCATGGTATTGGTACCAAAATAGACAGGTAGATCAATGGTACAGAATAGAGGACACAGAGACAAACCCAAATAAGTACAGGTATCTCATACTTGACAAAGGAGGCAAAAACATGCAATGGAGAAAAGACAGCCTCTTTAACAAATGGTGCTGGGAAAACTGGAAATCCATATGCAGCAAAATGAAACTAAACCCATATCTCTCACCCTGTACAAAACTCAACTCAAAGTGGATCAAGGACCTAGAAATCAGACCAGAGACTCTGCACCTAATAGAAGAGAAAATAGGTCCAAATCTTCATCATGTTGGCCTAGGACCAGATTTCCTTAACATGACTCCCAAAGCACAAGAAATAAAAGCACGAATAAATGATTGGGATAGAGTCAAACTAAAAAGCTTCTTCTCAGCAAAGGTTGTCTTTTATTATTGAGGTATAAGGATTCTTTGTGTAGTCTGGATTCAAGTTCCTTATTTGGTTTGTGATTTGCAAAAAGTGCTCTTCTATGGGTTGTCCTTTCACTTTCTTGATGCTGTTCTTTGAAGTACAAAAATTTTTCATTTTGATAATGCCCACTTTATTATTTATTTATCACTTGTACTTTTGGTATCCTATCTAAGAATTCTTTGCTGAAACCAGGTTCACAGAGATTTACTCCTGTGTTTTCATCTAGGGATTTTACAGTTCACATCTTAATTCCCAGAAACTGTGAATGCATTTACCTTACACTGTAAAAGGGTCTTCTCATTTATTAAATAATGGACCTTAAGATGGGAGATTATCCTTGGTGACCCATTGTAATCATTGGGGTCCTTGTAAGTGAAAGAGGATGTGAAGAGATTCAGGGGTCAGTTTCAGAGATTTGAAGATGCCACATTGCTGACTTCGCAGGTGGAGAGAGGGACCACAAGCGCAGGATTATAGCTTCTGGAAACTGGAAAAGCAGATGAACAGTTTCTCCCCTAAAACTTCAGAAGGAACATAGCCCTGCCAATAACCTTGTTTGTAGTCCAGTGAAATTCATTTTAGCCTTCTGACCTTCAGAATTATAAAATATATATGTGTGTGTGCTTTGAAGCCACTGACTTGGTACTTTTTTTTGTAATGGTAACAGGAAACTAATACTATACTAGTTTGGGAAAATTTATTGGTGGTAGTGTGAAGGATAATTGGGAAGAAGAGGGTAGAGGCAGAAAGATCAGTAACCATCCTTCTGATCTTTTCTTCTTGGAGTCTGAGAACTATATAGTTAATGAAGACTTTAGATACTATCCTCTTCAGCCATTCCATTTTAAAGATGAGGAGATGAGGTCTGAATGTGGTGTGATAAAGGGCAGAGCTCACTGGTGGTAAAATTGTGATTTGAGCCTGTGTCCTAGAAACCATTGTAAATTGTTAAACTTATACAAGTTTCATTCTGCTAGGGAAGCAAGGCTCAACTTAGAGGATTATTCTTAATAAAGATAGTGCTTCATATATAATTTTGTGTTTAAGTGAACTGGATAGACTTTACTGAAGAATAAACTTCAGATTTCAAATACACATTATTAGTAATTCTTACTATTATTATTATTATTTTATTTTTATAGACTGCATTTTGATTCATTGTACACAAATGGGGTACAACTTTTCATTTCTATGGTTGTACACAATGTAGATTGGCACCATTCATGTAATCATACATAGGGTAATACTGTCTGTCTCAGTCTACCTTTCCTTCCCCACCCCATCCCACCCCATTTTCCTTTACATCATCCCAAATTCCTCTGTTCTACCCCCTTCCCCTTAAGTACCATCATCCACTTATCAGAAAAAACATTCAGCCTTTGGTTTTTTGGGCTTGGCTTATTTCACTTAGCATGATATTCTCCACCTCCATCTATTTACCAGCACATGCCATGATTTTATTTTTCTTTATGGCTGAATAATATTCTATTGTGTATATGTACCACAGTTTCTTTATGCATTCATCAATTGAAGGGCATCTAGGTTGGTTCCACAATATAGCTACTGTGAATTGAGCAGCTATGAACATTGATGTGGCTGCATCACTGTACTATGCTGATTTTCAGTCCTTTGGATATAAACAGAGGAGTGGGATAGCTGGGTCAAATGGTGGGTCAATTCCAAGTTTTTTGAGGAATCTCCAACTACTTTCCAGAGTGGCTGCACCAATTTGCAACTTCACCAACAATGTATGAGTGTGCCTTTTCCCCCACATCCATGTCAACACTTATTATTGCTTGTGCTCTTAGAAGTTTGTTATCCTTTTTTTTAAAAAAGGAAAGTGATGGTATATTGCATTTTCAATTAACTGAGTCAAATCACAGTGATTTATGATGTTTTGGTAAAGAAAAATAGTGGTCATAGGGCAGTTTGTAGAACTGGGGGTACAGTTCTCTGCACCTAAAAAAATAATGAGTAAAGGAATGGCAAAATTCTGTTGAAGTCTTTTCTTTTAGTTCATATTTGGGATCAGCTAGGGGTGATCATCATCCATAGGAGAGAGAAAACTGCAACTAAATATGGAAAACACAGAATCCTGAGAACTTTTATCTGTAAGTTAAGAAAAACAGACTGGATTTCAAAGAAATATTTTAGACTTTAAATATGCATCCAGAATAAGTTGCAATTGTTAAAAATGTAAGAAAGTTTTCACACTGTGCAGGTGGAAGTTGTACTGTTGAATGTTTAAATGAAACTCTTTTAATGAATTATTTTTGGTGAAATGTTCAGAGTGGGATGACTTAGAACTTTTTTTCTTTTTTTAATGGTGGAACTGGGGATTGACCTAGGAGCACTTTAACCACGGAGGCACATCCCCAACTCTTTTGAAAGATATCATATTAGAGACAGGGTCTCACCGAGTTGCTGAGTGCCTCAATAAGTTGCTGAGACTGGCTTTGAACTCACAATCCTCCAGCCTCAGCCTCCCGAGCCTCTTGGGATTACAGGTGTGTGCCACCAAACCTGGCTGACTTAGAACTTTTGACAACCTGGAGTGCAATGTGACTATGCCTTTGTTCCTTTTCTGTTGGTTCTTATTCCTTGAGTACAACCTTTGTGTTAGGCTACGTAGTTACATTACTAGTTCTGGTATTTCTAACAGCCTCTGCAGAAATATTGATTATTGCCAGGTGGATTTATAAGAATTGCAGTTTAGGTTCCGTTGGGTGGTGGTGGTAAAAACTCTGAAAAGTTTAGTAATACCCCTTTCTGTATGATGGTGTATATAGGTTAATGAAAGTTAAAAATGGAGAGACAGTGCCAGTTGCAAGAAATATTTTAAAATAAAAGAAGAACCAAATGCTTTATTAGAAATGGGGAATGAAAGAGAAGAAACACTGAATAACAGTTGAAAGAGAGTTTTGAATGTGACAGCTAAAGCCATTGTCAGGCATAGGGAGGCAGTGATGAACTTGTTCTTTAAACATATTTTAGGACACGAGTGTCCTTGATAGCAGGCAATTTGGGCTTGGAACTGTGGGGCAAGGAAGTTGGGTTTAAAGTAGGGATAGTACCCATTATCTCTAAAAAATTAATATTTTTTACTGTGAGAACAAATAATCTCTTTAAGGTAAAAGAGTAGAAAGAATTCGAATAGTCGACAGTGGTAAAGAAGGCAAAGTTGAGTCAGGAGAGGAGGAGTTCCAGAAACCTTAGTTGCATTTGAGCCTTTAATATTTCCTAGAGTCTGTGAATCTCTCTCAAACATCAGGATTAGATGTGAGTTTTGGACTGGAGCTGGGGAATTCATTCTCAACATTCAGGTGTTCTCTTTGTCCCACATCCTGTTCTGGATGCTGAAGATTTAGCCATGAACAAAACAAAAGATCCCTTCTCTTATGCTACTTGCATTGTAGCGTAGAGAGGCAGACAACTTAGACACAAGAAAACTTATCAGGAAGAAAAGCTGTATGAAAATAAATAAAACCAGAGGATGTGATGGTGGCTAGGGGCTGTTTTGTTTTAGGTGGTTGGTGAGGGAAGGCTCTGAGGGGAGGAACATGCCATATAAGGTGAAACCTGAGTGACTGGGAGGAGCCAGCCCTTTGAAGATGTTGGCATTATTCTACCTCAAGGGAAGAAAGTGCAAAAGCTCTAAAGCGAGTACCATCTTGATGTGTTTGAGGGACAGAAAGAATAGTGACTAGGACTTAGTGAGGGCAAAGTGGGGCTGGACCTGTCTTCTCCAGAATCAAGTTGGAGACTTAGGAAATGAGGGAAAAATTATGTCTTATAGAATTTCACAGACAGTTGACTGTCCTTTGGGTCCACCTTTCCTTACATTTGGTGTATGCTCTGAAAACTTTAGTAGCCTTAGCATCTTGGGGTTAAGTCAGACCTTTAGAGATACCATTTATCCTAATGTGTATCTACTGGCCCTGGGCTGGCTGGATTCTTGAGGAAAAATAGTTTTAGATCTTCTTAGTAATATTTAAGATCCATGTTTAGATACAAGTAGATATCCTTAAATTGAGAAATATCTTTGGATATGTCTCTCACTTATCTGAGTTTATTATTTTTTTTTAAATTGTCATTGTTTTTATATTCTTCATTGGCTAAAGTACTTTTTTTGGGAGGAAAAACCCACCATATTTTTACAATTTGCTTTTAGTCCATTTCACTGTCTGGTTTTCCCTGAACACTTTACCTAATGGTATGTAAAACTCATTTACATCCCTATAATCTTTCAGGATGACAACTCTGTAATAATAAGAGCTCATGTTTGAATAGTATCCAATAGTTTAAAAAGCTCATTTGCATACCTTATGTCATTTGGGTTTCACAATAAAGTTGTGAAGGTAGAGGAAACTGTGTTGTCTTTTGTGAGGAAACGTAAGCTCAAGATGGCTCCGGTAATAAATGGTAATGGTACCTCTCAAATCCATTTTCCAATCTGCCTTACTGTAAGTTCACAGCTGTTCCATAAAACATGAAAATCTTAATATCAGCTTAGACTTTTTTCTCATAAGTAACTCAGATTTAATCTTCCATATCATATATTTTTAAAATCTTGATGCCTTTTATTTGAAGTAAGTTTAAGCTTATAGACAAATGGTAAGAACATAATAATTTCACCTCTAATCATTTCATTAACATTTAGTCACCTTTGCTTATCATTATCTATATTATGTATTTCTCTGTTTTTGAGTCGTTTGAAAATTCTACACTTTATACCCCATTCTCTATAAATGTTTCAACTTTGTTTTCTAAGAACTTGGACCTCTTTTTATAATTTTAGTACAGTTAACAAAAACAGGAATTGTAACATTGATATCATGCTCTGAATTTCTCTATGCCAGTAGTATTCTTTATAAAACATCTTTTCAGTCCTCCCCAATCCAGAATTCGATTCAAAATTACATATTGTATTTATATCTCTAGTTCCTTAATCAGTAACAGTTCTTCTCTTTAGACTCTTCATCAGTAACAGTTCCTGTTTTTCATGATATAGACATTTGTGAAGAATATAAGCTAGTTGTTTTGTAGGAGTTTGGGTTTGCATGATGTTTTTCTCTGATTTTGACAGGAGTACTACATAAATTACGTCCTCAGTGTATAACCTGAGGACATTTAACATGTTCTTTTTTTTTTTTTAGTATCTTTATTTTAATTATTTATTTTTATGTAGTGCTGAGGATCGAACCTAGTGCCTCACATGTGCTAGGCAGGTGCTCTACCACTGACCTACAACCCCAGCCCTGATACTTAACATATTCTTGTCTGATTATTGGTGATGTTGATTTTGGTCCCTTGGTTAATGTGGTGTTGAGTGCATAAATTTTATCTGTTCGAGAAGAATTGGGCATTCTAAGAAGATGATGTGAGTGAGTGCTTACCTTGCCCCTCTAATTGTCTCTAGTTTGAAAGCACCTCTTACATACTGGATTTTCCTAAAATGGGACACCCTTGTTCTCTGTAAGGTATGTCTTTGAATATAGTAAAAGAGTTAATGTCAGCAGAGAACTCATTATGAGTAACAAATTGCTTGAGATTTGAGCAGAACATTGTCTCTACCTTTGTAGCTATACATGGTTTATAAACATATGTAATTCCCAACTGAGCTATCACAACTGCATTTAATATGGGTGTACTGGGCACTCAGTAAGCATTCATATAGTGAGTGAATGAAAAACAGGATAGATAAAACTAATAACAATATATTGAAATTCACTTCTTTTGGTTAGAGTAATTCCCTTTCAAGTTCCTCACTTGTTTCTCAGCTTTCATTTATTAATTTACTCTGTGTAGGCCCTGAATTTGTCAGTCATGTGACCTTTGAGATTGAAGATGTTGCTAACAAAAAGGAAATGAATGTTGATAATCATGCTTTCATTGTGCATATGTCACCTTTCTTATAATCAGAAGGAAATCCTACAGTGTCTCTATAAAGTATAGCTGAATATGTGTTGTCATTCAGCTTTCTCTCATTGTGATGAAAAATACCTGAGATAGTCAACTTAAAAGTAGGAAAGAGTTATTCATGGTTGCTTGCTCCTGTACTTGGGTCCTGTGGCAAGTCAGATCATCATGGCAGGGAGTGTGTGTCCCAGAATGCTGTTCACCAGGGAAACAGTGAGAGGAAGGGGCCAGCATCCCAGCATCCCCTTCAAAGGCATGTTCCCAATGACCTAACTTATTTTCACTAGGTCCCACCAGCTAAAGTTTCTACTGCTTTCCATTGCTTTGATGGATATTAAGATCTAGACCATAACAGTGTTTTTAATAGAATTCTATTTCAGGGATGAAATTGTACCTGTTTCTCCAGTACGAATCATTATTATCGTTAGTCCTTATGGGATTTAGGATCTGAACCACTGTTTGCAGCAAACCATGTGACTGCTAATACATTTTATAAACATAGTATATGTATTCTTTGGCTCTAAAACTGTTAAGAAGTATAGCCTTTTCTCCAAGGAGAGAAGGGATGAGAAGTGCTGTCTGATAAAGGAAAAATTCAGGTACAGGAAGGAAAGGTTGGTATTTAGAAAACAAACAAAATAGGCCTTACCACCACCCCCACACACTAAGCACTTCCAGACCTAGTAACCACACTAGCTCCCCCAGACTAACAGCTGAAAAGGAAGTAAGATTTTAAACTTTCAGAGGAGGAGGAAAGGGTCTTTGAGGTCTCTTATGTCAGGCTAAATGTAGAAGGAGACAATAGTTCTCAAGAATTAGAGGAGATTTGGGCGAATCCATACTTTATACGCTGGTGAGTCACTTCTGTCCTAGCACCATTTTGCACCCAAGTGAGTGTCCTACAGTCGGCTCTACTTGTGGGAATGAACTTGGTGAGAGAGGTCAGCCTGGGTGAAAAATTTGATGAGTCATAAGCATCACCGTATTTTGGAGATGGGTGAGCCCAGTTTTCTGGACAATTGGGGAAAGTTAGCAACAAGGAGATTGAAGGATTGGTTCCATAGGGGCTATGATTATAAGGTTAGGTGGCAAATTTGCAGATAGTCTGTCCAGTATGCAGGAGGTAGGCCAAGACAGCTAATGAGTTGGTTTGAATTTAAGACTCAGATTACATGCACAGAGAAGTTACAGTGTAAGTTATGGAATAAATGGCCCAAGAGAAAAAAAATGCAGCATGATGGAGAAGGGAATAATGTTTGAAAAGAGAGCATTGAGCTCCTTTTGGGTTGGACAGGTAAGGATTAGAATGTCTTTGTAAGCTGTAGAAACATAGAGTAGTTTATAATTATTTGAAATTACTCTGAAGTGGGAGAAATAGAATAAAATACATAGCTTTTGACTTAGGGAAGTCAGTAATAGTTATCTCAATGAAATATATGGTTGGATATTTCATCTTTATACTTAGAGCTTCCTCAGGAGGATGGTGAATTGTTAGACCTGCACCCGTAAGAGTCAGGTCAGGGCCCTGGAACAGTAAGGCATTTCTCTTGTAAAGTACAGCTCCTGCAGTTTTTTTATGCTTTTTCTGTGTCAAAATAATATTCTTTACTGTTTTCCAAAGTGTTGCTGTGGCCTGTGGATACCTTGTGGTTAATGTCATGTGTGGCTCTAACTTTATAGAGGAGATTGTTGGGCCTAACACTGACGTTAATGGTTTATATTGGATGTTGATGATCCACTAACCAAAATGACCATAAGAACACATTGTAAGAGGGAACATTTGGGGTGCATTTCTCAGATTCTTCAATTGTAAACTTGCTTTTTATGTCTCCAAAGAATTTTTTGTCTACATGAACATATCTCTACGTCTTCCTCAGGAAAACCAAAGGCATTTTCCCCCTGCAAAGTCAGTACTTTAAAAAGTACTTTAAAAGTGTTTAATTTGATAAGATACTCAGATGCAAGACATAAATTTTGTTCCAAGACATGCTCCAATGTAATATATGGGCTAATAATCATTACCTGCCATATGTTTGGATAAAGCCCATGTTTATTAGATTTTCAAGGGGAAGAGCCATTTCAATTACAAAACAAATTTCCAGAACCCTAACAGATCTGGCTCATTATGTTCCTCTTCCTTCTTTTTTTCTCTTAGTACCAAACGTTTTTGCATATAACAGCTTTTGGAACAAGGCAAAAACATCTCAAGAATAGAGGCACATCATAAGAAAAAAATTCTGGCACTAGATACCTTTTATTATTTAAAATGCAAAACACAACCATTTCTAATGATTTTAACTATTGCTGTTAGAACAGGGACCTTTCTTTATGGTGTTATTGTTCTGTTTTCCAAGGAAATGGAAAAGTATAATGATACTGGTATTGGCTGAGAATTTATTTTTTGGCAGTGTACTATAGCCAGCACTTTGATACACATCACTTGTTTTAATCTTAACAAACATAGGGTTGGTTAATATTTCCACTTTACATCCAGAGAAATGAGGATTGACAGGAGGCCACTAGCAGTTGCAGCGTAGGTTGAGTTCAAATGTTGTGAATGGCTAAAAATCCCATTTAAGAAGGGAAATCAGAAGGGCATATCTCTTGCACTTGCATTTAGATCTTGAAAAACACTCAGAATTTTTCTCACTACCACACTGGATTCTTGTCCACTCTGGACTTAACCTTTCCAGCTTCAGGGAAGCCTTAGACTTTGTGTGGTGGATTAAATGTGGTCTGCTCATGCTAATTAAAACAGACCTCAGAGCCCAAACAACATTGGAAGATAAGTGTGCCAATGCAGATACTGTGCTCAGAGAGAGGAGGTTGTAAAACTTTAATCAGTTTAAAAAAATTATTCTGGAATAAATACAGTTTGCATAAGTCAGTGTTTTAAAAGAGCAGTAGAACTCTTGCCAGAGCTTAATATTCTCAGTTGCCTCATTGTAGAGAAGAGGACCAGTTTAGTAATGGCACAGTTTTATCATTCTTTTTGGGAAATGTGTTTCTGTAACTGTAGTTGAAATAACCTGTGATTCTCTTTTGGCTGTTTGTTTGCATTTTATTCCTACAAAGCACATCATCAGCCTTCTGATCTCTTAAATGGATTATCTACTTTGGCTTAACAATACTTTTCTCATGGGTCTGCTCCAACATTTTGTGGACTTGTGGCCCTGTCTAGTCAAATCTAAGACCTGTATTTAAATAACTTGTCACTAGTGCCAGCAGAAATAAGGAAGTCAAGTGTTCCTCAATCTAGCTTTTGATGGTTTTACAGAGCAAAAATTGTAGAAAGAAGTTTGTTGAAAATCTTATCAGTTACCAGAAACTTGCTTTCAAGTTAATGTGCTTTACGTTTGTAAGTAGTGTTTTCTTTTTGGTACTGGGGATTGAACCCAGATGATTTTAACCACCAAGCCACATCTCCAGCCCCTTTTTATATTTTACTTTGAGAGGGTCTTGCTTAGTTACTTAGGGCCTCACCATGGTGCTGAGGCTGGCTTTGAAGCAGAGATCCTTCTGCCTCAGCCTCCCCAGCTGCTGGGATTATAAGGTGTGTACCACCACACATGGCAGTAAGTAGTATTTTCTTACTTTTCCTTGACAGTTTCAGAACAGATAAAAGTATATAGGTCAAAGATTTTTCAGAGCTTGTTTACAGGCTGATTTTTATAATAATTTTGGTGTTTTCTAAGTTTTCCAATGGGGGAAAAAGAAGAGTTGCTGTCTAATTAAGATTGAAATGTAATGTTCTTTACCTTTAGTTCATTCAAAACAAGTCTTTATGAAGTACCAGTTAAGTGAATTGAAGGAAATTAAGAAATTAAAAAGATACTAAGGAAGAAGATTATTGGGGAGGCAGGGGATCAGATGAGTAGTTAATGACAGTGCCAATAATACCTGTTCAAGTGCTAGATAAACTGCAGGCAGTGAGCTCATGGAAGGCAGAGGAATGAGATGTTGGCGGCAATGATTGGGAAGCCTTCAGGAAGGATGGTGCTCTGCCAGCCTAGCCAGATAGGCTGTGGAGAGATGGAAGAGCATAGCCAGAAAAGGAAATACAGTCTTCTGAGATAGATGTAGACATGGTGTTATCAGGGCTGCTGAGGGACTGGACATTGGAGGGTACCTGGTGATGAGTTTATATAGAGCTGCTATATTCAGTGTGGTCGTCACTATCTACACATGGCTGTTTAATTAAAATGAAGTAAAATTAAAGTTTTCGTACCTTCATTGCAGAGGTCTCAGTTGCCACATGTAGCTCTATTATTGTGTGCATCTTGAGGGCAGGGACTTGGTTATGGTTTAGATGTGAGGTGCCCCCACAACTTCTGTGTAAGTCAATGCAAGAAAGTTTAGAGGTGAAATGATTGGGTTATTAGAGGCTTAAACTAATCAGAACATTTATCCTCTGTTAGGGATTAATTTGGTGGCAATTGTAGCAAGTAAGGGTGTGGCTAGAGGAGGTGGGTCCCTGGGGCCGTGCCTTTGGGTTTATATTTTGCCCTCCTTGAGCCGAGCTCTGTCTCTGCTTCCTGGTATGATGTCCTGAGCTGCTTTCCTCTACCATACCCTTCTGTCATGATGTTCTGCCTCACCTGGAGCCCTGAGCAGTAGAGCCAGCTGTCTGTGGACTGAGACCTCTGCAACCACGAGTCCCAAAATAAACTTTTTCTCCTTTAAAATTGTTTCTGTCAGGTCTTTTGGTCACAGCATAAAAAACAAAACAAAACAAAACAAAACCCTGACAAAACAGACAAATACAAATACAAATACAAATACAAATTCAATTGTATTTGAATTGCTGTTATTTTTACTTAAGTTTATATCACAGTACCCTGCACATAATAGGCACTTAAGTGTTTTCAGTTAAGCATTCCCAAGTAGAACTAAATTTCATCTTCAGTAAGTGCTTTTGCCCCATGTGTGGATACTTATTAATGTCTGATTAGCCAAAGATGAGGTCTTTCCTTGGTTATGGTAAGGTTTATGACCCTAAAGGGAAGACTTTTTTGGCCCATCTCTCCAGAAATGAAACCACACAGGAGAACATTGTGACCTGAAACCAGTGACAGAGTGCCACTTTGTTTTGACATCTGGGATGAGGACTTCAGGACACTCTGTCCTAGTGAAATCCTCTGACTGACACTACATTGAAAAATTGAATTTTAGTCAAATTAGTCCAATACTTCTGTGTTGTGTATGGGTTATTTACTCTGATTTCTGTGTGTGTGCTTCTTACTACACTAATCTTGTTTTACTGGTCTGATAAATCTATAAATTAGGAATTGTTTTCTTTTTTTACTCAAGGGGAAGTTGTGATGGAAAGACTGACATTTTAATATTCTAGTATGCTTATTGTAAGATTAAAGATTTTCTTTGCCCTCTTTGAAATATGCTATACCATCCAAGATGAGACTGTTAGCAATTCATGAAGTTAGCCCACTGCACTTGTACTTCGTAAGTCCATAATTAGCTCCATTCATATAGAATGTTGAGAATGTAGTTATATCAGCAGAGGCATGGAAATTATTTTTTCTGAAAGGTACACAAATTTATTAATTAATGAATGGATTGGTAATGCACATTTTTGGTACTTTTTCTCATTTGTACACATTTGAGCTCCAGAGATTCTGGTTGTTTCATTTGTATCCTTTTATGTGGGAGCATAACTTAGGGTACTTACCCTTAAATATAAAAGGCTCCACTTATACTCAGAATTTTTTTTGTTTACTCTTTTAAACCAAGAAAGAACTGTTGGGTTTTGTGCATCCTTGGAGCCCTTCACAAAGCTCTGGATTAATAGCTGACCCCATGTGATGTACAGAGCGTCTGGCAGCTAGGGTGGCATTCTCAGCTGTCTTTCTTTGTTTTGTCCACAGAAGGAAATGTGAGTTTTATCTTACTGCTCAGGCAATGGTATGTTCCTTTTTTGGTTCATGAGACCCACCAATCTGGTTGTGGGTTTGTTTCCTACCATTCCTGTCATTATTTTGAATTTGTTAAAGACTAGGATCAATCTCAACCTACTGTTAATGAACACAGAATCCTTAGTCACCTCTGGCATCCATAAAGTTTACTTCAAGTAAAGCCTGTTAGATTTTGCTGACACTGCCTAGTTTGTTCTATCCTCTGTGGTTAAGGGATCCCAGACAGTATAATATTAAGAAACTACTACTGTAGGTATTTCTATAGCAAGTGTCTTTCTTCCACAAACCCCCATTTTCTAGGTTTCTGTGAAATATAACTTGTTCTTGCCACATCTATGGGTATGATTCTGTGTTGTCCCTATCTTACTAAGCCTCAGAATTAAAAGTGGTTCCTTTCCTTGACTATAGGAGAAGGTTGGGTATTTTGAGAAATGGTGTCCTGAGATTTCAGCCCCAGTTCTTACGTTGAGTATCAATTATGTTTGTGGTATTGATTTTTTCAGTTGATAACGTGTGTACGTGCCTGTGTACGTATATAGTAGAAGGTGGCAGAAATATATTTTATGTTATAATGAAAATCACGAGTGCCTCCGTGTATTTAGTACTGATAATACTTATCCACTATGCCATTTATTCTCCATTTTATCACTTAATCATACTCAAGCCTCATGACATAACTTTTTTCCTGTTTTTTCAAGATGGACAGTTTCAGAGAACTTCTGTTATCTGCTGAGGTCATGCAGCCTAGTAAGTAACAGAGCTAGAATTTAAACCAGAAGCCTAGGTTCCTAACATGTCAATGCATATAGAGCTACTATGTGTCTTTTTTTTTTTTAATTTAAGAAGAGGAAAGATTTATTTTGGCTTATAGTTTCAGAGATTTCAGTCCCTGGTCAGCTCTGTTTCTTTGGTTCTGTAGTGAGGCAGAACATCATGGAAGAACAGTGTTGTAGTTCAGCTCATGGAAGCCAGAAAGTAGAGAGAAATAGAGTGTGCATGCACAGCAGCACTCTTATTCTTAACCTTGATGATGTGAGAAGGAAGCAGGCTATTGCTCAGGATTTGTAAAATAAGAACATTGATGGTATTATGAAAGGCAGAACAAGATGTTAAAAAGTGGAATCAGTTGGAAGGAAGGGAAGCCATTTAGGCCAGACACTAGAGTTTTGTGATGACTGGCACAATTGGATCGTACTGCTGTGGGGACACTGGTTCTCAAACTGGAGTGTGCCTTAGAATCACATGGAGGGCTTTTAAAACAGGTTGTTGGGCTGTGCCTCCAGAATTTCTGATTTACTAGGTTTGGGGCAGAGCTAAGAATTTCTATTTCTGGTAAGTTCCCAGGTGATTCTTGGTCCTGGGACCACCATATAGAGAAAAGTACAGGTACCTAAGAGTTGAATAGATAAGGACTTTAAATTTCTGCAGTCCTATTTACCAGTTGTAGGAGCCTTAGATTCTTCATCTGAAAAATTTAACATACTGTATGCTAGGTACTTGGCATTCCTTGTTACAGTACTAATACTTTATATAGGTGTGAGGTAATTAAATACTGACCTAAATCTGTGTAAAACAAACATTTTATTGTTCTGTTGTTTTTAAATTATTTTTGCAGTAGTACTTACTGAATCTAGAGCCTCACACCGGGCAAGCTCTCTCTACTACTGAGCTAGACCCCCAGCCCTGTCTAAAACATTTACAACGGTGTTGGCACATTGTAACCATGTTATGAGCGAGTTATTTTTGTTTTATGCATTTCAAATATGTGACTTTATATAGTAGATGAAATTTTTACCCTCATCGAGTTTATAGTCTAGCAGGTCCCAAAAAGGATTTGAGGTGCTTGCTAAAAAAATCAGATTCATGTGATTTCGAAGCTTGTGCTTTTCTTCCAGTATTAGACCAGCCCCACCCAGCAGTGTCTCCTTGCTCTTTATTTGCAACTTCCTTTCCTAATTTTGATGTAGTTGGTGGTTTCTCACATCCAACTTTGAGTATCTTTTCCATACTAAAAATAGTTTGTTGTATCCTGACTTAGAAATGATATCTGAATAAAGGTGATTGTATTTTGGCCTGCTGGGTTCCTACTTAAGCATTGCCCATTGCCCAAACCTGATGGGCTCAAGGAATTGGAGGGACCTTGATCTACATGCAGTGGGTCAGGCATAATGTATGCTAAGTCAAGTAAGTAGACTTTTCACCTGAGGAAGGAATCCAGATTTCTACTCAGGATAGACAGGATTGTGTTGTTCCATGCTTCACTATCTTGCTCTAACATCAGCATAACAGGTAAATGGGGAAGCATGACCAAGCAATAAGGCAAGTAATAAAAGTGAGGCTTAAATATATGTCCTTACTGGGTGCAGTGGTGCCCACCTGTAATCCCAGCTACTTGAGAGGTTGAGGCAGAAGGATTGCAAGTTTGAGGCCAGCCTGGGTAACTTACCAAGGCCCTATCTCAAGATAAAAGTTCTGGAAATATAGTTTAGTAGTAAAGCACTGCTGCATTCAATCCCCAGCATGTGCTTGTGTGCACACACAGGAATCCCCCGCCATTCCCAAAACAAAAATGCGTGTCCTTGAACTGTCAGCTGTTTGGTATGATGATAGCATAGGGTTTGGGCTTTATGAGGGAGATGAAGCTGGAGAGGTAAGCATAGACTAGACTAGTTGTGGAGTGTCGTTATAACCTGCAGATTGAAGGGACAGGCTCAAGAATTAGCGTTTTATCCTCTTGATCATCTGGGAGTCTCAGAGAAGTGACTTGATAAAGGTTTTGGAGACATTTCTATGATATGTAGTGTGTGGAGGGTTGTCCTAGAGGCCTGCAGCCCCACACAACTTTATTGATGATTTTAGAGGAAAACCAGGAGAACCAAGGATGATAAATAATCAAGGAAGCTGGTAAGTAACTATGTGAGATGGATGAGGACAGAAGTCAGGGCAATAATGTTTAATGACAGATTATGTCTCCTTTTCAGTCAGTGACTGAATATCAGAGTATACGTTTCTACCATCTGCTCTCTGGGAGGGGAGACAAGGAAGAAGGGAGGAATGGGAGCCAGTTATCTAATAACTTGCAACCTTTCATTAAAAATTTCAGAAAAAATTAATGAAAATTCTGTGTTGTCTGCATTTCAACCAAATATCTGGTCTTGTCACAGAAGGTTGAGTGTCTCTTTTTAAAATGTTGACTTAATTATTCTAGCAGTTCCAGAGAGTTGTGAAACAGTGGTGAGAGGGAGAGGCTGGATTTTTTTTTTTTTTTTAAAGCTAACAGGAAAGCCAACATTCTCCAAAACCAGTGTAGCTATGCTAAACTGAGGCAGAGTTGTATATTGAAACTAAAAGAGCTTACATACTATATATTCTTAGAACTTTTAAGAACTCTCCTCTTTTTAAGGAACATTTCTCATTGAGGGGACCATAAATTACATGATTTCCAAACTTTTTGTACTTTGATTTCTTTTCCATCTGAAGAGGTTCTTCCTTGTTAGGGAGAAACTTTCCTAACTACTCCATGGAGAACTCAATAAATTTATTGAGCGCCATCTGCTGGCTTTGTCTCAGTGGACCAAATAAATGGTTCCTGGAAATGTTACAATTTGCCTATATTTTAGTGTTGCAAACTTATGGCTGGAAGTTTATAAATTTATATTTTTATTATTAGCATTTAAAATAATATTGTCATGTGTTAGTATTGAGGAGAGGGATGCATTGGGCTGGAACATATTAATGCAGGCTTGAAAATAAAAATGCAGGTTATAGGATTTCATTGGCCAATATATTTTACTGGCAAAAAATTAACTTGGTTGAAATAAAAAGTAACTTTAAATGTCAAATAAAATTGGTTGATATTGTGTCTAACAGTGAAATCAACCTAAGTCTTTTTCTGGAATGGTTTTAGTTTGTGCTAAAAGTCAGTAAGTTTCTCAGTTGATTTCTATTTATGTTGCATGAGTCACTTTGAGGCATTTTCTAAGATAAGCTGTGTAAAAAGGGCTTTGCCTGCCAATTTAGAGTGGGCTTTACATTCCAAGGGATGGGAAGTGTATCTGAATATTTTTCATCTCTGAGATGGGTAAAGCCCATAGGTTAAGGGGTGTTTCTGTTACGTTAAGTCAGTAGTCCTTTTGACTCTTAGTTATGTTTCAAGTGACTTTTTTTTTTTTTTTTTTTTTTTTTTTGGTACTGGGGATTGAACTGAGAGACACTTAACCACTGAGCCACATCCCCAGCCCTATTTTTGTATATTATTTAGAGACAGGGCCTGATTGAGTTGCTTGGAGCCTTGCTAATTTGCTGAGGCTGGCTTTGAACTCGAGGTCCTCCTGCCTCAGCCTCCTGAGCCACTGGGATTACAGGTGTGCACCACTGTGCCTGGTTTAAGTGACCTTTTAAAGATATCTGAGCTAAAAATTTGTTATATTCAGCATTAGATTATAGATCTTTCGATTTCTCATCTGATCATCTTATTTAAGATTCATTGAGAAGAAGATTGAGGAGAGAGAAGCAGATTGTTTACAGAAAGAGACTATAGTTAATAATTCATTCATTCAGTCAGCAGTTATTGAGTGCTTAAAACAACCAGGCATCCTTTTAGGCACTGATATAGCATTGAATGAAACAAATATGGTCGCTGCCCTCAGGAAGCTTATATAATAGGAGGAGCTTGGTGAGTTCATATATGTTCATATATGTATAATATATTAAAAATATTCATACACATGAATAAATCTAATAGTGCCAAATAGTAAAAGATGCTGTAAGAAAAAAATAAAGCAGAACTAGATGAAAGGGTAAGAGAGTTCTTGCTTTATTTGGTATAATCAAGGAAGACCTCACTGATAAGGTGATATTTGAAAAATACTGAAGATTATTGTCATGTAAAACAATTATTTTATTTGATCTTCACCAACTATGTATAGAAGTACACAGGACAGATAATGTTAATCCTTTCATGGCTCCTCTTGGTCTAGAGTATAAAGGCAGAAGTCCTTGTTCTGGTCCTCTTTTGCTTATGTGTTCCCTGTGGTCAAGCCACAGCACATAATTCCTGGAATATGCCATATTTGTTCACTTCTGTGCCTTTGCATGTAGTTTCACCTCCTTTGAGCATACTTATCCTTTGTTTCCCTAGTCAGCTTCTCTCTCTTTCTTTTTTTTCTTTTTGAGATTCACCTGAAGTTTTATTCCCTCTGAATAATCTTTATCCTACCTAATCTTACCCTGGCTGATTTTATTTTTTCCTGTTCTTTCTTTTGTTATGACATAGCACTTTCGAAGTGCCTTTGTTTGTAGCAGTTCTTATGTGACTGTACCTGTGAGTTTGCATGAATTTCTCCTACTTAAATCATGGATCTCAATCTGTTTTTTGTTGATGTGGGGTAGGCTAACATGTGAACCTCTGAAATATACATGCTTTTTGTTTTTTTGGTGGGGGGTACTCTGTGTCTCTTTCACACGAGAGGGATCAGAATTTTTATCTGATCGAAGCAATACAGTACATTGAAACTTTGGGCTGGGGTTATAGCTTAGTTGTACAACACTTGCCTAGCATGTATGCGGCCCTAAGGTCAATCCCCAGTACTGCCTCCTGCCTTCTCAAAAAAGTTTTTTCTTAGGCCAGAGGCTTACATAATAAAACCTGTGAGCCACTGGCCCACTGTCTATTTTTGGAAATAAAGTTTTATTGTAACATTGCTTTACCTATTTCTTTTTTAAATTTTTTTTAGTTGTCGGTAGACCTTTATTTTGTTCATTTATTTATATCTGGTGCTAAGGATCGAACTTGCCTCACACATGCTAGGCAAGTGTTCTACCACTGAGCCACAACTGCATTCCCTTCCTATTTCTTTATGTCCATCTATGGTTGCTTTTGGACTACAAAAAGCAGAATAGAGTAGTTTCAACAGTGACCATATATTCCACAGAAACTAAAATATTCACCATCTGGGTCTTTACAGATGAAATTTGTCAGCTGCTGTATTAGTTAAATACTATCCCCTACATGGTGGAGACCTTGCCCTCACTTTTTATTTGTTTGTTTGTTTGTTTTTGTTTTGGGTAACCTGGGTGTATGTAGAAAGAACACGATTGTATGTCTCAGTGAGTCCTTAGGATTAAAAAGTAACTGTGTGAGCTGGGCGCAGTGGCACATGCCTATAATCCCAGCAGCTCAGGGGGCTGAGGCAGGAGGATTGCCAGTTCAAAGCCAGCCTCAGCAACAGTGAGGTGCTAAGCAATTCAATGAGATTCTGTCTCTAAATACAAAAAAGGGCTGTGGATGTGGCTCAGTGGTGGTGCTCCTGAGTTCAATCCCTGGCACCCCCCCCCCAAAAAAAAGAACAACAGCAAAGTAAACATGTCTTGCTATATGACACAAAAAGCTATCCATTCTTTCCTTGGGTCCAGAAACTACAGCGAAGGCTGAACCAGTCACCTAATTTCTGACTTTCCCTTTACCCTAGAACAGAGGGGCTGACATTCTTCTGGGGAATCAATTTAGATTTCACCAAAGCCCAATGACAGGTGATGGTATTGTGGCCAAGAATGCAAGCTTCTGGAAACAGGTGATGACACCTGCTTCCTTTAAAACTAATGTCCCCAAAGTAGCAGCAAGTGGGAACAGGGTGTGGTAGCAGCCTACTCCCATTCACTGAGAATTTCAGACTTCTGGTACTCAGATACTTTTGAGTGTACGTCTAAGACTTGTCCAGGAGGAAGTGCCAGGAGAAGTCCCCTGGGAGGAGAGTATTTGTTAGTTATCTTGGAGGGTGGATGTACCTCCTTACTAGTCTGTAGCATTTTGCTTTGTCCATCTCATTATCTTTAGAAATGGGTTTTATCAGGTTGTACTCTAAGCATTTCAAGCAGGAATGAACTGGGAGAAATAGAGATCAATCTTTTCTGTTTCTCAGACACCTGATGTAGATTTTTTAGGTAAGGGGTTGGAGGGGCAATTTTCCAAGTCTTCTAAGGGAGATGGTGGCACTGTTACCTCTCAATTCAGTCTACTCTTGTGTTCTGTCTGAACCACTTTGGCTAGCTTCCTAAGTGATCTTCCTGTTTCTGTAATTTTCTTGCTGTAGTCAGTTCCCACAGAGGAACCATACTAAGTCTTTTAAAATGTACATTTTAAGTTTCTAAAAAATATGTCACTCTTTTTTTCCCAAGACCCTCCAATGGTTAAGCATCACACTTAAAACTCACTCTCTGTAACTCCCTCCCTCTCCTTCCCTATTCCCCCTCCCTCTCCCTCTCTCCACCCCTCAGTGGTTTAGCATTACACTTAAAAAAAAAAATACCACTTCATCCTCACCCCCCACATCAATTATTCACATTATTTACTTGCTTCTGCTGACCTACCTTCTTTGTTCTTCCTTGAACATGCTGAATCTGTACTTGCCTTCCCTTGTCCTGGAGCACTTTTCCCCCTTAATTCATTCAAACGCAAATATGACTTCTGAGAGAAGCTTTTCTTGCTTACCCTGTATGAAAGCATCCTTTCACCCCTCCTTCACACTTCATCCCCTCCACTGTTTTCTTTTTTTTTTTTTTTTTTTTTTTTTAAGTGGAGCTTTTCCTCTAAGGTTACTTTTTATGAATTGATTTGTCTTACCTGATAAAGTATGAAAACTACTTGGGGGCAGGATCCTGATTTCTTTCATGGTTCTATCCTAGTTCTTAATAGTCCCTAACACATTTAGGTGATAAGTAAATGAATGATTAATTTTGTTGACAGATAAAATGAGTTTGAAGACTTATTTTTCAAATCGATAGCTATTAAGTGATTGATACCCATCTTAATCTGGAACCTATGTTTTTGTTCTTCCCTACCTTGTATGGCAGCAGATGATCTGTTCCTGATTAGCTTGTTGCATTTAAGAAATAGTGAATGCTGGACTGGGGATATAGCTCAGTTGGTGAGAGTACTTGCCTCCCATGCACAAGGCCCTGGGTTCAATCCCCAGCACCACCAAAAAAAAAGAAAAAAAAATAGTGAATGCTAAGTAACATTGAAGAGGTTTGTGTTTGTAGACATATTCTCTCTGTTGCTTGCTATCTCGTGTGCACGCTCGCGTGTGCGCGCCTCTCTCTCTCTCTGTAATGTACCAATGGCACAGACAAATTAAGTTGCCCTGAGAACCAAACCAGCTACCCTGAAAGATAATTAAGGGAACAGCAGAATTGCATGTCTGTGTTCAGTGATTTGGAGTTTTCTTCTGGTAGGCCTTCTCTTTCCTAGCCTGATGGCAACATCATCATGAAATTTTATTCTTATTCTAAAGAGACTTGGAGTGCTGCTTTCCATGACTGTGCCTTATAAAATTTCTTTCATTTATCTAGAACAGTCCAGTACATTAGGCAGCATAAATGCATCTCATGTGTCCTATAATTATATTTTGTGGTGTTCTGCCTTAGAATTCCATTGTAAGGGAAGCCAAGGAATAGCATCTTGGGATGCTCCCAGAGATAGAAATACAAGAAGCTTGATATTTGGGGGTGGTGGAGGGGGCTATGCTAGTGTTATATAACATTTTGTAAGCTCCATTTTATCCAGGATTTAAAACTCTTCAGGTTCAACAGCTGTTTTCTGAATGATTTTGAATTTAGTTTGTAGCCTCTTTCACCTCTCCTCCTACATGTCACCCTTGTCCATTCATTCTAAATACATCTTTCAGACAGAACTTGGAATCGGGTAAAAATTTGTGTCCCTCTGGCTCCTTCCATTGATCTGTTTGAGATGACTCTGTGGGAAATCTCCTTGCCCTATGTTTGCTGAGGCAGTGTCAAATGTGCCTAATTGCTGTAGTCCCTGATCCTTGCTCTGCTGCATTGCGGTTGCCTTTTGTGGAGGGGGAGTACTGGGGATAGAACCTGGGATCTTGCACATGCATTTTAGAAAGTACTCTATCATTGAACTACATTCCCATCGCTGTTGCCCATACTGGCTTTGAACTTGGGATCAGTCTGCCTCAGCCTCCTGAGTAGCTGGGATTACAGACATGCACCACTGTACCCAGCATTTATAATGTTCTTATACAGTTGCAGCTTTGACTTTCTCTGTCTTCTTCCTGAAGAGACTATAAGCTTCAAGGGGGCAAAAATTGTCTTTATAGCCTTAGTGTGTGCCATAGTGCCTCACCTAAGCACTCTCTAGTATTTAGGTGAAGGAAGAGAAGGAAAGGAGAGAGGGAGGGATAAGCCAAACAGTATTCTTATGCATAGCACTTGAAGTTTTATGTTTTAAAAAATAAAATATTTTTGGTTCAGCTTAAAAAACATTGAACGCTTGCAGTATGTCAGGTCATCTCAAGAGATTTGAGTGTTCAAGGATGAACTAGATGCAGTCTTTCCTCCAGCTGCACTCAGATGGCTTCATTCAGGGTATATGTGCCTGCCTAGGTTGATTTACCTTGAGTCTTGAGCAGCATTGGGCATGGGCATTTTTCCACAGAAGCTTTTCTGGTCATATCTTTCATGGGCATCCAAACTCTAGACTTTTATACCTAGAAAAGCTGGTTGTGTGTGTGTGTGTGTGTGTACGTACAGCATTTATTACATGACATTCTTTATTTATGCATATCTATTATTCCTTCAGGACAGAGGCCAGGTAGTATATACTTCGGTAATTCTAGTATTTGATTGATAACAAAGACACAATACATTCAATGTAAGGCCTTAAGTACTTGTTTAGTATGAATGGATGAATGTCTTAAGGTTGTAGTAATGAGAACAGAAGGGAATATCCAGTAGTATTGGGCCATTAAATAAGCTTCTGCTAATTAATATCTACTGGATGGACTGGAAGAGAAATATCGAAATAATAAAGTATATAAAAGAAAATGTTAAAAGGAAAGAATTAAGCATTTTAAAGTTTATTTAATATTACTATTAATGTTTCATATGCTTCTATTTTTAAAAATAATCCTAATACTAATGGATGGGTGTGTATGTATATATACATATAGTAGCAATAATTCATTTGAAAATGTTTTAACTTAATGCAGACTAGCTTTCTACCTAATTAGTACAGATCAATAGTTCTGTCTTTCCTACATTAAATCATCACCAAAACCCTTGTTGTTACCAAAGGCATTATTAATAACAGAGTGGTTAAAGTACAGAGAAATATCAAGTATTTTAGGTGGTAGGGAATTGGCTTTATCATGAATCTAGGAGTGATTATTTAATTGAGTTTAGCAAATGAGTTTTCTGAAAGACTCAAAATGGGAAGTAAGTATTTTAAGTTGGGGCTGTGGAGGACTTAGTTGTGGCTCCACAGCCTTATAATCTTCCTAGGTAGCAGTTGAGTTTGAGTTCCTCTTGGATCCAAAGGATCTATTTCTGCATTTGAGACACTGGAAGAGGTAGATGAATGGTATGTGATGAAAAGGCACATTTAAGACTGGAGAAAAATTAAAACAGTTCCTAAATTTGTTATTTTCCTGTCTTCAGCTCTCTTCCCTTGCCTGTTCTGAGTATTGTTTAAAAATCATTCCTTTTAATGCTGTAGGTCCTTAATATTCTTGCCTCTTTTGGCTTTGTTGATCTTAGTTTTCTGATTTTTCCTCTTTGGCCTTTCCTTGTTTGGTCTAGGGCTCTTGATCATGTTTTTTTTTGTTTTGTTTTGTTTTCTGGACTCCCCTGCAAGAAAAGAGTTTACTTCCCTGTTCTCTGTTACCACGGAGAACTCATCTGTGGCCCAGGTTTTAGTTTTTAATTTAGTACAGGTTGACTTTTCAGGTCTCCCTTGCCAGCCCAGGCTTTTCCCAACAGCCTGTCCGGCTATTTATCTGTTGGATGTATAATATCTAGTTATCCATCCTGCTGGTACATGTGAAAATTAAAATTTAAAGCTTATAATCCTCTTTCCCACAAATCCTTTCTTTTTTTCTTAATAAGGAAGACCCCTTTTTTTGGTTAATGTTGCTTCACATTTATTGTTTTCCTGTCCCCATCCATTCAGTATGGTATTTCATCAAATTGTTATTGAATAGAATGCTGCCTTTCTTGCTACTATAACAGTTCAAGCTTGTTTTCCTTCCTCATACTGTGTTTTTAGTATTTTCCTAAATGGTTTCCTCACTTCTGTTCTCTTTTTCCTTCTTATAATACTGCTGTGAGTGAAATTGTTCTAGAATATTTGCTGTTTTTAATGTGTCACACACTCTACCTCCCATTTTCACCCTATTCTTGGATATCACACAAGCCTGTATCTTCTCTTGTCTTCACAGGTTCAGATACGAATCTTTTGACTTGCCATTCATATTCAACCTAAGCTGATCTCTGACACCTTTATCCATATGCTTGCCACTTAATGTTTCTTTTATTGATAATTGCCTCTTTACACATATCTCTTTTTTCTTCCACCTTACTCTGTTTTCTGGGCCTAACTTCAGAGTCAGAAATAGTGGAAAGAATAGACTTTGAAATTCTACTTGGATTTGAATCTCAACTTGACCCCTTTTTGCTTAGTTTTTATGCAAGATATTAAATATTTCTGAGCTGCACTTTTCTTATCTTGAAAATGGGGATAAAGATATCTTGCAGCATTTGGAAAGCACCTAGTTCAGCCTGACCTGCAGCAGGCATTCAGGAAATGGCAGTTGTCAGAGTGGACTCATCTTTCTTTCTCCTGTCTCTACACTCCTATAGAATATACTGTTTACATGACACTAGTTTATTGATTAAAATGTCTGCTGTGTTGCTATTTTTTCTATATCCTCAGGTCAGGGACACTTGTATGAGGGTAAGGACTGACTTTATGCTCTTGGTATGGAACTGAGTGTCAAAGGAACTTTATAGAGTTTGCTTTAATGGTGGATCTTTGTACACATCTATATTGATATATAGAGTTTCCAGCATCCTCAGTTCTTAATTCGTTTGTTGTTGTTATTTTTGTTTTTGTTCTTGTTTTTGGTACTGGGGATTAAACCCAGGGGTGTTTAACCACTGAGCCACATCCCCAACCCTTATTAGTTTTTGCTGAGACAGGGTCTTGCCAAGTTGCTTGGGGCCTTGCTAAGTTGCTGAGGCTGGCTTTGATCTTGAGATCCTCCTGCCTCAGCCTCCCAGATTTCTGGGATTATAGGTGTGTACCACCGTGCCCACCGTGAGCGTTGATTCTTTTTAAAGCCTTTTGAGTTTCACATACACAAAAAAAAAATCTGAGTTTTATGTTTCTGATACTTTTTATTTAGAAATAGTTTCAAAAGTATTAAAACCACTTCACAATAATGGTGTAATTTTTTTCTAAAGACAGTGTGAAGAATACCCATATATCTTTTGCATAGGATAACACCTATTGTTAACATTTCATTGCATTTGCTTTTATCATTTGCACTCTTAACTAACTGTAGATACTGACAGTTTTTCTCAGTTTTTTTAAACATACATCTTTGTTCTTTTTTCTTAAATTGTGTGTATTTTATAGGGCTATTCTCTTTATAATCTCAGTAGGGTTAGATATTGCTTTTAGCAGTCATGTATTTTTTTTACGCATCTTTAATCTGGAACATGTTCAGTCTTTCTTTAACCTTTATGGCATTGACAGTTTTGAAGAATACAGTGTTCTTCCTTTTTTTGTTGTTAAATAGATCTGTTTCTCATGGTCTGATGTTCCTTGTGATTAGATTAAGGTTTTGTGTTCCTGGTTAGAGTGCTACATAAGTAACATTTTGTCCTTCTCAGGATAAGCACATGCAGAGGCATATAGTGTCCACTTTACATCTTTATGGAGATGTTTATTTTGAGTACCTGGTCTAGGTATTGGCAGATTTCTTAACTGAGTAAATATAATTTTTTTTTCTCCTTGCAACTAATGGACAGTCATTGGGGAGAAACTTCAGGACAATATAAATATCTCTTTTCTCATCAGTTTTTCCCTAGAATGAGCATTCGGTGATCATTTGTGTGATAATCTATCTTTACTATTACAGTTACAAAACGATAGTTTTACCATTCTAGCCATCTCTCCACTTTTGCCAGTCAGCCCTCACATGTGACTATATGTGAAGTTGTCCCTTTTTCTCTATTCAAAATTTCTCTATCTTTATTATTAGTATAGACCCAGGACTTCCTATTTTTTAAAAAATTGTTTATAATTCATTATTCTTCTCAGTTACTTGGTCTACAAATAGTCCCTAATTTGTCTACAGAAAGCTAGTTTGCCTTTTGTGTCCTGAAGACAATGCTTCAACCTTTTTTTTTTTTTTTTTAAATGAACACTTCCTTATTTTCTATCAAAACAAGATGTTCCAGGTCCATCTGTATATTCCCTGACCCATGTCTGGAACCAGCCACCACTTTGAAGAACCTTGATTTCTTTTAGTGGGGGATGGTGTTCTTTGTAGCCAGAATTCATATTAGCTGTGCTCATTGTTATTGGGTTTGTTATTGAGTGTTATTGGGTGTGCCTCTGCAGTATGAGCCTGTAGTGGCATTGGACACTGTTGCCTTCAGTTTCTAATGGATGAGACTTTGCATTTTAGCCTATGGAAAAGCTATCACTTATAATCAGTCTTGGATTGCTTTAAGAAATGATTGAATAAAATAGTGTCAGTTACTTGTGCTATTATGTTTAAAGGAATGTGTTGCAGGAGTGAAAGTTGTGTCTGTAAAATGAGTTTTTGTTTTGTTTTGCTATGCTAATGGAAAAGTTTTGACTGTGGAATACTGCTCAGATATTTACTTAGTATTCTTTTTTTTTTTTTTTTGTGCGGTGCTGGGGATTGAACCCAGGGCCTTGTGCTTGCGAGGCAGGCACTCTACCAACTGAGCTATATCCCCAGCCCTTACTTAGTATTCTTATTTCTTTGGTTTCACCTTTATGTATAGTGGCTTAAATTTTGTCATTTTGGCAAACTGGGAAATTGATTTTGAAGGTTCATGAAACTTGAATAAATCTTGAATGAAAGGTAGGTTTTGTTATTTCATAATTGTAGAACCTTGCAAGTATGCCTTTACATAAATACCTATTCCGGCAGATATCAAAATAGTCTCAGAAATGTTACTTATTTTTCCCTTTTCGAACTTTCAATATTTAATCATTATGAATTATTTGAGTGTTTCTTGGAAACATTTTACTTTGAAATAATTTCAAGAATTTAGAAAAGTTGTAAAGAAATCCTGTATGCCTTAAATGCGGATTTGTTGTTAAAATTTTATCACATTTACGTGACCGTTTTCTTACCATTTTTTCCTGCATTGGAGAGTAATTGTAGATACCAGGCCCCTTTGCCCCAAATATGTAATTGTTATTTCCTAAGAATAAGAACTACAATACAATTACTGAAGCAAGAAATTTTCATTTTGTTACAATGTTAAATCTGTGAAGTTCATTAAAATTTTGCCAAACTAGTCCCCAAAATGTCCTTAATAGCAGTTTGTTTTTAATCATTCAGTATTCAGTTCAGGACCATGGATTGCATTTAGCTGGGAATTCTTTTTTAGTCTGAAACTGTACCTCAGTCTTTCTTTAATTTTCATTAGTGATTTTTCTTTCTTTCTTTCTTTTTTTTTTTTTTTATTTTTTTTTTGGTACCAGAGATTGAACCCAGGGATGCTTAATCACTGAGCCACATCCCAAGCCCTTTTAATATTTTATTTTGAGACAGGGTCTCATTGAGTTGCTTAGGGTCTCACTAAGTTTCTGAGGCTGGCTTTGAACTTGAGATCCTCCTGCCTCAGCCTCCCAAGTTGCTGGGATTTTAGGTGATATCTGACCAGTAGTGATATTTTTGAAGACTACAAGGGACCTTTTATATAGGATGGCCCCTTGATTTGGGTTGTTTGATTTTTTTCCTAGACTGAAGTTGTGCATTTTTGTTAGGAACACAGCATACATAATGTATGAGAATTGTGATCTTAGTTTGCCTCATTTTTGGTGACGGTAACTTTTTTTAATCACTTTATTCAGGCAGTATCCGCCACAGTTCTGTTTTCCCCCTTGTTATTTTTGAGTATGTTATTTTAAAAATGTTTTTTTCTTTCTTTTTTTTTTTATGTTTTTTTCTTAAAAAAAAAAAAAGGTTACATCTTTATTGTTAAAAATTGAAAAACACAGGAAAGCACAAAGCATATTGAAGTCACCCTGATCTGCCATGTAGGAATAACAACTATTTAAAGTTTAGTGTCTACTTTTCTTTGTACACACACATTCATTACATATACACTTATGTACATATACGTAGATATGCATGTATGTGTATACACATATACACACACATATGAGATGAGTTATACTTATTATCCTAGAAAAAGGTGATATTTCATTGAATCAAACATGGTTTCATGGGGTTTACATTCTGGTATATAACCCCTGTTGAGTATTCCTTAACAAATGGCTTAGGACAAGATGTTTTTCAGAATTTGAATTTTTAAAAAATTTTGGAACATTTGCATAGACTTTACCAGAGAAGTGTTCATGATCCAGAAATCTGAAATGCTCCAACACTTGAAACATTTTGAACACTTTGTGATGCCCAGAAAGTTTCAGGTATTAGAGTGTTTTGGATTTTCAAATTAAGAATGTATTTTATTGAAAATTATTATTTGCCATAGTTGCTTTCTTTTTCTTTCTTTTTTTTAGTTGTATATGGACAGCATGCCTTTATTTTATTTGTTTATTTTTATGCAGTGCTAAGGGTCGAACCCAGTGCCTCACACATGCTAGGTGAGCGTTCTGCCACGGTGCTACAGCCCCAGTCGCTTTCTTTTTATCAGTCATTTAATGGGTCTGCCTTTGTGTTTTCTGTGGAAATTCTTCCCCTTCCCCTCCCTGCCTTCTGCTGGCTTGTTCTCTGGTTAAAAGTCCTGATTTGTAGTGTTCGCCAATTTCATTGGTGTAAACACTCCCGAATGGCTGATTGCAAAGCTGGCAGTCTCACGTTACTGAAGATGGAATTGGCGAGAGGTGTATGCTAGGAAGGCATGTGCAGAACACACCATTATACAGAATTTCTACCAGATAGCCATGATAGAGACAAGCTTCAACACAGATAATAGGAAGATACAGAATAAAAAGTGATGATTTTTAGTATTTAAGAAATTTATTCTTAATATAATTTACTTAATTATAAACTTGTAATTTAATTTTTAATAATGGCCATATTTAACTGTTGGCTTATAGAATTCCTGAAAATTTAACAGTCAGCTCTCATGTGTCCATGCATGTCAGCTCCAGCATACCACTGTAGTTGTCTTTTTGCTGACCAGGGGCCCATCTTCAAAAATCTGACGACTGCACTGTCTTACTATTTAAGATGACAGTGCTATTCCTTCTGTTACCATTCCTCCCACAAAACTTCCTTTCTCATTCCCCTAATCTTATTTATCATATTCCCTGTTTCAAATCCCTGTCTCTCCCCCTCCCACTTTTTCCCTGAGAAGTTATTTTCCCCAGTTATAGGAAGGAACCAGATCACTAGAATCTTGGGAATAGTCTCCCAGCAAGATCTTATGTGGGGAGAAAATCTTTAATCAAGAAAAGGAAGATATTTTCTTAGAATTTCTGGTTAGAAATCTAAGTGAAAAAAATTTTGTTGATAATTACATAAAATAAAAATAATAAAAAAATTACATAAAGGTAATTACAGTGCTATTTTTTTTTTTTTTTTTGGAACCAGGGATTGAACTCAGGGACACTTTGGCCACTGAGCCACATCCCCAGCCCTATTTTGTATTTTATTTAGAGACAGGGTCTCACTGAGTTGCTTAGGGTCTCGCTAAGTTGCTGAGGCTGGCTTTGAACTCGCGATCCTCCTGACTCAGCCTCCCAAGTCACTTGGATTACAGGCGTGTGCCACCACGCCTGACTTACAGTGTTATTAATGCAATAGATATACTATATAAATGAAGTAAGGAAGGGTATACTGAGACCGGTGACTCCTGTTTAGAATCATTTTTATAACCCTTTTGTCAAAAGCCATTTTTTATTGGTTTTAGTTATATATAACAGTAGAGTCCCATTTTGATAATCATTGTATATGCATGGAATATATCTTATTCTAATTAGAACCCCAGTCTTGGGGATGTACATGGTGGTGAGATTCACTGTGGTATAAACGTGTTCATGTATGAACATAGAAAAGTTTTGTCAAATTCATTCCATTGTGTTTCCTTTTCCTATTTGCCCCTGTCTTCCATTCATTCCCCTTGGTTTAATCCAGTGAACGTTCATTCTTCTCCCCTTATTGTGGGTTAGCTTCTGCCTATCAGAGAAAATATTGGAACGTTCAGACCTTTGCTTTTTTGGGATTGGTTTACTTCACTTAGCTTGATAGTCTCCAGGCCCATCCATTTACCAGCAGATATAATGAAGTCATTCTTCTTTATGGCTGAATAATACTTGTGTGTGTGTGTGTGTGTGTGTATCATTTTCTTTATCCATTTATGTATTTAAGGGCACCTAGGTTGGCTCCATAGTTTAGGTATTGTGAATTATACTGCTGTAAACATTGACGTGGCTGAGTCACTGTAGAATGCTTGTAAATCCTTTGAATATATACCAAAGCGTGGGATAGCTGGGTCAAATGTTGATTCCATGTCTAGTGCTTTGAGGAATCTCCATACTGTTTACCAGAGTGGTTGGACCAATTTACAATCCCACCAGCAATGTATAAGTGTACCTTTTTCCCACCTTCCTCACCAACATTTATTTTGCTTGTATTCTTGATAATTGCCATTCTGGCTGGAGTGAGGTGTAATTTCAGTATTGCTTTAATTAGCATTTCTCTAATTCAGCATCTGCTAGAGATGTTAACATTTTTTTCATGTATTTGTAGACTCTTCATATTTCTTCTTTTGGGAAGTATCTGTTTAGTTTCTTTGCTCATTTTTTTCTCTGTTTTACTTTTCTTTTTTTATTCTAATTAGTTATACATGACAGTAGAATGCATTTTGACACATTGTACTTAAATGGAGCATAATTTCTCATTCCTCTGGATGTACATGATTCTGAAATCACACCAGTAGTGTAATCATACATGTTTATAGGGTAGTACTGTCTGTCTCATTCCACAGTCCTTCCCATCCCCACTGCCCCACCCCTCCCCTCATTCCTCTCTGCACAATCCAAAGTTCCTTCATTCTTCCCTACACCTGCCCCGCCTTGGATCAACATCTGCTTCTCAGTTATCTGGCCTTTAGTTTTTTGGGATTGACTTATTTTACTTACCATGATATTCTCCAGTTCCATCCATTCACCTGCAAATGCCATAAGTTCATTCTCTCTCTCTCTCTCTCTTTTTTTTTTTTTTGGAACCAGGGATTGAACTCAGGGACACTCGGCCACTGAATCACATCCCCAGCCCTATTTTGTATTTTATTTAGAGACAGGGTCTCACTGAGTTGCTTAGGACCTCGCTAAGCTGCTGAGGCTGACTTTGAACTCGCGATCCTCCTGACTCAGCCTCCCGAGTCGCTTGGATTACAGGTGTGTGCCAGCACGCCTGGCTCAAGTTCATTCTCTTTTAAAGCTAATAGTCCATTGTGTATACATGCCGCATTTTCTTTATCCATACATCTTTGAATTGCATTTATATTGGTTCCACAGTTTAGCTATTGTGAATTCAGCTGCTATAAACACTGATGTGGCTACATCACTGTAGTGTGCTGATTTTAAGTCCTTTGGGTATAAACTGAGGAGTGGATAGCTGGGTTAAATGGTGGTTCCATTCCAACTTTTCTGAGGAATCTCCATACTGCTTACCAGAGTGGTTGCCCCAATCTGCAGTCCCACCAGCAATGTATGAGTATGCCTTTTCCCCCACATCCTCGCCAACACTTATTATTGCTTATATTCTTGATAAATGCCATTCTGACTGGAATGAGATGAAATCTTTGAGTAGTTTTGATTTGCATTTCTCAAAATGCTAGAGATAGCAAACCTTTTTCATGTTTTTTGATTGATTGTATTTCTTCTGTGAAGTGTCTGTTCAGTTCCTTAACCCATTTATTGATTGGGTTATTTATTTTTTGGTGTTAAGTTTTTGAGTTCTTTATATATCCTGGAGATTAGTGCTCTATCTGAGGTGTGTGTGGTAAAGATTTTTTTCCCATTATATAGGCTCTCTCTTCACATTATTGATAGTTTCCTTTCTTGCGAAGAAGCTTTTTAGTTTGAATTCATCCCATTTATTGATTCTTAATTTAATTCTTGCACTTTATGAGTCTTGTTAAGAACATCAGATTCTAAGCTGACATGATGAAAATTTGGGCTTTTTCTTCAACAGGTGCAGGGTCTCTGTTATAGTACCTAAGTCTTTGATCCACTTTGAGTTTTGTGCAGGGTGTGAGAGATGGGTTTAATTTCATTTTGCTGCAACTGGATTTCCAGTTGTTCCAGCACCATTTGTGGAAGAGGATTTCTTTTCTCCAATGTATGTTTTTGGCACCTTTGTCTAGTATGAGATAACTATATTTACGTGGGTTTGCCTCTGGGTCTTCTATTCTGTGCCATTGGTCTACCTGTCTATTTTGGTGCCAATATCATGCCATTTTTGTTACTATTCCTCTCTAGTATAGTTTAAGGCCTGGTATTGTGATACTTCCTGTTCTGCTCTTCTTGCTAAGGATCAGTTTGGCTATTCTGGGTCTCACATTTTTCCAAATGAATTTCATGATTGCTTTTTCTAGGTCTATGAGGAATGTTATTGGGATTTTAATAGGAATTGCATTTAATCTGTATAACTCTTTTGGTAGTATGATCATTTTGACAATATTAATTATGCCCATCCAAGAGCATGGGAGAGCTTTCCATCTTCTAAGGTCTTCTTCAATTTCTTTCTCTAGTGTTCAGTAGTTTTCATTGTAGAGGTCTTTCTCCTCTTTTGTTAGATTGATTTGCAGGTATTTTATCGAGGCTATTGTGAATGGGGCAGTTTTCCTAATTTCTCTTGCAGCGGATTCATTGCTTATATATGGGAATGCATTTGATTTATGGGTGTTGATTTTACATCTTGCTACTTTTCTGAATTCATTTATGAGTTCTGGAAATTTTCTGGTGAATTTTTTTGGATCTTCTAAATATGGAATCATTTCATTGACAAGTAGTGACAGTTTGAGTTCTTCTTTTCCTATTTGTATCCCTTTGTTTTGTTTTGTCTGCCTGATTGCTCTGGCTGGAGTTGCAGCCAGAGCAGAAGTAGTGAAAGAGGACATCCCTGTCTTGTTTTTGGAGAGAATGCTTTCAAATTTTTCTGTATTTAGAATGATGTTGGCTTTGGGCTTAGCATAGATAATTTTTACAATGTTGAGATATGTTCCTACTCTTCCTGGTTTTTCTAGTGTTTGAATATGAAGAGGTGCTATATTTTTTTAAATCCTTTTTCAGCATCAGTTGAGATAATCTTGTGATTCTTGTTTTCAAGACTGTTTACATGATGACTTATATTTATTGGTTTCCATATGATGAGCCAACTTTACAACCCTGGGATGAAACCCACTTGATCATGCTGCGCTGTCTTTTTAATGTGTTTTTGTATGTGATTTGATAGTAGTTAATTAAGAATTTTTGTGTTCATCAAGGATATCGTGCTGAAGTTTTCTTGATGTGTCTTCCTCTGGTTTTGGTTTCAGGGTGATACAGACTTCATATGATACACTTGAAAGAGTTTCCTCCTTTTCTATTTTAGGGAATTATTTGAGGAGGATTGGTGCTAATTCTTCTTTGAGGGACTGATTGAACTTGGCTGAGAATCTGTCTGATTCTGGGCTTGTCTTTGTTGATGGGCTTTTGATGGCATCTTAAATTTCATTACTTGAAATTGATCTGTTTAAATTTTCTATACCTTTCTGGTTCAGTTTTGGTAGGTCATATGCCTCTAGAAATTTGTCAGTGTCTTCAAGGTTTTCTAGTTTATTGGAGGATGACTTTTCAAAATAATTTCTGATAATTCTCTGTATTTCAGTAGTGTCTGTGGTGATATTTCCTTTTTCATCACAGATTTAGTAACTTGAGTTGTTCCTTCCTTTTGGTCAGCTTGACTAAAGGTATGTCAATTTTGTTTATTCTTTCAAAGAACCAACTTTTATTTTTTTAAGTTTTTTAAATCTTAATTTCATTGTTTTTGGCTTTGATTTTAATTATTTCTTGTCTTCTAGTGATCTTAGTGTTGATTTGTGCTTTTTCTTGGACCTTGAGATGTAATGTTAAGATTATTTATTTGGTGTCTTTCTATTCTTTTAATGTGTGATCTCAATCTATGAAATTTCCTCTTAGAATAGCCTTCATAGTGTTCCAGAGATTTTGATGTTGTGTCACTATTCTCATTTACCTCTAAGTAATTTTTTGATCTCACCCCTGGTTTCTTCTGCTATCCATTTATCATTCAGTAGTATGTTATTTATTCTCCAGTTATTAGGGTTGTTTCCATTTTTTATCTTATTGTTGATTTCTAATTTTATCCCATTATCATCTGATAGAATGCAAGGTATTATCTCTATTTTTTTTTGTGTTTTCTAAGAGTTGCTTTGTGTCCTTAGGTGTGATCTATTTTAGAAAATGATCCATGTGCTGCTGAGAAGAAAGTGTATTCAGTCATTGATGGATGAAATATGCTATATATATCAGTTAAATTTAAATTATTAGTTGTATTTTTAGTTCTGTAGCTTCTTTCTTTTTTGTTTAGAAGATCTATCCAGTGTTGAGAGAGGCATGTTAAAGTCATCCAGTATTATTGTGTTGTGTCTTTTTGATTCTTGATATCAAAAAGAGCTTGTTTGATGTACATAGATGCTCCATTGTTGGGAGCATAAATATTTACAATTGTTATTTCAAAATGTTTTCTGCTTCCTGTAAGCAGTATAAAATGACCTTTTTTGTCTCTTCTGATTAACTTTGGTTGAAGTCCACTTTATCTGAAATGAGAGTAGTAACTCTTGCCTAGTGTACGTGATCCATCTGTATGATATGTTTTTTCGTGTCCTTTCACCTTTAGTCTGTGGATGTGTTTGCCTATGAGGTGAGTCTCTTGGAGACAGCATATTGTTGGATCTTGTTTTTTTTTTAATATCTTTATATGTTGATAGACCTTTACTTTATTCATTTATTTATACATGGTGAGAATCAAACCCAGCGCCTCACGCATGCTAGGCAAGCGCTCTACCACTGAGCCACAACTCCAGTCCCTGGATCTTGTTTTTTAATCCAATCTGCCAGTCTATGTCTTTTGATTGTTGAGTTTAGACCATTTACTATTATTATTGAAAAGTGATTTATACTTCCTGTCATTTTATTTCTAGTTTTTAAGTTGAATTAGATTCTCCTTTGATTGACCATTCTAGTGTAATTCCTCTCTCTGTTCGTTTTTATTTTTTTATTTCTTCATTAAATATTTTATTATGTTTTGTAGTGCAGGCTTTCTAGTTGTGAATTCTTTTAACTTTTGTTTATTGTGGAAGGGTTTTATTTCATCTTTAATTCTGACGCTTAATTTTTACTGGTATAGTATTCTCACCTGGCATCCATTTTCTTTCATAGTTTGGTATATATTATTTCATGATCTTTTAGTGTCTGGGTTGAGACATCAGCTGAGAAATGGATTGATTTACCTCTAAATGTGACATGTGTTTTTCTCTAGCAGCTTTTAAAATTCTATCCTTATTCTGTATTTTAGGCACTTTCATAATAATGTGTTTTGAAGTGGGTCTGTTATAATTTTGTATATTTGGAGTCCTGTATGTCTCTTGGATTTGATTTTTCATTTCATTTTTATGGTTTGGAAAATTTTCTGGTATTATTTTATTGAAAAGATTGTACATTCCATTAATTTGTAATTCAGAGTCTTCACCTATCCTTATGAATCTTAAATGTGGTCTTTTAATTTTATCCCATATTTCTTGAAAATTCTGTTCATGGTCTCTTAACATCTTTTCTCCATGGTCAGCTTTATTTTCAAAATTATATATTTTGAGACTGTGTTTGTGGCTCAGTGGTAAAGCGCTTGCCTAGTATGTGTGAGGGGGCACTGGATTCCATCCTCAGCACCACATAAAAATAAATAAAAGTTACAGTGTCCATCTACATCTAACAAAGAAAAAAAGATTATTTTGTATTTGTCCCCTGAAACTGTCTTTAAAATGATCCAATCTGCTGGTGATGCTTTCCATTGAATTTTTTGTTTGGTTTACTGATTCCTTCATTTTGAGTATTTCCATTTGATTCTTTTTCAAAACGGAATTTCCTTACTGAAGTTGTCTTTCACTTCTTGTGTTTTCTCTCTTCACCCCTCATATAGTCTTTTGCCTTATAGATCACTTTAACTGTGAACTTTCTCACTTTCTTCCCTGATGTTTCCTCCACTGCGCTATTAATGGAGTCTGTTGTTAAGGCATTTTAGATTGTTTGGGATGGTTTGCTCCCTAACTTTTTCATATTGTTTGTGTGTATACATATCTATCATTATGGCTCTGAAGTGGCAGAATTTCTATCCTATGAATTTATAGTGTCCCTGTAAGTTTTCTGTATCTCACAGATTAAAGGGAGACAAATAATATTACCAACCAATGCAAACAGTGTATAGCATTAAACTAAACACTTGGTTCCTGCTGTGACTGCTATAATGTTAATTAGCACAATAAACTGAAATGGCGTGGTCAGCAATTGCCATCAGGAAGAACAGTGAGTTATGTATTATGTATGGCATGAAAACAAAGAACAGGGGTCATCTGTGACTTCCAAAGCATTAATTATTGCTCTACCATTAGTGATGGGGGCAGGTATTATATGAATCAATTATTGCTGAAAGATGTTAAGAATAGAGTTCATTAAGAAGGAGGAATTATAGGTAGGTATAAAAGAATTTGCAGTTTCAAAAGGTATAGAGAGAAAATGCAGAAGAGATTTAAGATGTCCTGGTTAGGAGGGACGAGGAGAGAAAATAGACATAAAACCTTGAAGGAAGAGTGAAAGCACGATAGAATTTGGTTGTTTGTAAAAGAAGAGAGAAATAGACATGAGGGAAACAGACAAGTGAAAAACAATACAAAATCAAAAACCCCTAACCCTCAAGAGACCAAGCAAGGAAAATCACTGGGCAGTATGAGGTGGAGTGGGCTGGAAAGTACTGTCAGCTCTACTCCCAGGGTGGAGTTGCTGCAGAGTTTTGTGAGAGGAGTTCCTGTAGGTAGGGTTTCCAAAATTG
>JAJEJO010049776.1:337160-438494 GCA_020662805.1 Glaucomys volans
CAGGCCCCAGGATCTTCCTTGAGTGGCAACAGGTCTGGAATCATCATTTAAAATTCCAGACCTGTTGCCACTCAAGGAAGATCCTGGGGCCTGACTGGACCTAAGCCTCCCAGGTTTGCCCATGGTGGGTTGACTCTGCAGCTGGTGGTGATGGACTTTCTTCTTTATTTTACTATATCCAGACTTCTCAGTCCCAAGCTGCTCTGAGTGTTTGTTTTCAAATCCCAGTGAACTCCCTGTTTCAAGCATCTCACTGAGAAGCTGTGTATCTGCTCCTTTGGTCTCACACCATGTAGCAACTTGAAAACACCTTCCTCTACTCTGCCATCTTCCCTCCCTTCTGAGCAGTGTTCTTAAACTTGACCTGCCTAAAAAGCTATTTTTATAAGCAACAGTATGATCAATTTGGTGATATGTTGAATCACAATGCATTTATATTTGGGAGTTCACTGGTACTTAGAGAATAATGCGTCATATACATTATTTTTTCCATTTACTCTTGTATCATCTATCAGGAAAACTAACATGAAAAATTGTCATACTCAAGGATACGTTTCTCATTAATCAAGAAACATGGAAAATATCTTTGTAAGAGCCATACTCTTATTTCAGATTATTGGAGAAATGGCAACATAGATGTGTTCTCTTTCTGTGATTGGGTAAAACTAAAATTGTAATTGAGACTTTCCTGAAAATTGCCCTTGTTAATAATAAGTTCATCTCTTATAATTATATAACAGACTTGTTAACTCTGCATTGAGACAGATTGGTCTGTTTATTCTGTAGGTTGGTCCTGTCTTTGACTAGCAGAGTAATTCATCAGGACCATTGCTCAAGGAGGGCGGAAGTTAAACAGCCATGTTGACAGAAATTCTTTTTTTTTTTTTTTTTAAAAACAAGGGTGGGTTGATTGATTGGATCAAATGCAAGGCCTCACACACGCCAGGCAAGAGCTCTATCATTGAGCCACAACCCCAGCCCCAACAGAAATTCTTATTGAGATGTTTTTAATTTTTGTTGTTGTTGTTGTTGTTGTTGCTATTCCACTTGCGTAATCTTTCCAGGTCATTTCAAGTAGTATTAGGTACCTGGTACTACTTGCTGGAGTATAAGAGGGTCATGTGGTTGAAATGCGAAGTTTGTTTTTTGATTTCAGTGATTGTATCAGAGTGCAGAGAATGTTCCTTCAAGGAAAACTTTAATTTCAAGTGCCTTTGGAATTTAAATTTCAAGTGGCCTCTAAGTGAATGAAGCTTCTTTGTTCTTTCTTAATATGTTGGGCATAAGGTTTTTAAAGGTATGAAAACAGTTTAAAACTTACTTTCTTTTCTCTTGGGAGTGAAATAAAGGTTGATACTGAAAGCTTTGTTTAAAGGATTTTCACTGCCTGTGTTAGGTATCTCTTCTGTTTTCAGAAAAAGGCAGGCCCCAGTCACTACTAGTAAGGGTACGAGAAAGATGTGGAGAGGAAATCCTCCATCTAGAAAAGGAATATAAAGTCTTAGAATTCTAAGTAGAAATGTAAGTTAAAAAAATTACAATTAGAAATCTAAGTTAATTTTATTTTATTGGAGTATAAATTTAAAAAATTTTTAAATTTTTTCTTGAATTTAATAAGTTTGTCATACGAAATTTAAGTAATTTGAGTTTTTTTTTCCTCCTCTTCATCACTGTGGCTAAGGGTTTATCAATTTTATTTATTTTTTCAAAGAACCAACTTTTCCTTTTGTCAATTTTTAAAATTGCCTCTTGTTTCAATTTCATTGATTTCAGCTTTGATTTTAATTACTTCCTATCTTCTACTTATGGTATTGGTTTTTGTTCTTTTTCTTGGGCTTTGAGGTGTAATATTAGGTCATTTAATTTGTTGACTTTTTATTCTTTTAATGAATGAGCTCAGTACATTCAACTTTCTACTTGGCACAGTGTCCCAGAGATTTTGCTATGTTGTATCAGTATTCTCATTTGCCTCTAAGAATTTTTTAATCTCTTCTCTGATGTTTTCTGCTATCCTTTCATTATTCAACAGCGGTATTTAGTCTCCAGGTGTTGGAGTAGCTTCTATTTTTTATTTTATCATTGATTTCTAATTTCATTCCATTATGATCTGATAGAATGCAGGGTGGTATCTGTTTTTTTGCACTTGCTAAGAGTTGCTTTGTAGCATAAATTTGGTCTGTCTTAGAGGAGGATCCATGTGCTGTAGAGAAAGAAGTGTATTTGCTTGTTGATGGATGAAATAATCTGTATATGTTCATATTGATTGTATTATTTATTTCTGTAGTTTCTTTGCTTAGTATTTTGTTTGGAAGATCTATCCAGTGGTGAGAGAGGTGTGTTAAAGTCATGCAGCATTATTGTGTTGTGGTCTATTTGATTCTTGAAATTGAGAAAGTTTGTTTGTTGTATGTAGATGCTTCATTGTTTGGGCATAAATATTTACAATTGTTATGTCTTATTGATGTATGATTCCCTTAAGCAGTATGAAATGTCGTCCTTTATCCCTTCTGACTGAATTTGGCTTGAAGTCCACTTTATCTGATATGAGGATGGAAAACCCTGCTTGTTCATGCAGTCCAAGTGAGTGATATTTTTTTTCCCCAACCTTCACATTCAGTCTTTTCCTATGAGATGAGTCTCTAGAAGGCAACATATTATTGGGTCTTTTAAAAAAATCTAGTCTGTCAGACTGTGTCTTTTGATTTATGCATTTAGACCATTAACATTCAGGGTTATTATTGAGATATGATTTTTATTCCCAGTTATTGGTTTATTTTTTGTTGTAATTTTTTGGTTTGTAATTGACCTGGTTTCTCCTTTGATTGGTTTTTCCTTTCATGTAATTCCTCTGGCTGATTTTCATGTTTTTCATTTCCTCCTCATAGAATATTTTGCTGAGAATGTTCTGTAGTGCAGGCTTTCTAGTTGTGAATCCTTTTAACTTTTGTTTATCATGGAAGGTTTTTATTTCATCATCATATCTGAAGCTTAATTTTGCTGGGAATAAGATTCTTGATTGGCATTCATTTTCTGTCAGAGCTTGTTATACCTTTGAGTGTCTGGGTTGAGAAATCAGCTGAGATCCAAATTGGTTTCCCCCTATGTATAATTTGAGTTTATTTGAGTTTTTTCTCTTGCAGGCTTTAAAATTCTATCCTTATTCTCTATGTTATTCATTCTCATTATAATGTGCCTTGGTGTGGGTCTGCTATAATTTTGCACATTTTGTGTCCTGTAAGCCTCTTGTATTTGACTTTCCATTCCATTCTTTAGGTTTAAGAGATTTTCTGATACTCTTTCATTGAAACGATTGTGCATTCCTTTAGTTTGTATTTCTGTGCCTTCCTCTAACCTGATAAATTTTGAATTTGGTCTTTTCATGTTATCCCCTAATTCTTGGAGGTTCGGTTCATGGTTTCTTACCATCTTTACTGTGTGTTCAACTGTATTTTCAAGATTATATGTTTTGGCTTCATTGCCTTCCAAGTGATCTAGTCTGTTGGTGATGCTTGTTGTTTCCTTCATTTCAAGGATTTATGTATTTTTTTCAGAATCTCAATCTTTTTGTTGAAGTGATCTTTTGCTGCCTCCATTTCCTCTCTTATATTATCCTTTGCTTTGCAGATCATTTTAACTATGTGCATTCTGAACACCTTCTCTGACATTTCTTCTGTGCTGCCAGTGGATTTGATTATTGTAGCATCATGGTTTATTTGGGGAATCCCCCCCCCCTTTTCTTTCATGTTGTTCATGTGTCTTCCCCTCTAGCAGTGCAGATCCAAGGTATTACAGTTTCTACCCTGTAGACTTAACAGTGTCCTGGCAGGTTTCCAATGCCTCGCCTTTAAGGGGGAGATCAATATTAACAGCACTCAATGCAAACAATATGCAGCCTTAAACCAAATAGTTCCTATTAAGACATTTACAGTTTTGTCACAATAAACACAAATGATGTATTCGATTATTATCTACACTATGAAGCAGTAGGTTTGCAAAAGGGACTACAGTTTCTAATGGTGAACAAAAAGAACTGGCGGGGGCAGGGTGTTGGTGTAGGTGGTGTTTATGAGGTAGGAAGTGAGAATATAGAGATATTAGATCATAGCAAAAGTGAAAGAGTCATCAAAAGAAGTTGGCTGTTAGCAGAAGAAAAGAGAGAATGAGACTCCAGGGAAACAGATAAGTGAGAGGAAGATATAGAGACAGTTTTATTTAACAAAAGAAAAGTAAAAATAAGAGAATATATGACAGAACTGTAATATACTATTCAGACATCCTAGTCCTCAGTAGCCTGATGCATGAAAAGTACTAGGTTTCAAAAATGTTGGGGAAAGAGCAGGAAAAGAAAGAATAAAAATTCTCAAAGGAAAATTGAACACTTTTTCTGTTGGAGTTCAGTATCTGCTTTCCTTCTCATTTGATAGGTGAGGTTGTCTAGAGTTTGCTGGTGTCTTCACCCTCAGGATAGGAAGGTTACTAGGGTGGGAGGGTTAGTTTTGGAAGTGGAACTCCTGGAGGCAGGGTATAGCAGTTGCCGATACCCACTGGAAGAACGCAACCCAGGAGTCAACTTTGTGGTCCACTTGTGTGATGTAGGAGCCTAGTCTTCCCTCTTACATTGCCTGTGGATCCCACAATTCCTGGTCTCTAATTTAGTTTTTAAATTGTATCTCTACCGTCCCCTGTCTTTTCAACTTCCCAATCAGGAACCTCTTTTATGGAGGTTCTGAGTGCTGAGTGCTGGGACCTCTGCGCCTGTTGTGGAGAGCTGTTCTGTATTGGGCAGATCAGGATCAGGTGAGAGAGCTGCAGGCTGGCCACGTCACTGCACTGGACCTGGTTGGTGGCTTGGAGGGGAGGGTTGGGGGACTGGGGATTGGGGAGCCAGAGAATGCTGTTGATTGCCAAACCAGTGAGACCAGGTGATTGGTGTATGCCGGCTTGAGGAGGGAGTTGGGGAATGGGCTGGTGTCAGGTCCCAACAAATACCACCTGAATTGGCCCTGGGAATCCAGTGGGTGCCAAGCTGGTGGGCTGGGTGAGCCGGGATCAAGATGCCCTCATAACCTTCTTCAAATCTACCAACCTCATGCAAGACTCTCTCCTGCCTCTGCAGCAAGATGGTGGCTATTAGCACACCTAGCAGGGAGACCTCAGGTGTAACCAAGCCTGCAAAAATGTTGGTGATGATCTTCCAGGTCCTGGCTGTTGTCCCTAGGTGGTTAGTGGCCTCAGCCCCAGTTGGTGCTGGTGGCGGCGGCAGCAAACCTGTAGGTACCTTGATGTTGGGCTTCCAGGCCCTGGCCAGTGTCCCAAGATGGAAGCTGCCCCAACTAAAGATGGCAGTGGTGGCAAAGGAGGTAACCCAGATGACAGTGAAGGTGTCCCAACATGTAGGCAGCTGTTTTTGGAGATGGGGCAGCCAGGGTGGGTCCAGTGGTGGAGATGCAGTGTAGTAGTGGGCAGTACTGTGGTGGGTAGCAACCTCCAGGCACTGTCTGGTGTGCCAGGGTGGAGGCTACTTTGTGGAGGGGACTTTGGTGGAGGCTGCAGTGTACCAAGATGGACACGGCCAGGGGGAGCCCCTCAATGGCAGATGGGGAGCTCCCTTGAAGCTCTAGCCAGAGGCAATTTTAAATGAAAGAAATTATAAAGAGTTGTGAATAGGAAAAGAACTCAAACTGTCACTATTTGCCAGTGACATTCTTCTATATTTAGAGGATCTGAAAAATTTCGTCAGAAAATTTCTAGATCTCATATAAATGAATTCAGCAAAATAGCAGGATGTAAAATCAACACCCATAAATCAAATACATTTCTATACATCAGTGATGCATCCTCTGTAAGAGAAATTAGGAAAACTACCCTATTCACATTAGCCTTAAAAAAAAAAAAAAAACTTGGAAATCAATCTAACAAAAGAGGAGAAAGACCTCTACAATGAAAACTACTGAACACTAAAGAAAGAAATTGAAAAAGACCTTAGAAGTTGGAAAGATCTCCCATGCTTTTGGATGGGCAAAATTAATATTGTCAAAATGGTCATACTACCAAAAGTGTTATACAGATTAAATGCAATTCCTATTAAAATCCCAACAACATTCCTCATAGAACTAGAAAAAACAATCATGAAATTCATTTGGAAAAATGTGAGACCCAGAATAGCCAAACCAATCCTTAGCAAGAAGAGTGAAGCAGGAAGTATCACAATACCAGACCCTAAACATACCACAGAGAAATAGTAACAAAAATGGCATGGTATTGGCTGGCACCAGATGGACATGTGGACCAGTGGTGCAGAATAGAAGACCCAGAGGCAAACCCACATAAATATTAGACAAAGGTGCCAAAAACATACATTGAAGAAAAGAAAGCCTCTTCAACACATGGTGCTGGAACAACTGGAAATCCAGTTGCAGCAAAATGAAATTAAATCCATCTCTCACACCCTGCACAAAACTCAACTCATACTGGGATCAAGGTCCTAGGAATCAGAAACTCTGTGCCTAATAGAAGAAAAAGTTGGCGTAGGATCTGACTTCCTTGGCATAACTCCTAAAGCACAAGAAATAAAATCAAGAATCAATAAATGGGATGAATTCAAACTAAAAAGCTTCTTCTCAGCAAAGGAAACAATAATGTGAAGAGAGAGCCTCCAGAATGCAAAAAAATCTTTACCATACACACCTCAGATAGTGTACTAATCTCCAGGATACATAAAGAACTCAAAAAACTTAATACCAAAAAACAAATAACCCAATCAGTAATTGGGTTAAGGTACTGATCATACACTTCACAGAAGATATACAGTTGTTCACCAAGTATATGAAAAAATGTTGAATATCTCTAGCAATTTTGAGAAATGCATGTCAAGACTACTCAAAGATTTCATCTCATTCCAGTCAGAATGGCATTTATCAAGAATATAAGCAATAATAAGTGTTGGCGAGGATGTGGGGGAAAAGGCATACTCATACATTGCTGGTGGGACTGCAGATTGGGGCAACCACTCTGGTAAGCAGTATGGAGATTCCTCAGAAAAGTTGGAATGGAACCACCATTTAACCCAGCTATCCACTCCTCAGTTTATACCCAAAGGACTTAAAATCAGCACACTACAGTGATGTAGCCACATCAATGTTTATAGCAGCTGAATTCACAATAGCTAAACTGTGGAACCAACCTAGATGTCCTTCAGAGATTAATGGATAAAGAACCTGTTTTTATGTATACCCAGTGGACTATTACTCATCCTTAAAGAAGAATGAAATTATGGCATTTGCAGGTATATGGATGGAGTTGGAGAATATCATGGTAAGTGAAATAATCCCCAAAACCAAAGGTCAGATGGACGCGGTGGTGCATGCCTATAATCCCAGTGGCTTGGGAGGCTGAGGCAGGAGGATTGCAAGTTTAAAGCCAGTCTCAGCAAAAGTGAGGTGCTATGCAACTCAGACCCTGTCTCTAAATAAAATACAAAATAGGAGTGAGGATGTGGCTCAGTAGTCAGATACCCCTGGGTTCAATCCCTGGATCCAAAAACAAAAACAGAACAAACAAACAACCCAAAAATCAAAGGTCAAATGTTATGTTTGATATGTGGATGTTGATCAATAGTGGGGAGGGCACAAGGGAAGAATGGAGGAACTTTGGATTGGGCAGAGGGGAATGAGGGGAGGGGAGCAGGTATGGGAATGGGAAACATGGTGGAACGAGACAGACATTATCACTCTATGTACATGTATGCTTGCACAGTTGTTTACATTGTGTACAACCAGAGAAATGAAAAGTTGTGCTCCATTTATGTACGATGCATCGAAATGCATTCTGCTGTTATTTATAACTAATTACAAGAAATAAGAAAAAAGAAATCTGAGTGAAAAGATCCAGTTGATTAAATACACTCAACTGCTATGGCCCATTATAGTGCAAAAGTAGCCATAGACATGTGTAAATGAATAAGGATGACTTGTTTCTAGTAAAAGTATTTATAAACACTTAAATTGAAGTTTTATATCATTTTCACATTAAATGTCTACTTGTGAATTTTTTTGTGGATCATTTAAAATATGACAACCTTCTTCAACTTGTGAGGCCATATATGGCCTATGGATCATTGTTTCCAACTGTGGAAAAGAATGAAACTTTGGACCTTTGGTGTGTTTGAAATTTTTTTCTGGATGTAATGATATTTCAGTGCCTTGAGAAATGGACTCTTCTCATATGCTGTAAACATTTTAATTGGATGTATCATTCCAAAAGATATTAAACATTTTGCCAGCTTAACCTTTTCACAGTTGTTTCCAAGAGGGGAACTTACATTAAGGAGGAAGTATTATTCTGACCATTGGTCTAAGTTAGTGATAATTCTGTTTTACTGGCTGTAATACTCCTTCTGTTGGGATACCTCTGGAACTCTTAAGTTCAGTAATCATGTCAATAACTAAAGTAAGTTAGAGCTTATTTGTGATTGTGGTTTATTCTGATTTCTTACATGTTGCATTTGACAAATTTGAACTCCTTAAGAGATCTTGGTTCTTAAATTCTTTGAACTCTATTTTCAGAATTGACCTACTGGAGCACATCTATTAATAGACTTGGTCCTGTGTTTGCCTCTATAGATAATTTTTCTGAGGCTTAATAAATTGTGACCACAGGGTGGCATATGGACTTCATTGTTGTCAAAATGGGAAGGAATGAAAAGTCTTTCCTTGATACTTTAAAATCTTGTTAGCTTTTGGTTACAGCACAAATTATGTTATGTTTATAATTGGGAGAATGGTAATTAGAACTGTTTTTCAAAGAGTGTATTGAATTTAGCCACTGACCTCAGGTTTAAGTCTATAAAAACTGCTAAAAGAATATAACTATAGGCCTTTTAAATAGTTGTGAAGGCATGGGCAAATTTATTGGCATAAGATTTTTATCTGATTATAGAGTCTTCATGGAGGGATGAATGAAAAAGGGCTTGGATCGTCAGGACACATAAATAGTTAGGAAAGTGACCTTTCATCTTGTCAGATTAAGATGAGAGCTAAATCTCTTCCAAAAGTTTTCATACATTAGCTATAAGGAGAGAAGGATCATATCTATGTAGTCAAGGGAAGTGAAGTAAAGGCGTTGTAGGTGGTGGGACTTCAGTGCAGATTTACCTGGAGTCCAGGTGCATGCTCTTTATGTGCTAGTGTTTACATTTGGGTTCAGTCTTTGTTGGAGAATGGGTTGAGCTGGTGATGATTCTTGGGATGAAGAATTTAGAGAAATGATTGCTGCAACTAGAAGACAGGAGCCAAGAGCATTCTGATTGTGAGGATATAACTATTTAATATACCATTCCATCTTCTTTGTCTAATTTTTTTATCTCCTCTTGAACCTAATCATCAAATAAATACACTGTTATTAGTTTTACATATTTATGTAATCACCTCCATTAAAATATATGCTGAAAGAGGTCAGAAATCTTATTTTCAGGCACATTCCTAATGCCGGAATATCCCCTGACATGTAAGTGCTCAGTATGTGTTTGTTTTTATACTACCAGAATTAGGGGTACAGTGTCACAGTTGAAATGATACATTTAGTTTTTCATTAGCTACAGTATTTTATAAAGATAAGCTCCCAAGTGGAGCCTTGCTAATGCAAATTTGCTCTATCTTTTCCTTTCCTAGGGCGATTGTGTTGTTACAGTGCTGCTTGCTGAAGAGGACAAAGTTGAAGATGATGTAGTTTTTTACTTGGTATTTTCGGGTTCTACCCTCCATCACTGTACAAGTACCCGGAAAGTCAGTTCTGATACTTTGGAGACTATCGCTCCTGGTAAGTATTTGAATGGGATCTTTTCTAGTCTTTACTAGTCCTTGAACACTTTTATTCTATATTCTTTAGTATAAAGTAACATTAAGAGTGAACCAGAGTGATACAACTGTTGTCAGATTTTTAATTACATAGGTACTATGTTTTGTTAATCTTTCATGTTCCAAAATAGTGTGAACCTAATTAGAAATAAATGAAATAATGTGATATTGTAAATTGAAAAATCAGGACTAGCAAAAATTAATTTATTGTAATGTTGAAATTTGGAAAATACTAAAACACATGGTGGAAGATGTAAATTCTCATGTGATTGCCTATGATGGGCATACAGATTTTATTCTGAATTTCATGGTGGTAAAACCAAAAAAGAAAACACACACACTTATGCATTTCTCATATCTAGGATGGAAAAATATACAAAATTTTTCATGAAGTCAAATTTGCCCCAAATTCATAAATTATAGTTCATTATGGAATGAAAGCTTAATCACTACTATATTTTTAAGTTGAACAGAATGAAAAGATGTTTACTTACTAAAAATTCTTGTGAAGTCATCAGGACAACATTACTTCTAACAGAAAGGGATGAAATAGTAATGCTTATCTCTTGGCCTGTCCTAGCCTTTGAAGGTATGTTGATTTATATTTGGAGATGAGCTTCTATCCTCAGTTGACCTTGTTTTAGAGTTAACAATTAACCAGGTTTCTTCAGAATTCAGGAGAGTCTATAGTTAGAGGGAGCCTTTAAAAATGCCAGCAGCTTAACTATTACCATTTAGAGAATGGATATGATTAGATTGTCAACCTTTTTTATGTGTTCCACTTTCTTGGTATAGGCGTCCTAAGGTTAATTTGTTTATGAAGCATTTCAAATATCTGTTCTTGCCAGTATTGGATCAGATTGCCTGTTTTTCATTCCAGTGACGTTTCATATAAATTATCTTTATGTCTGATACCTCCCAAACTCTGAACATTATGCCACATTTACAAACTAAGATTATGACTATTAAAAATTGTGTTTATCTTCTTTCTTGACAAAAATTATTTTGAGAAATATTGAATGTAAGATTCTAGACAGTCCCTAGGAATGTTTCTCTCAATCTTTTTTTTTTTTTTTGGTACTGGGGATTGAACCCAGGGGCACTCCACCACTGAGCCACATCTCCAGCCCTATTTTGTATTTTATTTAGAGACAGGGTCTCACTGAGTTGCTTAGGGCCTTGCTAAGTTGCTGAGGCTGGTTTTGAACTTGTGATCGTCCTGTCTCAGCCTCCCAAGTGCTGGGATTACAGGCGTGCACCACTGCACCCGGCCTCTCTCTATCTTTTAGGGATTAAAAAAATAGTGGTCAGCATAGATACTGATTTTTTTTTTCCCCTGATGTGTTTTAGGTTTCCTTTATAATTTTAGAGCTCCAGTCATCTTATTTTGCTATGGTATGCATTGTATTGGAAAAGCTGTATCTGAAACTTGAGGTCTGCTGTCTAGAAGTGCCATTCATTATCACCATTGCTAAAAATTTATTCGATTTTGGCAATAGGGAGAAACAGTTTCTTATCTAGGTAGAATCAGTCTGTGACTTTACTCAGCAAGGAATGGAGATAATTTTTAGTAATTCTTTGTGAATTAGGAAAACTTTGAAAGTTGAGGGTGTGTGTACATATGTATCTGGAAAAGAACATATTAATTAGATACTAGAAGAATATAAGTAGATATAAGAGAAAGGGTAAGTAGGACAGGGATATAATCTTGGGTTTTGTCCATGATAGTTACAAACCCCAGCAGAGTCCAGGCCCTTGGTGGAGAGGGATGTGTCCGTAATCTTCACTAGCAGGATCCTTAAATTAGGAAGAGTGGCAGGCAATTACTTTCCTTTCGAACTTGTATGACAGCTGGGGCTAGTTTATACTAGTTTATACTAGATCTTTGTAACATAGCCTCCAGGATAACTTTCTGAACTTTAGTTTCCATTTCTTCCCTTGACTTTTGGTTCCCTTGACTTTTTCTGTGTCTCAGTACCCCCTTTTCTCAGCCACACCCCTCTCTGAGTGTCCATTTATACCTGTTGACTGTGAGTACCACTTCCCTGCCAACCCTAGCCAACCAAAATGAGTATTGTGTACTCTACATACCTCTATTTTTGTTGAATCACCAGAAGTCATTTCTGACCCATTCACCTCGGGCCCATTAGTACCTGCCATCTCTTCCATTTTCTACCCATCAGCTTTCCTCTTACCCAGTTCCCATATTCTCTATCATGCTTGCAAGCTCTGCCCCCAATTCCTCTGAATGTTCTACTACCTACCCACATTCAGTCAGGTTGCTTAATCACAATAGAGATGAAGAAAAACAAAAAACAAAAACTGAAAGACTCTACCTGTGGAAGGCCAGGTAGCATCACAGGAACACTTTAGAATGTGAGCCTTTTTTTTTTTTTCCCAAAGTTTTTTTAAAAATTTTGTTGGTAACATATGTATGCATTTTTAAAAAGTTGTATCTTGTTATTTTTTTACATTTTTTATAAAAGCAGAAACAAAAGATGCCAATGAATATTTGCTATTAGATTACTCCATGTTTCATAATGAAATATTTTGAAATGCACCATTAAGAAATCATTTGATTCTCAGCGAGAGCCATTTTATATCTCAATTTCACGATATCTTTGTGATTTCACTTTTTTCCTCTCATATTTTTTGTGTTATTACTAGATGTTAAGAGTCAAATATTAAATATGGTAAAGATTTTGATTTACTAAAATTATAGTTTTAGTTTGGTGTTCTTTTTATTATTATGTTTTAGTAGTCTAAGTGTGGCTGTCATTGCTTTTAAACTATTTTATTTTTTTAATTTTTTTGATTCATTGTTTACAAATGGGGTACATCTTTTCATTTCTCTGGTTGTACACAATATAGAGTCACACTGTTTGTGTAATCATACATGTAAATTGTCTCATTCCATTATCTTTCCTCCCCCCACCCCTCAGTTCCCTCTACACAATCCAACTTACCTCCATTCTTCCCTTACCCCCCTCCCTTTGATGTTTATGCAAGGATATCAGTGAGGTCCTTGGTTGGTGCACTGGAAGCAAACGATTTAAGCAATGGACATTCCCAACTGGATCCTTTCTGCTCTAGTCATCATATATGAGAGTCTTTTGTTTTCTTTTTCAGCTACTGACATTTTGAATTTTTATGGTAATTTGTTGTAGAAAGATAGAGATAGGTGCATTTTGGGGGTTGATTTTGTTTTTCCTCCCTTCTTCTGTGTCTTTCCTTCTTACTGCTCATTTGTTTGTTTTTCCTTTCTTTTTCTGGGGATTGAACCTAGGAGTTCATCCCCAGCCCTTTTTATTTTGAGACAGGGTCTAAATTGCCCAACTGGACTTGCAGGCCTCCTGCATCAGCCTCTGAGTAGCTGGGATTATAGGCATTTATCACCATGGATGGCTTTAGTTAATTTCTTATTTAATCATGGAATTAATTTTTTAGGCTAGAATTAAACTGCCTTAAATCTGCTTTTGTTAACTTCTTAAACTTGTGCCCTCCCTTGATTCAGGTCCTTATTCAAACATCATGTCTCAGTGAGTCCTTTCTTGTCTACCATATGACAATGTACAACTGCCTCCTCTCAGCATTCCCTGTCCCCCTTTCTTGCTTTATGTTTTCTTTTTTTCATTAAACTTAACCAATTTCTAATACATCATATATTTAGCTTATTTTATTTTATGCCTACTCCTACTAAGGTGTTAGTTAGGTTTATGAGGGCAGGAATTTTGTTTCATTAGTGCTACATGCTAAGAATGCTTGTGGGAATCCCTACCTCTTGATGCAATAGCATTTCTGCTGCATTGAAATCATTCTAGTTCTCAAAAGCTGGTGATTCCTTTAGAAAGGTGCATGTATGTATATACACTCCCCTTCCTCCTAATTTTGAGGGAGAAAGGCAGAAATGCTTCTTAAATGAAATACTTACTGAACTAACTTTGATGATTTCTTTACATCAGCTAAGCAGTATTGATAGCCTCAGGTTTCCTGTATGCTGAGAGCCGTGTCGATTGATCAAGATTCTTCACAGAAAGTCTATACAATAGTGTGTACATTCCAGCCACTGGATAAATGTACAAGGTCTTCTTGTTGCAGCTGCTTCTGATAGGGATGTCTCTGTACCATTCTGCAAAGAGTAGCCTCGCGAGTCCTAGGTATTTGGGTGTGAAAAAAACAAGAGCTTTGTGCCTTGTTCTTGCTTTTAATGTTATGCCTCATCCACATTGCTGGCTCTGATTTTTGAGTTCTCTGGTATGTTTTGCTGTTAGTGTTTACTGTTAGTGTTTTGAAATGTTTTAATTTGTACTAAAACCAGATGATTGACCTTTGAAAGACAGCTACTTCTTGATGTTCATCTGTAACCTTTTATCAAATATTTGATATTAGAAATATTAGACATTCTAATATTAGAATTAGAATGAAATATTAGACATTCTAAGTTGTTTCCTAAAACAAAACTTTGACTTTAGATATTGAAAGTACACCCCATTTTCTATTTTCTCACTTTTTTTTTCCTGTTTTCTAATAAGAACCTTCCATAGAAGAGAGATCATAGGAAAGCGATAAAGGTGTTTTTAAAGTAACCTTGCTTGCCTATCATAGACTCCTCAAGATGTGTTGCACCCCCCACCCCCGCTTAAAAGAGTAGTAACATCTTGAGGGACAAATGAATAGACTTTGACTTCCTACTTTATCTGCCTTTGAATAATTGAATGTTTTACAGTGAGCATACTATTTATTTAGTGATTTTTAATAAAGTTTGAACACTAAAAAGAATACCTTCTTTTTTGAAAATAAATTCATCATTACATTAATTAACTCTAGACACAGACCAAATTTTATAATAAAATATTAATATCCAAAATACAAGATGACTGGTTCAAGAACATAATTTGCTATGAAATACAGCTTGAAATGGAAAAGCATCTCAATAATGGAAGATGTTAACTTTATAATTTAAGAAGATATAAAACAACCCATATATAAAAGCATAGACAATGAATCCAACCCTAAATCATACTTTAATTAATCAATGATTTTCCTCTCAAGATGATGGTAAGGGTTGTTTTTTTGTTTTGTTTTGTTTTTTTAAAGCAAACATAGGATTGGTTAATAGTCTAAAGAAATCTGAGTATCCTTAGAAGATAATTCTTAGGGGGATATAGAGTACTATTTTGTTGTTCACCTTTATTGATGAAACTGAATTTAGACAAAGCATTGATTTCAGAATGCAAAATGAAGCGCGATGTTTAGTGGACTCTCCGCTCTGTTTTGTGAAAGATGCTGGTATAGAATGCTTTATAAAATGAAATCTTTTTTCATCTTGTCTGTTAATTACTTTTAGAATTCACAGCAAGCGTTTTTGTTTGACAGAACTTCAGACCTTCATTGACCCCCTGATTAGGCTCAGCACTTCCATATTTTTCTTTCTCTTTCATTAGGAGAGGTACAATACAAAGAAATTTGTCATAAAAAGGAAAAAAAAATACCACAATCAGAAGTCTTCTGGATTTAATGGAAAAATTGCAGCCCAGGTCTCAAGAAGTGGTCTTATAGTTATAACACGATGTGTCTTTTATTTCAAGTGAACAAAGACCCTTTTTCTAGCAGCAGTTGTCCAGAGATTACTAAATTAGATAATACATTTGAAAAGAAGTTGTCAGTTTTTCATTGTCCCAATCAGAATTCTGATTCCTTCTCCACTATCAAAGCAATCATTTATTTTTACTGGACATTTTATAACAGTCTCTCTCTTCTGAAGTACTCCTACTGTAAGGCTGCTAGACAGCTCTAAGTTTATGTTTTAAAATACTTAAATATTTAAGCTTGTCAATACATATAGCACTTGTACTGAAAAAAAAACAAAAAAAAACCCAAGAAGTACTCAAAGGAGAAAGATACCTGTTTTCGATGGTCCTAGTTATAATGTTATGAGGAAATTGTACATGTTATTCCTTGGAACTATGGACATGACACTGGAATCCTGGGGCATGCATTACAACAGGATTGATATCCCCAGGGAGTATACATTGAATCTTGGGGCTACAAAAATATAGCCTTACTCCTCTTCACATATAAAACAGAGCTAGACATTATACAAGTATGTGGTATATCAGTGGCATTAAAATTTCATGAGGTGTGAAGTAGAGAAAAATGTCTAAAAAGGTTACTTGGAGAGATAATAATGGAAAAAAGGTTGAGAAATACTGCCTTAGAGGTATAGAGGCTGGAATATAGAAGATGACATTTTTAGAATTAGTTAGCTCCTTCCTTTTCCAAAATGCACATGATGTAATTCCTTCCTGTGTTTACTGGTTTCCCCCCCTCTGCTTAAATACGGTGACGTTTTAAAAATATACCAAGTCTGTACATTTACAAACAGAGCACCAAAAACTAGCAGTGGGTGCATGGTTTTTCATATAATCCTAGCTCCTGTAAGAATGTGGGTCTGAGGAATGACATTTTCTTTAACCCTATTATATCCACTTGAAAGATAGAAAAAGATCAGATTTTTAGGTAGTTTGATGCCAAACTGAGTAGTGAAGACATTATTGTTATATTTTCCACCACAGACTACTAATTTCTTAGAAGATGACATCTGTGTGAGACTGGGCTTGGCTGGCCCTGCAAACACTTTTAGGGTTCCTTTTTGGATAATTGGTAAAACAAAGCCACAATTGTTTAATCCTCAAAAGAGAAGGCCCGGATGGGATATGTTCCACTTTTAGCTTAATAGGAAATGAAGTAATTCTTGGGTCATGCTTTAGTTTTGTTTATCTGTAGCAGTGTTTTGTTTCCATGGATGCAGATGCTCCTTATAGTGATAAGAAGCCTGCAGGAAGGCTCTCCCAACCTCTTGAACACACACCTTTGAGTTAGAAACTTAGTAAAGGCGTGGATTTAATTTTTCTAAGAGGATCATCGCTTTAAATTGCTGCTCCTCACCTCGGTGCTTCCTGTATTTGTTTATTCTCCTTTCCCTTATTTTTTTTGGTTCTACTGTTGTGCAAAGGCAGCAATTGGCTCCAAAGCTTTGTTGGGCCATGCCGACTGGAGAAACTAAGTTTTAGGGATCCGTCTTCGTTGAGTTACTTGAACAAGAACGTTTTACTACTAATAGCAATACCAGTTTTAGATGCCTGCTTTATGTCCAGTGCTTTGTGCATGGCCACTTCTTGTATCTGTAACAATTCTTAGGTTAGTGGTTTTCTCATTTTAGGTAAAGGAACAGGCTTCAAGGTTGAGTAGCTTTCTCAGGATAACCACGCCTGTCTGGGGTTCAAACCTAATATTGTTTGACTCTTCAACTAATTGCCAGTATTCTTCGGGATCCCTTTCAGTTCACTTAGCTGGGAACAGATCTCTTCTACCTTGTACTCTGTTTTACATTTTTGTTATAAATGAACTGGGCTTGATAGTGGGATAAATTTAGAAAGGCTTTTTAAAGATGAAAATAAAGTTTGGGCCATCAAATTTAAGTGAGGACCATTAATGTTTGGGTCTTTAACAATTTATCTTTCTTTGTCATCTCTCTTAATTCTTTAGAGCCACTTCCTTCACAAGTTCAATAAAATTTTCTTCCCTTTAAAAAAAAGAAAAATACTGTGATTTTTATTTTCCTTATTACCACGAAATTGAGTGGAAGGAAAACCACCATGGAATTAGCAAAAATCTTGCTATTCTTATTCCTTACTTTTTTTTTTAATGAAAGAAGTTAAATTGCATTTTTTATATTGAATTGGATATGAGTTTTCCATTTGATGTCTTTATAGTGTAGCTGTAGATATTGTTAATACCCTGAGTTCACCATGTGAAAAGGCAGTGATAAGACGAATGGTCACCAACAAGTACTCATGCCTCTAGAGCTAATTTTCAGGAGTAAAAAGGTCTATGTGTGTGTGTATGTAGTAATTTTAGTTTTCTTAGGTACACATTATAAAACTTTTAGTGTAAAATATTCTGATTTCTTTCCCTAGATGCTTTTTATCTAAAAGTTTATAGGAATTAAAAATTAGTTTTTAGAGCTTCTTTTTTTGTTTTGGTACTGGGGATTGAACCCAGGGGCAGTCTACCACTGAGCCACATCCCCAACCCTATTTTGTATTTTATTTACAGACAGGGTCTCACTGAGTTGTTGAGTCTGGCTTTGAACTTGGGATCCTCCTGCCTCAGCCTCCTGAGCAGCTGGGATTATGAGCATGTGCCACTGCACCCGGCATCTTTAGAACTTCTTGAGCATAAAAGAAGAAAATATCAGTATAAGATAGTAGCCTGGTTCAATAAAAAAAAAAAAAAATTTAAAAATAAATAAATAAATAAATAAAAAACTTATGATATTTAAAAAAAAAAAAAAGATAGTAGCCTGTCAACCTTGTATAACATTAGTTTGAGATACTCTGTTCTTGATCAGTAGTAACTCTTCTAATTACTCTTCAATGAATAGTTATCCATGAAACCCTCTTCTACTTTCTTTTTTTTTTTAATTTACTTATTGATTCATTGAACACAAATGGAGTACAGCTATTGTTTCATTGGTTGTACACAAAGTAGAGTCACACCATCTGTGCGTTCATACATGTACACAGGGCAATGGTATCTGTCACACATTGTTATTATTTTTACCCCCCACCCCGCCCCACCCCTCCCTTCCCTCTATGCTATCTATGCTTCCTCCATTCTTGCCACCCTTCCCCCCCGCATTATGCATCATCAATCATTTATCAGAGAGACCATTCGGCCTTTGGATTTTTGGGATTGGCTGATCTCACTTAGCATAACAGTCTCCAACATCATCCATTTACCTACAAATGCCATAATTTTATTCTTCTTTATGGCTGAGTAATATTCCATTGTGTATATATACCACAGTTTCTTTATCCATTCATCTACTGAAGGGCATCTAGGTTGATTCCATAATCTAGCTATTGTGAATTGAGCAGCTATGAACATTGATGTGGCTGCATCACTGTAACAATCTGATTTTAAGTCCTTTGGGTATAGGCCAAGGAGTGGGATAGCAGGGTCAAATGGTGGATCCATTCCAAGTTTTCTAAGGAATCTCTACCCTGCTTTCCAGAGTGGCTGCACCAACTTGCACTCCCACCAGCAATGTATGAGTGTACCCTTTTCCCCACATCCTCGTCAACACCTGTTGTTGCCTGTGTTCTTAATAAAAGACATTCTAATTGGGGTGAGATGAAATCTTAAGGTGGTTTTGATTTGCATTTCTCTTATAACGAGTGATGTTGAATGTTTTTTCATAAATCTGTTGATTGCTTGTAGATCTTCCTCTGTAAAGTGTCTGTTCATTTCCTTGTCCCATTTATTGATTGGGTTATTAGTGTTCTTGGTATAAAGATTTTTGAGCACTTTGTAGATTCTGGAGATTAGTGCTCTATCTGAAGTGTGTGTGGCAAAGATTTTCTCCCACTCTGAAGGCTCTCTCTTCACATTGCTGATTGTTTCCTTTGCTGAGAAAAAGTTTTTTAGTTTGACTCTATCCCAATCATTGATTCCAGCTTTTATTTCTTGCACTTTGGGAGTCATGTTAAGGAAATCTGGTCCTAGGCCAACATGATGAAGATGATATTTTCTCTTCTATTAGGTGCAGAGTTTCTGGTCTAATTTCTAGGTCCTTGATCCCCTTAGAGTTGAGTTTTCTACAGGGTGATAGATATGGGTTTAGTTTCATTTTGCTGCATATGGATTTCCAGTTTTCCCAGCATTTGTTGAAGAGGCTGTCTTTTCTCCATTGCATGTTTTTGGCTCCTTTGTCAAGTATGAGATACCTGTATTTATGTGGGTTTGTCTCTGTGTCCTCTATTCTGTACCATTGATCTACCTGTCTATTTTGGTACCAATACCATGCTGTTTTTGTTACTGTTGCTCTGTAGTATAGTTGACGGTCTGGTATTGTGAAACCCCCTGCTTCACTCTTCTTGCTAAGGATTGCTTTAGCAATTCTGGGTCTCTTATTCCTCCAAATGAATTTCATGATTGCTTGCTCTATTTCTATGAGGTCCATCATTGGGATTTTAATTGGAATTGCATTGAATTTGTATAGCATTTTTGGAAGTACGGCCATTTTGACAATATTAATTCTGCCTATCCAAGAACATGGGAGATCTTTCCATCTTCTCAGATGCTCTTTAACTTCTTTCTTTAGTGTTCTGTAGTTCTCATTGTAGAGGTCTTTCACTTCTTTTGTTAGATTGATTCCCAAGTATTTTATTTTTTTTGAGGTTAATGTGAATGGGGTAGTTTTCCTAATTTCTCTCTCAGAGGATGCATCACTTACGAATAAAAATGCATTAGGTATTAGGTATATGAGCATTAATTTTATATCCTGCTACTTTACTGAATTCATTTATGAGTTCCAGAAGTTTTCTGGTGGAATTCTTAGGGTCTTCTAAATAGAGAATCATGTCATCAGCAAATAGGGATAGTTTGATCTCTTCTTTTCCTATTTGTATTCCTCTAATTTCTTTGGTCTGTCTAATTGCTCTGGCTAGAGTTTCAAGAACAATGTTGAATAGTAGTGGTGAAAGAGGGCATCCCTGCCTTGTTCCAGTTCTCAGGGGGAATGCTTTCAATTTTTCTCCATTTAGAATGATGTTAGCTGTGGGCTTAGCATAGATAGCCTTTACAATGTTAAGGAATGTCCCCACTATCCCTATTTTTTCTAGTGTTTTGAGCATGAATGGGTGCTGTATTTTATCAAATGCTTTCTCTGCATCTATTGAAATAATCATGTGGTTCTTGACTTTAAGTCTGTTGGTGTGTGAATTACATTTATTGATTTCCGGATGTTGAACCAACCTTGCATCCCCGGATGAAACCCACTTGATCATGGTGCACTGTCTTTTTAATATGCTTTTGTATTCTTCTGCTTTCTTTTAACCCATAGTTTTTCTTTTAAAAAATAAGCCTGTAATGTACCAAACAAATTCCAGATTTATGGCATGTTTTACTTACAGTGATTCATAATTTCCTCATTCTTAAGTTCATGTCTGATAGGAGAATATTAGGCTAACAGTTGGATGACATTGCTGGATATCTGTTCATGGTCTTTTCATGGTCTAACATTCTGCCTTTTCTTGTATATAGTTTTGGTTTCCTTACACACTAGTAGAGTTGAGAATAGTTCACTTAAATACTCTTCCACCTGCTAACAAATTCTGCCAAAACAGCAGTAAGAGATAAACATAATGTGCTGCCACGCACTGCACACACACTCAGCACACCCCTAGGCCACCTTGTTTCTCTCCCCCTTGTTTGCCCCTATCTCATTGTTTTAGTTAGCTTTTTTCATTTTTGTTTTTGTTTTTGTTTGTTTTTGGCCACTGTGACTAAAAGACCTGAGAAGAACAGTTTTAGATGAGAAACAGTTTATTTGGGGGCTCACAGTTTCAGAGGTCTCAATCCGTTCATAGCCAGCTCTATTCTCGGGGTTTAAGGTGAAGCAGAACAACATGGTAGAAGAGTGTGTCAGGGAAGTGGCTCACAGGATGATCAGGAAGCAGAGAGATACAAAATACATACCCCAGAGGCATGCTTCCAATGACCCACCTCCTCCAGCTACACCCTACTGGCCTTCAGTTTACCCCTGCGTTTAATCCCATTGGGGATTAATTCACTGTTTGGGTTAAGGGTCTCTCAACCCAATTATTTCTCCTCTAAACCTTCTTGCATTGTCTCACATGTGAGGTTTTGGGGAGCACCTCACACTCAAATCATAACACTCATCCTTCCTAGGTAAGTGGTTACTTTAGTAGTCCCAGAAAGAATTCTGTGCAGATATGTCTGCACTTCATAATCTTGAACAAGATTCTGCTGCTTCACCGTCACTTTTACTGTGTGTGCACCTGCAGAAGGTGACTGGTGGGGGATGCAGGGAGAAAGAGGGAGATAGATGCTGGGGATTAAGGCTTCACACATGCTAGACAAGTGCTGTACCACTGATCTATATCCTACCATTTGTAAGTTTTACTGTGAGAAAGGGTCTCACTGAGTTGCTTTGGCAGGCGTTGAACTTGTTCTCCCTCGTTAGCTTCCTGAGTAACTGGGATTATAGGCATGCACAAACTCACCTGACCAAGAAGGTGATTTTATGGACTGACAAATGTTTACTTCTAGTGGCATTGTGACTCCCTTTCTAATTCAGGTTTTCAGGTTTTCCATATTTGCATAGTTTTGGGGAAGGAGATTGGTATGAAAGAGAAAGGACTGTTGTCATGGGTAAGGCCAGTGGGTGTTATTATTTTAGGTTCTTATAACATCTCCTCTACGACATAGCAAGTGTAAGTATTGAAGGCAGAATTCAATTTGGATCCCAAATTATGTACAGCATTATTGTGAAGTTAGTGATTTTCCTGTCCACCTCAGAGGACTGTCAGGAATTTATAAATCTATTTAATTCTGAAACAATGAGGCTATACTGTAATAAGCACAACATTTTTATCTTTAAAGTAATTCTTCTGTCTGAAATACATATTGCTCCCCACCTCCCCTTCCAATTTGAATTGAAGTGAGGCTATTTGTGTTGCTTAGGATGATAGTGTTAAAAAATTTGGGAGGGCCCTTTCAAATTACAGCTCTTCACCCTTAAGGCTAAGAGGCCCAATTTGATAGTGGTAGGTTGCCATTTACTTGAGGCCCCACAGCTAATAAGTAGGAAAATAGTTTTGAAGCTAGTGTTGTCTACTAAGCATCTAGATGCAGCCTAGTTAATATTCTTCCAAACCTCTGTTATAATAACAGTTCCATTCCTTGAGCTCAGCCCCTGCTTTACATTTTTACTTTTTTTTCCCCCCAATATTGGGGATTGAACCTAGGGGTGTACTTAACCACTGAGCCACATCGCAGCCCTTCTTAAAATTTTTTCATTTTTTTTGAAATAGGATCTCCCTAGTTGCTTAGGGCCTCATTAGGTGGCTAAGGCTGACCTTGAACTTGCAATCCACTTCCTGATTACAGGCATGCTGGGATTACAGGCATGTGCCACCATATCTAGCATATTTTTACATTTTTAAAGCTATTTCCTTCTATACCTTTTCTCCCTGTCTGCCTTCTGCCTGGCATGACCCATAGGCTTTGCAATTGGAGAAACCTCAGCACCTGTAGCATTATAGCTCCTTCATGCTATAAGAGAAGGAGATGAGGCCCAGGGAAATGGCTACAACCGAATATAGATGAGTTGTAGCCAAGATTGGAATGTGTTCTTTCTTTCTCATTGATTCTTTCATGGTGCCTATGTTTATTTCCATCCTTCCCTCTCTCTCCTTCCCTTTCCCCTCCCATTCCATCTGTCTTCTTATCTTTCTTTCCTGCAGTCGTTCTTCCCTCCCCCACTTCTCCCCTTCTCTCCCCTCCCCCTTCTCTCCCCTCCCCTTCCCTCCCTTCCTCTTCCCTACCCTTTCCCCTTTTCTTTTGTTTTTATTTCCTTTTTCTCTTCTTTCACCTTCTTTCCTTCCTTCCTCATTCTACCACTGAGCTACACAAGCCCCTTTTATATTTTGAGGTAGTCTCGCTATGTTGCCAAGTCTAGACTTAAAATTGAAATCCTCCTCTCTCAAGACACCTGTATAGCTGGTATTAGAGGCATGGGCCAGTGTGCCCAGGTCTTATTTCACTCTAAGCCATCTTATGTATACATAAATTTTGGGTGTAGGGGCAGATTCTAGAATAGTGAAACTTGGATTCAAATTTTAATTCTGCCATGTAAGAGCTATTTATAACCTTGGGCAAGTTGCTTAAGTTTGTTTGGCAAATAAGGATAGTAACAGTACCTACTGGTTCTTATGAGATGTTATTTGTAAAGCTCTGAGAATAGTATCTGGCTCATGGCAAGTATTATATAAGTGCTTATTAAATGAATAAGAAGAGAAAAAAGAATGAAACACCTTAGTTCTAAGGGTTTCAGAGCAGAATCCCTGGGAATGAGAGACTTGGGGACAGTGTGCTTGTGGAAGGTCCTTTTAAACTCCCACTTCCTTGGTGAAATGCACTCCTTCCCCATCCCCTAGTTGCACTGTGTTTCTTACAGAGTGCATCTGGTTGTAACTTACATTGCAGTTATCTGTAGCTTGTTTGAGTCTTTCCAGTGAACTGTAAAGCACTGGGAAATCGAGACTCTTCCCGTCACCTTCTAATCATGATGCCTGAACTTTGTAGCTGTCCGGCTACTAGTTGTTGAACAGAACTGAGTCAGATGTTACAGAACATTTTAAAAGAAGTAAAATATGCGAACCTACTACCTGGATCAGTTGACTAGTTTCTGCAGACGTTGATATCTTTGTAATTAAGCTGACTGCCTTTTAAAGAAAGAGTAAATGTTTCCCTAATTTCACCTCATATATTCAAGGTACAAATTCTATGTATATATTGAATTGAGGTGTGTATGCACATACATATGTGTGTATGCACACAAGCACACACATTGGGCAGGAGATGCTTCAGTTTTTTATATCCTTCACAGAAAGGATTCGACTTGGAATGCAGTAGGAGTATCCTGGAATTACATGTTTGTGTGATGACTGGTCTTTACAACTTGTGAACCTGTTATTCTTGCTTAATAGTTGTACTGGCCTCTCTCTCCAAGTGTCAGGCTCCTTTCAGGTGGGTCTTAGTTGTTACCTTCTGTTCTCTATTGATGGATAATATGACACAAAACCCTTGCATCATGATGTGAAAGAACATGTCCTTTAGCATCAGCCTTGACTTTTAATAATGAATTCTGCTTCTTAATATCTGTGTAACCATGCGTAAGTTCCTTTAATTCTGGTAGTGTCTGTTTTGTCATCTAAGTGAAGAAAGCCAGGCTCAGTGGTGGACACTAGGGAGGCTGGGGCAGGAGGATCATAAATTTGAGGCCAGCCTTGGCACCTTAGCAAGATCCTCTCTCAAAAACAACTGAGGATGTAACTCAGTGGTAAAAGTTCCTTGGGTTCTATCCTCTGTACAAAGAAAGAAAGAATAGAAAGTGAAGACAATATATACCTTATAAAGTTGTCATGTAGAAAAAATGTCACGTCAGTTACTTGGTATGTGGTAGATTCTTAGTACATACTTGTTATCACCCTAAATTTACATAGCAGTGAGAATTTTTTGTCAAAAGGGTGAAGATATGTGGAAAAATCACAGCTTACCATTGTGTTTGACATTGGAAAATAACATTGTTCTCTTTCAAAGACAGCAAAAAGCTTAGTTTGTTTTATCTGAGTCTGAAATCTGTATTGACCTGTGCCCTTGGTATGGAAACTTAGATCATGGACCACAGAGAGGGATTGTTTTCCCCTCTGCATTGCTGTGTTGCAGGAAAGCAGTCTGTGTGTGTGTTAGGAATTTAGGAAACTTCAGGATGCACGGGTGCCAGTGGTAAAACAGACAAGAAGGTGGTATAACTCAATCAACAAAAAATTAGCAACCCATTTTTTTTTCTAATTAGAAAGATATTAAGATGAAGAGTGGTAATGGTAGGAGCAACATACTTGCGGTAGTTAGAATCAGTGTTTAAAGTTGAGAAAAAACAGTGTATGTTTACATTAATACATTCTGCATATTGAAAATATTTAATTTTGAATGGCTAGATCCAGAAGAAAGTCTCATTCTCCAAGAATGCCTTACATACAGAAACATTGGCTCAAACTGAACTCTTTGGGGTGGCATATAAGTTGTTTTCTGAAGTCACAGCTCACGAGGTACCTGCCTGTCTGTACAGTAGTTACTACAGTCCTCAGCATGCTTGTGTCTCTTGAACTGGGCTTCCATCCACAGCATTACACCTTCATTATGGAACCAGATGATTTCATTGAAGTTCTCACCACATTAGTAGATGATACAGGAAAAACTGTTTATCTGAGAACAGTGAAAATATTATGTCCTTTTTAGGCTTTGGTTTGATAACAATACTAAATCAAGTAGGTTTGCACTTTTCAAAGGGCTTCATTGTTTATTACATTGCAGTCATAGTGAAACAAATGCTGGGGAATCTGTAAAATTCCTTCCATAGTTCTGTGAATGATAGTCTTCCGGATTATGTTTTCAAATCTAAATTCAGCTTAGTAGGTATTCAACTTTTGTCCATTGTGGGCTAGGCCTTACAGATTCCCCAAGCTTTCATTTTTTAATTTGTTCAAATTGAACAGCAGTAGTTGATATTCAGCAGCCTGCTTTCTGCCTAATACTATGTTGTAGTCATGGTGGAAACTGGGATACACAGTTGTTTGCTGTTAGGAGAACCTCATTCATGTTTGCAAGTAATAATTTAAAAAGCTGAAAATGTAGTTCATCCTTTCTTTTTTCTTATAGTTATACATAATAGTGGGGTTCATTTTGACATAATCATAAGTGCATGTAACATAGTTTTTTTCCCATTTCAATCCTTCTTTCATCAAGGGAGTCTAATACTATTTTCTTGGTCACCTGTGCTTTCTTTAGGTCATGACTGCTGTGAGACAGTGAAGGTGCTGCTCTATGCTTCCAAAGAGGGCCTTCCCGTGTTTGTGGTGGCTGAAGAAGACTTCCATTTTGTCCAGGATGAGGCATATGATGCAGCTCAATTTCTGGCAACCAGTGCTGGAAATCAGCAGGCTCTGAACTTCACTCGTTTTCTTGATCGGTCAGGACCTCCATCTGGGGATGTTAATTCCCTTGATGAGAAGGTTGCACTGGCATTCAGACACCTGAAGCTGCCAGCAGAGTGGAATGTTTTGGGGACAGATCAGACCTTGCATGGTGAGAATCACATGATCCACAAACAAACTTTGAGTTCAGAACATTTCTGCTTTTATATGGGACTGCTTTTGTATGGTTGTTATATTGAAATACTTCTGCCTTAAAGTTACTTTAGCAAAGTAGTCTTGAAGGCATCTTTTCAAGGTTCTTTGAGCTGTTAATCTTGTCCTCCCAGTGAAATGACCCAAGAGAAAGCACCCATGTGGAAAGTGGTCCAACACTTTTCTGAGTCTGGATTTCAGGCTTGGTCTCTCAAGCAAAGACAGAGATTTGTCCTTCATGAGGACAGTAGCCGAATGACCTTTTGGTGTATCATGATCCATGACCAGGTTTATTGTGTTCTGAAATTCTCAAGACTGTACAAAGTTGGAGGAAAGGAGGACTCAGGGCTATGCCATGGGAACATGAGAGTGGAATAAGCTTTGAGAAACCCCATACTTCCTTAACTAGGGTAGTTTCACTTTTTCTGATTTTGTTTACTGGTCTTCCATATAAAAATTCTTTAAATAAAGGCCTCCACTTTTTAGTAACACAATATAAAATATACCTGGGATTCCTAAATAACAACCTCTTTCCCTGCTGAGTACAAATCCAGTGAAAAATTTAGGAGTGTCACAGAGACACATCAAAATGTTTGTTTTGATAGACATGGAAACTTAATTGGAAGACTGACCTCAGAGCTCCTGCCAGAAGGCATTGCCAGAGGTTTTCTATGTCATCTCTAGAAGAGTGGACAGTCATACATTGCCCCCAGAGTCTACCTATCTTTGATTAGTGTGCTACATAGGGTGAACAAACCAGAAGTACCCCTTCTACACGTGAGCAGTTCTTGAGGAGAATTGCCCACATAGGACTGAGCAGGGACTTGCCCAGTTTCTGCTCTCTCAGATGTGTCAGGTAAGTTGATTCATCCTTCCAGGAGAGAATGGTGAAGAAGTATTTGCTCGCACCAACTCTCTTAACTCCATGGAATTTAATAGTCAAGCCTGTGATCAACCAGTGTAATTGTGCCAGGGGCCTCCTGTCAGGTACTGCCAAGTTGGGCTTCTCCAGGTAAAATATAAAGGAAAAGTCTGAACTATAGAAACTAAGGAAGAAGCCACCACCTTTTAAAATTACTATACTATCCTAGAAACTTCTACTTTGCTAAGCAGAATATCTTGAGATTTGAGTACTTGAGTACCTATTTAGAAACCTAATGATGGGCCTAATATCTGTAGCTTCTGCCTTTTCTGCTTTAATATGGAAATGACTATCTGGTTGCCCTTTACACATCAGTATCAAGTTAGAACTGCATTAGTTATTTGTGGAGCTAATGGTACTTTTACGGTTTTGTTTTCTCTTTTTAAAAATAGGATCAGGAGTCAGTTTGTTCATGTTAAAATGATTAAAAGGGGGTAGTGTTAGGGAAAGCAAAGTTCTTAAACTTAGACTATGTCACTTTTCCTCTATGGACCTTAGCTTCCTTGTCTTTAATAGGAGAAAACTGGCCAGCTTTAATTTTTTGTGTAGTTTCCACATACTTTTCAAGTTTTATGTTATACAAAATTGCATAAGCAGTGGCAGCAAAGAATAAACAAGATTTGAATACTTGCAGGATTTACATATTAAAACCACAATACAGTACCATCACACACTTATGAAATGGTTAACATTTTAAATGCCAAGTGCTGGCCAGGATGTAGTACATCTCAAACTGCTGGTGGGAATGCACAGTAGAACAGCTACTCTGGAAAAGTTTCGCCTTTTTTGGGTGGGGTGGTGGTGGTGGTGGTGGTGGTGGTGGTGGTGGTGGTGGTATGGATTGAACTCAGGGCCTTTTGCATGCAAGGCAAGCACTCTACCAGCTAAGCTATATCCCCAGCCCTGCCAGTTTTTTAAACAATAAAGCTAAATATATGTTTACTGTATGGTCCAGCATTCCCACTTTTGGGCATTTTATCCTAGAGAAATGAAGACTTATATTCACTAAAAAGTCTGTGTACAAATGTGCCTACAGCAGCATTAATCATAATCACCAAAAGGAGCAATAACCTAGGTACCCCTCTCTGAGTGAATATATGAACAAACTGTATATCACAGTTTGTTCACAACAGAATAGTATTCAGCAATAAAAAAGAACAAACTTTTGATAATGTGCAGTAACTTGAATGCATTTTAAATGCATTGTGCTAATAACTAGGTCACTTTCCAAAGGTTATGCGCTTTATGGTTCTGTTTATATGACATGCTGGAAAAAGCACCATTACAGTGACCAAGAAGTCAGTAGTTGCCAGAGTTGAAACTAGGGTAAGCAATTGTCTAGTAGCATTGGAATTATTTTGTGTCTTGTTAGTGGTGGTGGTATAAGAATCTGTGTGTTATATGAATACACCACAGTGAATCTCACCATCATGTACATCCACAGGAAATTAAAAATTTAATAATCACTTTGGGAAATGGCAGAAAGAACAATAGAAAGAAGGGAGTGGGGGTAGGGGAAGGAGAGTTTCTGGGGTCTGAATTAGAATAGAATATATTCCATGCTTATGTAATTATGTCAAAATGGTTTCTACTGTTATGTATAACTAAAAACAACTTTAGCACATATAAAAAAACATAGGTGCTGTGCTAAAACTCAAAGAATTTTGTACCTTTCAAAAGTTCATTTTATTTTACATACATTTAAAATAATTCAATAACAAAAGTAAGCAAGTTAAGTTGTATACTTTGTAAGGTAAAATGTACACAAAGAACTTGTTGGAACTGTCTTTTAGTTCAGCTGGGATCAGAAGTCAGATTTCAAATGTTCCATGTACCTCACAGTTTAGATTGTTTTCTTAGTTGTGAATGGGAATCTAGGAACACTGCACTGGTATACTCAGGACTGAGTAACACCATGTAGAGTTAATCATGCTTGCTGTTGAGGGATGAATGTAATGGAATAGTCTGTTCATATCAGTCACTTGCACATGAATTACTTTTAAAAAGGTATTTAAAAGAAAAAGGTATGAAGTAAGCTTGGTGCCTGGGAGAACACAGGTAAATAGGTTACCTCATTACATAAGAGGACTCCTTGCTGTTGAAGGCTGGAATGTTTACAGGTGTCCCAGAGTAATGCACAGACAAAGGAAATCATGTAAGATTTATGGCTAATCCTCTTTAATTGTTGAGATGCAGTGCTTTTTTAGTTTTTGGGTTTTTTTCCAGGTCAGTGATTCCTTTGAAAATAGCTCAGATTTCTCCTCAGAAAAATATACACATGATGTCTTCCTGCTGCAAGCATTGGCATGTAGTAAATTTCATTGTCTCCCTGAACTTTAGTTGTGAACATGAAGTTAAGAAGCCTTCGTTTACATGTGATATTTTAAAATGGAAAGAGCATGGAGAATTGAAGTCAGACTGTTTATATCCTGGCTTCATTGTCATAATTTGTGGAAAATATTATATCACTATTAGTCAGTTTCCTTACCTGTAAAATAGAGGAAAATGTAGATTGATGGTGTATGCTGGTTTCCAGGCTAGTCATTTCAAACACACTATGACCAATATCCAGTAACCTTTTAGAGATACAAAACATTGATAAGCTATGACAATGGATGGTAATACATCCTTTGAAAGGATGAAACAGGACAGCTCTAAAAGGAAGACTTTTTGACGTAGGATGAAACTGTTTTGCTGGACTCGTTTCTCAAGTTAATCCTCATTTTCTTTCTTTTTCTTTTTTTTTCTTTTTTGGATCCGGGAATTGAACTCAGGGGCACTAGGCCACTGAGCCACATCCCCAGCCCTATTTTGTATTTTATTTAGAGACAGGGTCTCACTGAGTTGCTTAGGGCCTCGCTAAGTTGCCGAGGCTGGCTTTGAACTCGCGATCCTCCTGCCTCAGCCTCCCAAGTCGCTGGCATTACAGGCGTGCGCCACCGTGCTCGGCAATCCTCACTTTCAACTAGAGGAAGAGTGAGTTTATCCATTTTAGTTCTTCTAAGTGTTCCCTAATTCCTAGTTATATATAGAAGCCTTTATACTGTACTTTTGGTCACAGACCATCTTTAAATACAGATAATAAGGATTCTTCTTGGTAGAAAGAGGGTGATTGGGGGACAAGGGTGTTCTCATTTTCTGTGTTTTCCAAGTCTCATTTAGTTGTCTAAATGGCTTGGTGGTTAATGAGAGTGGTGAATTGGATGGTTTCTTACTGGAAGACCTCTGTAACAGCAATCAGCTTGACTCTCACGTAGCTTAGAGTGGGCGTATTGAAGACTTGATCTAGAAAAAGCAAGGAGAAAAACCCTGGGGAAAGTCTTCCTTCTTATTTGGTCAAAAAAAATGTCATCATCTTTGGGGGTGGAAATCTTCCCCACAAAGAGAGAGGTGACAGAAAAATGATAAGTTTAAGAAATACTGCACTGAGAACAAACAGCCTGTGCATTCCCGTTTTTATTTATCTGATTTTAGTCAGTAGATCCTCAACCTTAATCTTTTGGTATTTAAGTTCCAACAGTCTTTTCAGAGTGTTTGATAGCTTTTCATGGAAAGTTTTCCTTAGCTGCACTAGTATAGTAGTACTTGTCAATCTTTTCAGCTATTATCACTGCTATAGAAGAAAACAATAAAACATAAAAGGACTAGTAATTGATTTTTTTTCTTGGCAAAGAATTAATAGCTATTGACTCCAAGACAAGCAGTGCTCAGTAGCAACCAGGGATGAGCTCTAAATGGTTTTTGTTGCCTCTCAAATCTTGTTTTGTCTTAGGGTTATAAGTCTTGTAGACTTATAAAAAAGTCTTTTTGTCACACTGTTGAATTAAAAGAATGTTTTACTTTCTCATTCAGTGTGAGAATTCCTGTATCTTATGAGACTTCTGGTTTATTTATGAGTCCGTCCAGAATAGTAAGAAAGAATGGTGATTTGGAATTCCATTCTGTGCCCAAAAGCTAAGCCTTCATAGAGGCCTTTGCAATTAAGTATGCTTAAATAGGAAAACCAGCCAGCATGGGTTCAATGAAATACCATTAGAGGATAAAGAAAAAAATATCATGAGTATTCTGATGGAATTCTGTGAGTGTGGTTTTCTTTAAACGAAAGCAAAATTTAGAAGACTCTTTACATTTGTCTTAAAAGATGGAAGAAGTCAGATCTATCATAGAGTTATGATAAGGAAGCAATAAAGTGTAGGTTTCAAAAGTCAGGGTTCAACAGAGAAGTAGAACTGTAGGGGAAATAAACACCTAAGGATTCAAGAATAACTGGGGAGTCTGGCTCAATAAGTCCATGGTTTGTAAAGCAGGAAGGCCAGATGTTGGACCAACATCCTTGGGTCAAATAATTCACCAACATGGGCTAAACCTGTCTTCCTCAAGTGATCAGGAGGGAGAGATACTGAGCAGAGTGGAATTCTATAGGCACAGGCATAGTCTCACGGTGACCTCCACAAACAAGGTCCTTGCTCCAGGATAAAACTAAGCTCTGCTCTGCTTTTATTTTATTTATTTTTTATTTTTTTGTGGTGCTGGGGATTGAACCCAGAGCCTTGTGCTTGCAAGGCAAGCACTCTACCAACTAAGCTATGTCCCCAGCCCTTTATTCATTTTTTTTAAAGCTGTGCTTTTAAAGTCTTCCAACTGATTCAATCAGGCCTTTATGTTAACCAGAATAAACCTCCCATATTCCCAGTTGATAGAAGAGCTTAATTAATTACATCTGCAAAAGAAGCTATCAGAAGGGCATAGACGGAAAGGAGGTTGGTAAAAATGCTGCAAGGACATCCAGAATCCCAAGGCATAATTAATTTTACATTGGGATGAAGAACTCAATTGACCTTGTAGGAAATTCAGTTAATGATCAGAAAACAAAGTTGAGTAACTCAGAATACAGGGGGAATAGGTCACAAATCATGAAAGGAAAAATATAGAAATTAAGAATAGAGAATGGAGATTTATCATGAGTTATTGGTGCTCTGCAGTTTAAACAGAGATAGAAGGAACAAAAACAGTGTCAGACATAGTAATTTGGGTAAAAGCTTCTTTCCTTTTTTTTTTTTTTTTAATTAGAGCTTTATAGTGTACCTATTGGGTTCATCCCAACAGACTCATATATGCATGGAAATCGATTTCAGTTCATGATTCCCCCTTTTACCACCATCTTCCTTCCCCCTTCTATTTTCCTTTCTTTACTTGACTTTGCTCATCTATTAATTTATATTCGATCAGTTTTTTATAGCATCCTATCTTCCTCCAACCATTTCCTTTATTTTATCTAGCTTCCACGTGTGAGAGAAAACATTTGACCTTTGAGTTTGGGTTTGGCTTATTTCATTTAGCATGATATTGTCCATTTCCATCCATTTACCAGCAAATGACATTATTTCATTCTTTTTTATGGCTTAGTTGAACTACATTTGTGTGTGTGTGTGTGTGTGTACACCACAATTTCTTAATCCTTTCATTTGACAGGCAATTGGGTTGATTTCCATAATTTAGTTATTGTGAATTGTGCTGCTATAAACATGGAGTGACTGTGTTGCTGTAGAGTTTAGATCTTGTGGGAAAATACCAACGAGTGGGGCTTTTATACTCTTAAAACGGCCCAGACTAGAAGAAACTCCATTTATATTTTCATTTGTTTATTCCTTTGTACCTTGGCCACCTCTTCTACAAACCTAATTCACATGACTATGTGAAGATAAACCAATGTGTGGAAAGTGAAGAAGAGAATATTTAAACAAACCGACATGCATCAATGCAAGAGAGAAGAATTTCCAAATCCCGATTTAGGTTGTGGGCAAGTTATTAATTCTGTTAACTTGTGTTCATTTGCACAATGAAGATAGTGAGACCTCATGGGGTTATTGTGAGAATAGAAGGAAAAAGGTTGCTATAAACCACATACCCTACTAAATGGAATGTAGCAGTTCCTCATAGCATATTACTTTTTTTTTCCAAACTATTGTTTGTGGAAACAGTACCTTGAGGCTACCTAAAAGCCGATGTGGCACCTATTGCTGAAAACTTTAGAGTGAGACTCGGGGAGGATCTAGTGTAAGGGTGTGTGGCCTTATTGGTGAAACATGACTCAAAGTCTGAGCTGACTCAGAGTAGGTAAGGGACCAAAAATGGTGGAGGGTGGGGAGGAGAAAGCTACTTTAAGGAGGTGTCAGTTACCCCATTAAGGCTGGAATTAACCAGCTCTGAAAACAATCACATTTCCTAGTCAGTGCCTCATTGCTTCCTTAATTTTTGATAGGAATGTCAGAATGCTTGTGAAGAAATTGTGAAGCTGAAATTTGATTTTTTGTGAGAGTTCTTTTTGTCCTTGCTACTTCCTTAGAGGTGTTGATTATTACAATTCGTATGTGCATATGTAATGGAGCATCAACCCCCTCAGCCCCCCACCCCCCGTGCTTGGGATTGAACCCAGGGCTTAGTGAAGAAGTTGAGGCCCAAAGGAAGCCATGAGAATGGGATGTGAAAGCTAAGCCAAGAGGAAGGAGGCAGGCACAACCCTGAAGTTGAATAATGCACAGCCTCTTGGGGTGACATACAGCAGCCCTGCAGTGGCCTTATGTCCTGTCATTATAGGTTGGGCACAAGAGCATGACTGAGGAAAAGTGTGTTGCACGTGGACCCAGAAAGTGACTTGAAGTCTGGGAGGCCTGAGTAGAGAGCAGGGAAAAGGAGAACTGACATTTAATGAGTACATGCAATAAGCCGGTCATTAGACTAACATTTCACTTGCCTCCTCTGATGTGTAACAACATTTCTGAGTGAGGCGATGGTCTGTCACTCTAAGAATGAAGAAAGTGAAGCTCACAGAGGCAAATGAATCATGCCTGGTCACAGAAATGGTAACTACCAGGTTTGAACCCAGAATTTCTGACTCCAAAACCCTTCCTTATTCTACCATTTTCATAGTGATTCATTATAACAAGAAGAAGCCTTGATTTCAAGTGAAATAAGCCCAAGCACTTGTTTTTCTTTCTGAAGTCATTAGTGTATTGTCTTTCTTACTATGCCTGCAGATGCATTTATTTATCATATTAAACATGCAAACAAACAAAAAACTGGCAGTGCCATTAATGTGAGGGAATAAAAAGACCTGTGTGTACTTAACAAGTAGAACCTGTTTTTAGTGTTTAACTAGCCAACTCTTGCCTGGGTGTTCTTTTCAAAAGTAATCATAGCCTTTATAGTACATCCATCTAGTACTAATAGCTATTCCCCTTGTGTCCCATCTTGTATGTTTGCCTTTACTTCTATTTATATTTTTAAGGAAAAGAACATGTGTAAAGTCATCTTTATAAACCTCCCTGTGAAATTGGTTGAACAAATGTAAAATACAGAAAGAGCTTGATTCTCCTATTAAAGTTTCTGCTCCCCATACTTTTTTCTGACTTTCTTTTGTCTTTGCTTGGGGTCGCTTCTTCCTCAATAAAGTTGTTCATGCTGTATGCTGTAGCTTCAGAATCTTAGGCACTTGAAGATAGTGGTGTTTACTTGTTTTTTTTTTTTTTTTTGCTTGTCCTCTTTTTTTTTTTTCCTTCTGATATTCTTATTTATTTTCATGTTCTCCCCAATTTAGATGGTGGCCCCCGGGAGACACTGATGCATTTTGCTGTGCGACTGGGACTGCTGCGGTTGACTTGGTTCCTGTTACAGAAGCCGGGTGGCCGCGGTGCTCTCAGCATTCACAATCAGGAAGGGGCAACACCTGTGAGCTTAGCCTTGGAGCGAGGTTATCACCAGCTGCACCAGCTTCTAACTGAGTGAGTGCTCATTTCTTTCCCTCCCACATCCATCACCAGCCCCACCTCCTGATTCATAATGGTACCGCCCACTTGGCATCTCCCTGTGAGCTTGCCATGGATTATAACCTCAGCCCTGTGTCTTGCCTTCTGGAGGTTTGTAAGCTTGCTCCTGCTGATTGCTTCATTGTCTGAGAGACACAAACGTAAGTCATATTGCCATTTTCTCCCCTGCCTTCCTGCTTCTTTCCTCTTATATTTTACTGAACACTCAGATTTAATATTGTTTCTGGGAGTAACAGAGCATTACCAATGTGTAGAATTCATTTTGGTTTTGTATAAGAGGAGTTTCCCTATGCCATTTTTTTTCTCTGGTGTGTCTTAAGACTTGAAAAATTAATCAAAAGTGTTGCTTTCACATTATAACTGCTTATAGAAAATATGGTAAATAATTGAATTTTTGGTTTGAATGTAATTTCTGTGAATAAAATTAAGAGCAGTGGTCTCTTAATATGAATAGCAGTAAAAAGCTGGCTGAGTTGTTTAGGAATCATGCAGTAGGAAATCCTGTTTGTCTCTGGCTCCAATTGTTCTAGTTCTGACTCTTTAAAGAGGCCTTTGGAGGATGGTTGTTAGTCAAAACATTTGAAGAGTTTTCTTTTTTTCCCCTTGTATAAATATTGAAATAAGCACATCCGAGCAACCAACACTTTTCATTGGAATGTTTATAAAAGACAGAAGTTTCAAGAATAGGTCCTATTATTTAATGTATTTTCTATTAGTTTTATGCTCACCATCATCTTTTCTACCACATTATCTGAACAAGAGTAAACCATCTTAGATCTGTGTTCTTTAATGACTGAAGGACCCTTCTAAAATGAAGCAGTTTTTCTAAATTCTCATTTTGCTCATGCCAGATTTAATTTGGTTAAGTTTTATATTTTATCATTTTTAGCAGTGTGTGAGAAAGGTAGTGTGGAAGGACTGTGAAGAGATCTCAGAATGTAATGCTACTTACAGTTACATAAACAGTTTTTTCTTGTTTTACCTTCCAAACTTACAGCTTTCTCAGTCAAACCAGATGGAAGCTGCTCTGCAGACAGCTTTCTGATGGGTGCTACAGATACAATGTGGTAGGAGGAACATTCTTCATTTCAAATGAGCTTTGGATACCTGAGCTTCCCTATGACAGTATTCCAGAGAGTGATATGTTCCACTCCTTCATACTTCCCATCTGGCCAGAGATTGGATTCATTCTACTGTTGTCTCATGGTCGTAGGAAGGGAGGCCTTGTTCCAGAAGATGAAACAATTAACTCAGTATACTGTTGTGAAGTTCAAATGCACTTCCTCTAAATTTGATTTTTATAGCCCAGAATGCTTTCTGGGAAGCAGAGTTGGTTAAGGACTGCCATCCAAAAATGGGGAAACAGTGATTACAACAGCTTTGTTATAATGCTTAGAAGGGGATGTCACAAGACTGTTATTGCAGCACAGCTTTAAGAAAACTAGAGTATGTTTATTCTTGGAGAATTTTTGCTTGCTTTGAAGTACTGCCCTATTATGTGTGGAAAAACCAGTTATTTTCTTTTGAAGGGAGAGAGGTAAGGGAGAACCACATTGAAAAATCTCTAAGTAGAGGACTTGGATAGGAGAATATGAGCATCTTGCTGCAAGTCTAGTTCTTAATTTGAATTCTTCTGAGCTGTTATTGCTCTGAAGCCTAGAAAAAGTGCTGAGTCACATCTAGCAATTAAGAAATGATAAGGAGGCAATTCTCCAATTCCCTCCATCTTACTGGCAGTCTTTGCTAGAATTTCAACCATATTGGGTCAAGCAGTTTTCTTTTTTGGGGGGGGGGGTACTCCCTATGCTTTTTGTGTGTATTTATATGCCATAAAATTTACTCTTTTAACCATTTTTAGGTGGACAATTCACAGTGATGTTTAACCATCACCGCTATCCATTTCCAGAAATTTTTCATAACCCCAAACAGAAACTAGGCACCCATAAAATACTAATTTCCCTTTTAGTGTCCTAACCCAGCCCTTAGTAAACTCTGTACTCCTTTCTACCTCTAAGAACTTGCCAGTTTTGTGAGGACCATTCAGTATTGTCTTTCTGTGTCTGACTTCTTTCATCTATCATAATATCCTCATGTTGTAGCTTGGGTCAGATAATAATGTACAGTGCAGAATTGTTGAAAGAATAGATTTTCAGTGTTTGCATCACAAAAATGTAGGTAAGGTGATGCCATGGTAAGTAGCTTGGTTTATTCTTTCTACAATACATTTGTATACATATATGAAAACAGCACATTGTACCCCATACATAGGGGTATATGGTAAGGGACCACAAAGAGAAGCCAAATTTTCTAAGAGACTATTTAGAGCTCCTTCATTCCTAGGATTCTTATCAGGGGGCCTAAGAACAAATTTCATGGGTTCTGTAGCCTTTTAAATTACAGGCAAGACCTTATGGACATTTCTTAGTAGAGTTTTTTTTTTTTTTTTTTTTGGTGAGATTCACAAAACGGTTTTTAAAAAGTTAGGAATTAACACAGTTTGTGTAATGGTACCATATTTCACCCGACAATGTCTCCACCATATTAATACATATTCGTGGATATTTTGTGTCATTCCAATCTTATACCAAAGACAGTTTAGTAATAAATGATTTTTAAGTAATACTGCCATAAAATTTTTAAAACTCTTCATATAATGCTCACATCCCACTGTTCAGAAACATTTTTCATGAATGTATATTTACTAAAACCTTCAGACATCTTACCTGTGACTCTGCTCTTAAAAAAAAAAAAATGGGGGGATAGGTAATAGGCCTGCCTCTTTTATCACTACTTTTCAATTACTATGAAATAGAGGTGTGGTTCTCTGTACATTTTACATTTACTAAGTAACTGTTTACATTCTTCTCTTTACTGAAAAGTCAAGTTTATTTTATAGCCCTCTCAGTACAGTTGTTTTAATTCCTTGCTGCTTTACCTGTTAATTAATTAATTCACAATTTAATTGGGGGCTTTGTGCTGGTTAAAGCCCAAATTATTTTCATGTTCAGTGTCAAGGCTTATTTCCATTGACATTCCATTTTGATAAACTGTGTGAAAATGATTTGCCATTCTTAGAAGAATTCTCTAAATAGGACTTGTTAAATTTAGAGAACTCTTAAAATTGATATTAAATCTCATGAGATAGTAGGACCTGTTTAAGACATTTTTGGTAGTTTCCTTTTTTGTAACCTGTGATGTTAGGTTTCACTTAGTACAGTGAGGGAATGGGAGATTTTATTGACTCTTTGCTTCTTTATATTTTGATTTTACATTATGAGTACAGATATATTTATGATCTGAAAGTTCATGTTAAATAACATATTACCAGGGTTCTGAGAAATCTTAACCCCCAGAAGATTACACCTAATCCTGTTCCTGCTTTAGGTAGACACATAGTCACCTGCCCCAATTTGAAGAATTGACACAAAGAAAGGAATTTTAGGACCTGGATTGCTCATGTGGGGAAGGGCCAAGCTAAGGATAAGAGAGAGCTCTGGGTAGTTGCTAAATATGCAAACTCGGAAGTCAAATCTAAGTTTGCATTCTGGCTCTGCTATTTTTAGCTGTATAATAATCCAGATAAAAAAATATCAGATATAAATTAACTCTCCTCTTGGACCCTTGATTTCTTCATTGGATAAATAAAAGATGATAATATCTATCTCCCAGAATGGTAAAAAATTGGGCTTTTCATACAGATTTTGGTTGTTTTGTGGAGCCATAAGTATTTCAAGTTTGAAGAGAGAAAGGGTGGTATGCACTGTTTAAAGGTGAAGAGTTTAATTAAAATCTAAGCTTTCTCACTTGGTAGCTTATGTGACTTTGGAAAAATTACCTATCCACTCTGAGCCTCATGTTTCTCATTGCTTATTGATGTTACTCTTCTGCCTATATCTCAGGGTTGTTGGAGCCAAATGAGATTTGTGAAAAAATTTTGTTGACTCTAAGGTGGTCTGTTTGAAAATTTCTTTTAATTACATGGTAATGATATCAGTAAAATTAAATTAATTAATGAAACTCAGTTTCCAGTTGATTGGAACATTTATTGTGGTTTTCTGTGAATTAAAACTAGTACAGAAGTTTGGAGAATTGTATTTTGAGCAGGTATTTTTGAATGTTGAGCCTGCCTCCATGAAGCTATATCATTTTGGATGATTCACTTACCCTCTCCAAACCTCAGTGCTTTGTTTGTAACATGGGAAGACTAAGACAGCTATCTTCAATGAATTTCTTTGAGAAATAAATGAAATGATTATGCAGAATGCATAACTTAGTGACTGTTATCTATTAATTTTCTGTGCTTGTATCAACATTTCAAATATTAATGAAAATTTGCCAAGATCTTGAAATATTTTTAGGCAGCATTTGAATGTCCTTACTTGATAGAGATTTGAGATTATTTCCTGGTATGTTAGGTTTCACTTTAAATAAAATTAGTTCAGCTTTCTGATAAGCCTTGAGGTGAACAAGGAGTTCTGGATGTAGAGGCAGTCATTTACACTGCTGCCACCCTTGAAAGAGGAGGATTTCTTTTAAGAATTTCAACTCTTGAGTGTTAACATAAAAGTGCTGCATTATTTCATTTGCCCTGAGAGCCAGTTTAAAAGTATTTGTCCTCATAAACTTTATCTTATTTTTAGTATCAGCTTAACAAATCTTTATCAAGTGCCTAGAATCCATAGTTGGTTATTACAGATATAATTTTGTTTCAGCCTCTGACCACTGTCCTCAAGTTAATTTGTTTATGGATGGAATATGGAAGCTTGGAGAGCTAAAGTGACTCCCGAAGCCTATACGGAAAGTATTAGAGTTACTCTTGCACAGACATCTGTGGAATTCCAGGGCCCATATTCTTCCCTCTACAGTAATGTAGGGGAAAGAAGAGACTCAGAAAGAAGCTGTTGGCATATTGGATGAAATAGTACTCAATTTTGAAAGGGCTGTATGGTTTGCATTTAGCTGTGGCCTCTGTTTTTGCTGAGTAAAACATGGTCCTCACTATAATAATTTTACATTTCTATTACTCATCATATGAGTTTTAAAGGATAATTGATTGCATTCAAGCTATTGTTTTACATTTTGATTCTCAATACAGCCAGATGAATGAGTAGAGTAAGTGTTGCTATCTAGGTGAGAGAAGTGAAGTGTCTTGCTCAACATCTCAGGGTCACAAAGTATCAGAAACTAGGCTTAGATCCAAAGTCCACTAATCTGTCCAAGTTGAGAAGACACTTGAGAAGGTGCAAAATACAGACCTAGCTTGGCTAGCACTAGGTGCCGACCCCTCTCAGAGGGTTTGTGTCTATAAGTTCTCAAGTTCTTTCTCTTTGAGATGGATACATGTGAAACCATTGTTTCAGGGTTAGGAGGTGGAAACTACTCAAGTATACATATTTCATAGTAGAGCCAACTACTGTTACACAAGATGTTTGGTCAGCATAGTGATTTTAGGGTCCTCTTCAAGTACTTGACAATGAGTCCTCAGTAGCCTATCTGGTGCAGAACAAGATTGGAGCCTTTGCTTTTGCTTAAGGGGAAAAGGATGGAGGACCAAAAAAGGGGGTACAAACTTGCCTTCAGAATCATGGCCAGGAAGCAGGATTTGAAATGACTTGACATTTTTCTGACCTAAGTCCTGTTTCTTTATCTCTCTGTGCATCCATCTGACTACCTTTGTCAATGTGTGATCTGGGGCTTTGTGTTTTGGTAAAAACGAAGTGGTGGAAGTGGGCAGAACCTTTAGATGAGGGAAGGGCACTAACATTTATTAAATACAGATACCTGCTTTGTATTATGCATGATGCTGTCGATGTGTTCTCATTTAAAACCTCTCCACAAACCTTTAAGGTATAGTTGATACAGGTAGTATTCTACATAAGAGAAAATTGGTCAAGAGATTATGATAATTCATAGATCTGGTTTTTGGTGTCGTCTTCTCTCTTTTTGTAAATTTTCAACTGATGCTTTTTAAGCCATTTAGTGAATAATCTCAGGATTGCTGTTTCAGGCAACGTACTGTAAAATTACAAAATATATTTTCGGAGGATAATATTGTATTGGTAAAACAGTAACTCTAGTTACCATTTATTGTGTTTGTGCTAGATCTTGCATAAATTCTCATATTTATCTTCTCCCTCTCTCTGTGGGGATGAGGATATTATCCCCATTTCACAAGAAAATTGCCACAGCTGGTAAGTGATCGAACTGAAATTTGAACATCTCCAAAGTCCATCAACTTTTACACTGCCTTGGACTTCTAAGAAAAAAGGTGGGTATTGGAAGTTAGTTGAACCCACAAAATCTTTCCAAGTGTCTTGTATTTCTTTCCATATACTGCTTCTCTCTTCTACTCTATGAATGCAAATGATCTGAGCATTTATTCATTCTCTGTGGCCATGTAACATTTGGGCCTCAGAGTTTTCAAATTTTCCTTAGCAACAGCATGTGATTTTGAAAACAACGTGTTTCTGACTTTACTCTAGGCTTAAGTGGAAGAAAATGTTGACCTGGACTTGAAAGGTATATATATATGAGAAAATGAAGGATTAGTTGGTACCTTTTATAAATCTCAAACCTTTACTAATCACTCACATTATTTTTATTTGGTCAATTTTGATGTTTCTGAAAAGGCATGCCATTTGAAAGAATAACTTGAAAATTTTACTTGCATTTATTATTAGCAGAAGTACAAGTGATCCTTAAACAATAGGTGTGTGGAATATTTGGCCATAGAATGAAGTTTTGTGATGGAACTATAAGTGACATAATTTTAACCCTATTCATTTATTAAAATTTACCAATTCTGTTTTTAAATGTTTGACCTTATAGGATAAGGGCAGTAATTTCTCAGTGGTACTGACTTAGATTGTTCTGCAGTCATTAAACTGCATGCACTCTTCCTCCTGTCACATTAATAATCTCTCAAGATTGTAGACTGTTATAATTAAGGATGGGTTTTAGTTCCCTGGTTTCTAGAAGTAATTTTAAATTAGGATTCTTCATTTAACAAATCACAAAAATCCTTTAGCGACTGAGATTGGTTAGCATTATGTAACCATCATTTTGATAAGGTTTTATTTGTATCTTAGCCTCCATAGACATGTAAAGATTGTATTCTTATGTATGTCTTTTGTTTTGACATTGATTTACAAAAACAAAATGTATTTGGGCACCAAATGTTTTTTCATGCTTTTTTAAGTGTGAATTTAGGATGATTTCTGCAATTGCTATACATGATTTTGGCCATTTTTCTTTCTTATAAATTTGGGAAGTGACAGTGTTGACATTCTGCTTTTAATTTTTTGTATTAGATGTGAGTAATTTACAAATATCTTTCCCCTTCAAGATTCATGCCATAAATAGAATGTAGTATCCACATTTTTTTTTAGAAATCATTCTACTCAATGCTTTTTCTTTTTCTGTTTCTTTTTTTTTTTTTTTTTTGATACTGGGGATTGAACCCAGGGGCACTCCACCACTGAGCCACATCCTCAGCCCTATTTTGTATTTTTATTTAGAGACAAGGTCTCACTGAGTTGCTTAGGGCCTTGCTAAGTTGCTGAATCTGGCTTTGAACTCGCGATCCTCCTGCCTCAATCTCCCAAGTGCTGGGATTACAGGTGTGTGCCACTGCAACCGGCTTCAATGCTTTTTAAATGTGTGAATGCTAGTTAGCAAAATATTTATAAAAACTAAAGTTTTAGCTCATTATTATTATTATTTGCAATATTGGGAACAGAACTCAGGCTGCTTTACTCCTGCCCTCCACCTTCCATCCTTTTTAAATATTTTGAGACAGCGTCTTCCTAGGCTGGCCTCAAACTTCGAATCCCTCTGTCCTAGCCTAAGTCACTGGGATTATAGTTGTGTACCACCACAACTAACCAAACTGAAGTTTTTATATAGCCTAACATCTATAATTCTTTCTCATACCACTTACATTTCTATAAACATTTCTTGGCTTAAAAAAGAGAAAATATAAAGTGATCTAGCCAGTTTATTCTTTCAGCGCTGATTGTCAAACTAATTCTTTTTAACTGTTTGAAAACTCTTGCTTTTGCATGTAACTTAGCAGTTTTCACATTTATTCTTATAATAAATATATATTTTATGCTTTTACTAGCTGGTAGAATTTCTTCATAGAAATCACATAAGGAGATTAGTTCTTTCAATAATGTAGAGAATGCTTATAGAGTACTTATTTTCATAGTATTTCTTATACTAGTGGTGCAGCTTTGTGGATATGATGGTAACCTGTGGTTGCTTTATTGTCTATCACAAATGCTCAGTAGACATTAAACTGGGCTTAAAAATGGCAGAACTGAACTTTTGTGCATTGCTAATGTTCAGCGTTAGTGGGCCTCAGTTTCCTGATCTGTAAAATGGGGAAATGTACCTCATAGATTTATTAGGATTAAATGAGAATGTGCTTATAAGTTTCTTAAAAGCTTAGCACTCTCCTTTATTTGGAGAGCTAAGAAGGAAAATTCGTTGGAAATACTTCAGCCTTGTATAAATATGACATATCTTTTCACCACTATCCTGTTTCTGACTTATTGTTTTCTGGTCAACCTTACCCACAGTTTTAACACTATCCCTTGAAACAGGGAAATTGAGCCCCATTCTTCACTTGGATTTTGTGGGGAGATAAATAATGGTAGGTGATGTAGGGATGGTTGCCTGACAGGTCAAGATCCCTGTGCCTTTTTTTTTTTTTTTTTTAATCAAATACTCATTAATTCCCTTCTTTTTTTGTTCATTGGAATTACATCAGCCCTATGATACAACCCATAGTCAGAATTTGATTTTAACTTTGGGGGTTCTAACATTGAGCTACTACTTTGAATTGGTGTTAGTTTGATCCTCACAACAAACTTAGTATTTCCAATTTACCAAAGAAATTGAAGCACAGGGAAAGTACCGTCACAATGATGGTGATGTTGGAGTAAGGAATCAAACTAAATCTGTGTAACTTTTCAGCTTATGTTCTAACCCTTATAAGACTGTATGTTGTTAATTATTTAAAGGACAAAGTTTAGAGTAAACTACTGATAATACAGAGTAAGGCCGAAATGATGTACTTTCTTGCCCTTTTCTGTCATTTGCATTCTCTCTTTGCTAGCCATTCAGGGGCCAGTGACAGTTCTGTGTCCACTGCTGTGGTTTGCATGTTTGAACCAAAGGGTTCATATGTTGAAAGCTTAGTCCTCAGTGTGGCGATAAGAGGTGAGGTCTAGTGGGAGTTTTCATGAGCGTTAGTTATAAAACCTGAACCTGACCCTTAATCACTCTTTGACTTCTTGTCTTGCAATATGATCTCTTGCTTCTACATGTACTCCACCATTTTGGTGCCATCTACCGTAAGGCAGTGCAGGTAAGGAGGCCGTTGCCAGAGCCAGCACTGGGCAGTTTGAATTTTCAAGCCTCCCACACTGTGAACTGAACTAACTCAAAAGATTTTTATAATCCTCAGATATTTCACTATAGTAGTAGAAAAAAGGGCTAATATATCCCTGCCCACCCCCCCAAAAAAATGAAGGGAAAAGAAAACTAACTAAGAGTATGAGTGCTAAAATTCCCAGTGAACCTGTATATGCACAAATGTATATCTGACTGTACTTCACCTAGCAGTGACTTCCCAAAAGATAGCTGAGACTGCAGCTTCCCGTTCATTTTGAAGCAGCTCTTAACCCTTTGTCCAATTGTCCCCTTTTGGAATTTAATCTGTACACCCCCATTTCAGTGAATTTGGGTTATTTGTAGAACTCGCCAAGGTTTGGCAATATCGTTATGTGGTTGAATGGAAGATATTGCAGTAGCCCTCAAATGAGGAACTAGGTACTCAGTTCCTTGTCAGAAGTAGACTCAGAGCAAAACATGCCTTTTGCTTTTCTCTGCTCTTAAAACTGTAGTGTGAAGCCAGAACTGAAATAGGATGGGCTTACGATATTCCTGGTGCTTGGGCAGGCATGTGTGAGTATGAGTTTCCAAACTGCATTGTTAATCTTCATTGTTCACTCTGATATTTTCTCTGGCTTTTTGCTGTAGTTCAACTGGAGGCATCTTTGAACTTCCCTTGAATGGCTGGTGTTGGATCAGAAAAGTGTTTTTCTCTGTAATTTGACTGGATTTTACATCTCTCGGAGCATGAAGCCCATTAGTTGGTTAGTTGGTTGGTTGGTTGTTTTTTGAGTTGCAACGTACTGGAGGAGGTGAAAAGTTGATGCATAGCACTACGATGGTGGGAAATTTGTTAAAATTCTCCCTGGGTGTATCGAATTTTTATTGTACCATATACATCAACTGTGGGTGTTGAGGCCAGCCATGGATACTTAGTTTGGATGCTTTAACCCTGTCTCTGAGGAATGACCTCTAATTTGTGTTATTTTAGAGTTGAAAAGGTTGCTGTGGGTCTTAAAAAATTTATGAAAACAGAGAAACAGCTAATGTTTACCTTTAATACATATTATACCAGACTTCTCTAGTTTGTATAATTTCAGGCGTCTTGAAATATGAACAATATAGAGAAGATTAGGCTTCAGGTAGAATATAATACAGTGGCATGCCATCTCTAGTATTTTCAACAGAATTTTGGAAGCATTTTGTCATTGATAAAAAAGATCAGTATGAAAATTTGAAACAGTAATTCATATACAGCCTAATATACTTACATATGCTGAGGAATAGTAGTAATTGCTTCATGTGGTGGCCGAGTACCCTCGTGTTTCATAAGATGTGAATTTGCATTTAGAGTTTGTAAATCAAAATTCTCTTAGGCTATAAATATCTTTGGGGATTTTTGTATATGAACTTCCTTTTAGAGAATATATGCTTTTAAAAGTGATTGGTTTTTTTTAACTTAAAATTTGAATGTTCAGAAGAATATCTCAATGCTGTTTTTAAATGTAATCTACAGAAATATTTTGCTTTTAGCATTGCTTATAGGTCCTTAATTCACACAATACACTAGATTGAATGGATTGCTTGGAATTAATTTAAAATGTTGTATTTTGCCCCCATTTATACCATAACTCTGTGAAACCTTGATTGGTTGGCCTACATTTCATCTACATGCAGAACTTTTGGCCTTGTCCCTTGGAAAACTAAATTAATGTTTTTGATGAGAATGCTCTGAAAAACTGCATACCGCTTTACTGTTGTATTGTTTTTACTGTGTACTCTGATTTGCTCCCAGTATTTCATATTTGATTCAAGGAAATTGTGTCAGTAAATTACACAGCTTTTTGTGACATGGTTGTTAACATTGACATTCAATTGACTTTTGATTTAATAATAGAATATCATGCTAAGTGAAATAAACCAAACCCAAAAAAACCAAAGGTGGAATGTTTTCTCTGATATGCAGAAGCTAATTTACAATAAGGAAGAATAGAGTTACTTTATATTAGGTTGAGGGGAGAGAAGGGAGGGGAAGGGGTTATGGGGGAAGGAATGATAGCAGAGTGAAACAGATATTATTGCCTCATGCACATGTGTGACTGCATGACTGGTGTGATCCTGCAATATGTATAATCAGAAAAATGAGATTACATTCTATTTATGTATGATCTATCAAAATATATAAATGCATTCTACTGTCATGTACAAGTAATTAGAACAAATAAAATACATAAAATTTTCAAAAAACCAACTGGGACCTGAACTTTTACAATGCTCTTTAATGTTGTCCAGTTAGTTTTTAGCTTTGCACAGGCCTGTGTGAGGTGTACCTGCAGGAGAAAATGACACCTTGTCCATAGGATCTGTTGCTGGCACCATGTATCATGTGCCATCTCATTCTGTATTTTGTCTCTTGTCAGAAGCCTGTTTCCTACTTCCCCAGATCCGTTGATATTAACTTTCGTTTTTTTTTTAGTAGTTTTAAAAATTTTTACCATTGTGATACATTGGAAATTTAAAAAATTGTGATTCTTCATAAATAATTTGAAAAGTTTTCTTATTGCACAGTGCTCTTTTTATGGAGAGTAAATTAGTGTTATATGTTTTTGCAAAAGTAGCAATTTAGAAGAGAGACAAGGAAAAAGTCACATGAAGTTAAAAACACTGTGTCTCTTATGACCTATTTGTCTTAACTGCTTTTAGATAAGATTAATCCATTTTAATAATAAATTATGAAAAGTGTTGAATCAGGTCAGTGGGCTCTAAAAAATACGTAGGGTCATTTACAAGTTTATAGGACTGTTAAGTATGGGCTCTTTGAAATTTAATGATAGTAACCTGATAACGATTGTCAAGTGACCCTCATGCCTGAAAGTAGGGGTCCTGCCCAGAATAATGAGCAAAAATTGTTTTTCTTCTTCCTGAACTGAAACAACTAGCTTATAGTGTGCCAATTTCATTGTGGTTAAAGTTACTGATTTCTATGTGTATATATATTTCTATAAATACATAAATTGTTCATTCATAGAATTTGGAATCCTCACTATTGGAAACTTATTAGTTAGGTGATTTTAATGTTTACCGTGCCACTTGGAGTTAGATTCATATGTAGTTCTTAATCTTTTGTATCATGTTAGGATTCAATATGGTTTTCAGTAATAAGACTGGAAGAAATGGGTGTGCATTTATTTCTTTCATGGTTAGCTTATTTAAATTGAAACAGGGTTGCTGTTTGATTTTTGTTCTGTGTTTTTGCTTCATAAGAAAGCTAAAGAAAACTTCACATTTTAAAGACAAGCCTGTCCTCCCTCTGTTTTGTCTCTTTGTTCTTGGACTTTTCTTCTTGATCAGTCTTATATCATCAGTTTGAAATTATTTTACCCAGTTTATTATTCCCAAATTTCAGATTATTTTGTAATCATTTCTTTTCCCATTGTAGAATTTTATTTTGGTTAACAAAGGCAATATGTTCTCATTTTCAAAATAATTCTCACTCAGTTGCCTGCTTTTTCCTTATTTAAGCAACATATAAATTTCTGTAAGTATATAAATTGTTTATTCATAGAATTACAATAAGTAGTTAGTAAGCCAGTAACTGTGTTGGTATAGGCAAAGAAACAAATTCTGGCAGAGATCAACATTTCACATTTGAACAACGTGGACTTAAACCGTGTAGGTCCACTTACTGCTGATTTTATTTTTTGGAGATTTGTAACAATTTGGAAAAAATGCACAGATGGACCTCATGGCTTGGAGATAATGAAAAAAGTTAAGACAAAGTTAGGTGTATGTTATGAATGCATAAAACATTATAGATAGTAGTCCATTTCATCATTTACTGTTATGGTTTGGATATGAACTGTCCCTGGAAAGCTCTTGCCCTCTCTGCTTCCTGACTTCCATGAGTTGAGCTGGGTAGTTTTCCCCAACTATGCCAGTTCACCATGATGTTGTGTTTCACTTTGGGCCCAGAGCAGAAGAGTTGGCTAATGATGGACTGAAACATCTGAAACCATAAGGCAAAATAAACCTCTTCTTCTCTGTGTTGTTCTTGTTGGGTATTTCGATTACAGTGGCAAAAAGCTAACACATTTACTACCATAAAATATATACAAGTCTATTATAAAATTTAAAATTTGTCAAGAGTTAGATGCAGAAACCCAAACTGTACCTGGTACCAAAGTTAAGAGAAATTAGGCCAATGTAAAAATACAATATTAAATCCTAAGTGCATAAAATTTACTGTTGCTTTTTCTGTGAGCTCAGGTGTTGCAAGTATCCACTTAAAACACTGATACTAGTCATTTCCACAAGAGCAATTTGTTTTTTCAGTAAATTCTCTCCAGTAAATTACGTATCAAGTAAAAAGTAATCTCTTGTGGTTCTTATGTATTTTTCACCATTTACAATACAAATAACATAAAATGTGTTAATTGATTATATTATTGGTAAAGCTTCCAGTCAACTGCAGGCTATAAGTTAAGTTTTGGGGGAGTCAAAAATTATAGGCAGCCTTTCAACTGCCTGGCCCCCAGCTGCACATGAGCCCCCATATTGCTCAAAGGTCAGCTGTAAATCTGAGTAACATTTAAGTAGAAATTGCTTTTTACCCACTTGTAATTTATAATTTCTTAGATAGCCTGTGGTATCTGGGGAACCAGGGTTGGAAAAGAGAAAGTGCATTATTGAGATTAGTTAATCAGGATTGTTTCTTAGTTGAAGATCTGTTTGATGTGCCTGTCGTTGGTGTGGGCATAAACTAAATATAACTTTGTTAGAGTCCATTCCCAGACCTCTGTCATGGTTTATTTCTACTTTGTTCCTTTCACGTAACTTTCTGTGATACCTCTACTTTACTGTTTCTGTCCTCTGATCTAGGCCAGTAAAAGGTTTTTTTGTTTGTTTGTTTGTTTGTTTTTCAAAGACATTATATGTAATAATGTTTATAATGCCACCACCATAAGCTTATTTCATTAAAAGATATTAACTCCCACATTGTATGTAGTTGTTTAAACAGTTGCAGCTGAAACTACATTTTGCAATCTGATATTTTTACTTCATTATAATCTTACTTATTTCTTTGACTTTTATAATTATTTTAAGGACCTGTTAAGTATTTTATTATGAATGTTTAAAGCATTCAGCTAATGTTGAATGGTAGCTAACATCTGATTTTTAAAAATACTAAAACCAGTGAATGCTAAAGTGAGCTTCATATTTTACTAATTGATTTTTACTTCTGTTAAATTATTTCCTTGGGCACATACCAAGGAATTATTTAATTAGATCAAAGGATATAATGTTTGCTGCTCTGATATTCATTGCAGTCTTTTCTGTCAGTCTTTTCTTAGCTCTGCTTTTCTTCTCTTTTTTAAAGTCATGTGGCGCTTGTAGGTTACTTTAAGGCTGCATTTTTATAACCTTGGCTACACATTAGTCACCAGAGGATTCTTATTACATTAAAATCTCTTGGGGAGTTTAGAAACACTGATACCTGATGGTCACTTTTTGAGATTTTTATTTAATTGGTGTAATCTGGACATCAGGATTTTTAAAAGTTCTCCAACCATTTCTAAAGTACAGTTGAGGTTAATATGTTACTTTAAGAAAACTGGCCTTAACATTGCATGTGAAAATTATTTCCTGAGAGTCATTTGTTGAACTGGGTTGGTGGCTTAACTAGATTGATTACAATAAATATTTTTACAGGATCGTGAAAAAATATGCAGCAGGTGGTACTAGATTACAGCTTGGGCTATTAGAGGAGTGTGGCACTCCAGAATTCAGGGAGCTGTTGTAGTAAGGTAACTGATGAGACCCTCAGGATAAAAAGCAGGAGAGAAAAATGTTCATGGAAACCATGATGATCTAGAACTTGTTTGCTGTTCACCAAAATGTGTATTTGCAAACTTTTTCTTTGGGCCTCACAAGCACAAGACCCTGGGTTCAATCCCCAGCACCATAAAAAACAAACAAACAAAAACCAAAAAAAAAAAAAAACACAAACTTTCTTGGTTTTGGTCTGCGTTCTCTGGTTATAAAATAGGAGAGTTAGCTTTGTGTGGGGGTGTTAAGAATGTTAGCCCAAATCTGGACTCTTATTACTTAATAGCTTTAAGTCAAGTTATTCAGTCTCTCTAACTCAGAATTTCCTCATCTGCAAATTAGAATAGTAATATTGTCCTTCACAAAAGAGAACTAAGAGAATAAATGGGATGAATCATACAAAGTGCATGATGGCTTAACTTGATACATTGTTAATTAATAAATATCATTAATACAAGGAAGTGGTTATTGTATATACTCCCTTGTTTGTGAAAGAAAATAGAAACTGTTTAATGAGTAGTTATAAATTATATGAATTCCGTATATATCTATTTCTAATCCTTGTATCTACTGTCATAACCTCCTCTTTTTTTTTTTTTTTTAAGCAAATGAAAAAACCTCTGCCTCATTGTAGCTCAGTCACTTGTCTTAAATAAGACCATGGTATAAATAAATCTACTCAGACCTCAGCACCCATTCTTTTTCCATCATACCACTCTGTGGTTTCAATTATAGGGAAGTCTTAGTTCAATGTAATTAGATAAATTTGTAGTGAATTGCTATTGCAAGTAGAGCATTTTTTCCCCTTAGGAAAAAGATAAGTACTGATTGGTGTCCGTTTCTGAATAGTGTGGTGAGTAGTGTGGGCAAAACATTTTTGAACATGTCAGAGTTGATACTTCGTAGAATGTGCTTAATTTGAAAACAGCTAGGCAGTGAGAATCTGGGCCAGGCATTTCTTCTACATTTTCACAGAATCTTATTCATACTCATCATCCTGTTGAGTAATTAATCAGATGCTGGACTTTGGAACTTTCTTCTTTTTGTCAGAGAATATGTGTTGAATGTTCTACCTGAAATAAAGAGTCTTTTGACTCAAAGAAATTCTCCCTAAAGACCTCTTTGCTGCATCTACCTTCAAGTGACCTTGAACACTTCTAACTGTGGGCACTCTGAACATTCCTAAAAAAAAAACATATCAGCCCTTTCCACTGAAAGCAGCATTACATAAAGAGGTGATCACAGGCTTTGGGCCAGTTCATACATTTGAATACAAATGTATTAATTCATTACTTATTGGTTATATGCTGAGTAGGTAAGGTCCAAGTAGTTATTGACTGCCTACTGTGTACTAGGCACTCTTTGGTACTCTTTGTAGTTCAGTGGTTCATAGATGTTTTCTGCATTTTGATGGCTTATGGACATTTCCTTTGAGACTCAGTATCTCTTCCTTTATTTCCAAATTCCTGTCTCAGTTTCATATTAAATATGGTGGAGCTATTAAATGAATTAAAAGTACTAAATGAATATCATAAATTGGCACTCAATAAGCCCAACATTTATTTACTTTTAGTAGTGTCATTTACTTAGTTTTTAGTTTAGAACAGTGTGAATATGAATAAGAAGCATGTTATTGGGTTTTTTTAATATGTAGATATTTTTTGAGGTCCTGTAAGACCTTGAATTAAATAAATTTTTAAAGGTTCTGTGGTTTTTACCTTAACTAAGTTCTAATTTTCTTAATATTAACTAATTTTTCAGTCAGGGTCGTTTATTCTGTCCTTTATTCCCTTTGTATTTCTTTGTTATTACAATTATTCAATCATATTAATTGTACAAATTAATGTGCCTCACTGTGACATTTCCATGTAGCATGTATCTTGTGTGGTATCTACCCACTCTACTGCCCTCTTTTGTCCTCCCTTTTCTTACCTCTCCCCTTAAACCATCTCTTTTCCCTAATAGTACATCTTCTATTTTCAGGTGTTTTTGTTTCCCATGTGAAGGGAGATATGCTATATCTATCTATCTATCTATCTATCTATCTATCTATCTATCTATCTATGACTGGCTAATTTTCCTTAACATGATAATCTCCAGTTCTAGCCATTTTGGGGCAAATGGAATGATTTCATTCTTCTTTATGGCTGAATAAACTTCACTGTATATATGTATATTATATATAATTAATGTATATTATATATATAGTCCAGTGGGGTTGAGACTGAAGAACTTTCCTGTGTTCAGTTATCACCTGCAGCAGTGGATTCTAACATTTATGTTTAGGAAACCCACCTAGAGCGGTAGAGCACTTGCCTGGCATATGGAAGGCCCTCAGAAAAAGATAAAAAGAAACCCTTCTGGGGAAAAGGAAGATTTCTACTGGGCATGATGGTGCTTGCCTGTAATACCAGCAACTCAGGAGGCTGAGGTGAGAGGATTATAAGTTTGAGGCTAGCCTTGACAACTTAGCAAGACCTCCCAACAACTTAGCAAGACTCTGCCTCAAAATAAACAGGTCTAGGGATGTAGCTTAGGGGGGTAGAGTGCCCCTGGGTTCAGCCCTCAGAACCTCCAAAAAAAAAGGGGGGGCTGGGGTTGTGGAGTGCTTGCCTAGCATGTGTGAGGCACTGGGTTCTATCCTCAGCACCACATAAAAATTCATAAGTAAAATAAAGGTATTGGGTTGATCTACTTAAAAAAAAAAAAAAAAAAAGGGAAGATTTCTTGGCCTCACCTGTTGCATTTCCATAACTTCAGAAGAAGAGTTTTCACTGCACTTGCTACCTGTATTTTTTTTTGTAAATCCCAGAGTGGGTCCTTTTCCCTCTCAGAATTATAGACTAAATAACAAGACCAAGCACCAGTCAACCACAAAAGGATACTTTTATTCTGGGCCAAGAATAGAAGTGGGTGGGCTGGCATCGTGGCTCACTCGTAGAGCGCTTGCCAAGCATGTGTGAGGCACTAGGTTCAATTCTCAGCACTGCATATAAATAAATTAATAAAAATAAAGATCTCTCCAAAAAAAAATATTTAAAAAAAAGAATAGAAGTGGGAGATAGACTTGCAAATCAGCTTCTCCATTATAGGATGTGGGGAAATTTAGAAAATTTATATGTAAATTATACACACACACGACAATCTGATACTTAGGTTATACTCATTTTTCACCAACTGCCCAGTAATAGTCTTTTATGTAATTATTTTTGCAGTTGATTTTAATCGTGCAGTGGATTTAATTGGCCTGGCTTTTTAATTTCCTTTGCTACCTGTGGCTTTTAAGCCCTCGCTGCTTATTACATTGGGTTGTGCTGGAATTAGTTTTTAGATTATGTTTCCCTCTCAAAGAAGAATGATCAAATCAATTTTAAACATCTTCAGGAAAATAGAAAACTATTCTTACCCTTCTGCCCAGGAGTGCAATCCCAACAAATCTTTAAGTATCTATAATGTGCCAGGAGATTGTGCAGAGTAGTGGTGATCAGCAGTTTAGAAGATACATGGCCCTTGTCCTCATTAGGGTCACCTATGAGTGAGGAGATCATCACAGTGCAGTACAACACCTTGCTGACGTGTTCTACAGTTGTGCTGGAAACCAGGTATAATTCAGGGCTCCCAAGAATGGTTGAAAATAATATAAAAATCGCCTGTGGAAGATTGAAAGTTGCAAGGTGATCATAATATCACCCTTTTATACATTGGTTCAGTGTGACAATCTCAGAGACATTGGTACTGACCAGTGAAGTAGTAATGAAATAATGCCTGTGCCACATGACTGGCACAATAGTATTTTAATAAAATTTCCTTCAGAATTGTGGTTTTCTCACTGGGATTTAGGAAGGAAAGCAATAGAGGTATCTGTAGACTGACCTTTTTGCAGTGTTTACATTGCTTCATCCAAAGATCTCCTTTTCACTCGCCTTTTTAAAAGGACTTAGTGGAGATTATTGTGCCTCTTAATTCACTAACTGAAACAACCAGAATTTCTAGTGCATTTGTAGGTGTGCTTTTTGTCCTGTTAGACTTGATTTGGTTACAATAAAATCTTTGTGCACATTTTCCAAGGTAAACATGAAAATACGTGGGCAGAAATAGAAGGCCAAGGAACAACTTAATTACTAACTGTAGGCATGGGAAGGGCTTCTGCTCAAGAGATTGCTGAGTAGTTAGTCTATAAGTCAAAAGGAGATTGAATAAGGAAAGTAACTTTAGAATAGAAAAATGTGGTAGTTGTACATAATGAAATTCTGTACTTAAGGAATTATAGCACATTTGGGTGCACCAAGGATTTTAGGTATGAATGAGCCTCACCACCCACCTAGGAGGGAGGTGGATGGAGAGAAAGCAAGATTTTAGCCTTCATTCTACCATCACCATAGCTACTGTTTCTTCATGTGATTATCTCAGAAAATATTCACCTACTTAAAACCTGGAAAATTTATATCTTAGATGTTTTTGTGAAAGTATACCAAGCCACAGTCTCCTGAAGTTCTTTGCAGTTTAGTCTAAAACCTGTGAGCTGCTTTCGTCACAGGTTTTTTGCTGTCCGTTTGTGGCATGCTTTGGGAACACAGGCTTATGTTAACTTTAATCCCACTCCAGTCAGAATGGCAGTTATCAAGAATACAAGTAGTAAATGTTGGCAAGGATGTGGGGGAAAAGGTTCACTTACACATTGCTGGTGGGACTGCAAAATTGGTGCAACCACTCTGGAAAGCAGTATGGAGATTCCTCAGAAAACTTGGAATGGAACCACCATTTGACCCAGTTATCCCAGTCCTTGGACTTAAAATCATCATACTACAGTAATGTAGCCACATCGATGTTTATAGCATCTCAGTCACAATAGCCATGCTATGGAACCATCCTAAGTACCCTATAACAGATGAATGGATAAAATGTGGTATATATACACAATGGACTCATCCTTAAAGAAGAATGAAATTATGGCATTTGCAGGTGAATTAATAGAGATGGAGAATATCATGCTGCTAAGTGAAATAAGCCAGTCTCAAAAATCAAAGGCCAAATGTTTTCTCTGATAAATGGATGATGATATATAATGGAGGGGGAGCAGGGGTGGGTAAGAGAAGAATGGAGGAACTTTGGATTGTGTAGAGGGAAATGGGGGAAGGAGGGGGTGGGGGAGGGAAAGATAGTGGACTGAGACAGACATTTTACCCTATGTACATGTATGATTAGGTGAATGGTGTGAATCTACATTGTGTACAACCATAGAAATGAAAAGTTTTTACCACGTTTGTGTACAATGAATCAACATGCAGCCTGTAAAAATTAAAAAGTGTGAAAAGAGTATTATAAATCATACAAGAAAGGAAAATAACCATATTAAATTACTAGATCAGCTATATGTAGTTATAATGTAGACACTGAATACTGATCTAACCAAAATTATAGCTTATGAAGAGGAAAAGACAAACTCTGTGCATGTGGTTTTGGGCAAGGAGGGCAGATAGTAAGTAGAGCACTGGTTTGTGTTGGAAAGTGCATTTATAATATCTCATCAATCTCATTCCCTCATTCTTCTTCTGTTTGTACGTCTAGCTCTGTGTTATGATTCTATTGTTTGGAAATGTGTTGTTTTTAAATGTTAGACCTGAATTTAGTGTGTTAGTCAAAAACAGTGATAAGGAGAAACTGTTTTTATACTCTTTATTTTTGTGTTATGTATAGACTTTAGATGTTAAACCCTCAGTAAATTGCAACTCTTAATAGACATCATTCCAAACCTAAGGGAATTGTATATATAATTACTGTTAGGTAACTCAAAGAGGTTAATTTTTAAAAAAGATCAATAGAGTGATACAGTAAGGACCATATATATACCCAGAGGCATAAAGATCCTGAATCAGTAGAGATGAATGGAAAGAGAGAGAAGAAAACCAGACTGAAAGATGGGTGGATTATCAAAAGGTTGGCATCTCTGGCAGATAGGTTGTGTCTCAGGAATGGGCAGTGTGTTTCAGTTTGGCTCCACAGTGGCTTAAAAGAAGATGAGTTGTGACTGGAAAATAACACCAGTGCTGTAAGGTGGAGGATGTCTCTGACTAGGCAGAGGAGCTGTTGGTGTAGCATGGCCTATGAGAGTACCATTATTAGCTAGGTGGCCCTAGTCATGAATTTGTGTGACTGTCTGCTTTACATATCTGACAGTAGAATGGTTAAAGTTAAAGAGAAACCCTTGGATATGGGCCCACAGAATACATGTTTTGCTCCCAGTGCAAAAAGAACAAATAAAAAGAGTTATTTTCCTTGACAAAGGAAAACTTATGAGCAGGAGAATAATATCACTATTACTCTAAAAAATATTTTGTAGTAGATTTGAAGGGTGTTGGAGGTTCTAGGGCAGCTGGCTTTTTTAAACAAGAGTGGTAGCAAGAGTCCAGGTAATGCAAGCACCAAAGGTTTGAGCTAGAGCAATACTTATAGGAACTGAAGTAAAGGCATGTGTGGGAGAAGCATTGCAAACATGGAATCTACATAACATTTCTGAACAAGGGAAATAATATTATTAGAGATAGCAGTGGCTTCATTAAAAGAAATAGGTTTAGATTTGCTGGATTTTGGGATGGATGGGGGAATATAAAATTGAGGTTTAAAATTTGAGCATGAGCCCTAGACATCTTGGTAAAGACATTCATCAAGAGTTGGAAGTGTGAGGCAGAAACTCAGATTTTGAGGCTAGATTGAAATTTGAGGTGAACTGGGATTGTGAAAAAGGATGAGTGAAAGAAGAGGACCAAGTTCAGAGATGACTTTCACAGGAATGTGAGAGGAAGAAGAGCTAAGGGACAATAGTAGAAGAGCAGATAGTGTTTTGTGGCTGCCCGTGAGAATAAATTTCAAAAGATGACTCAGATTAATATTTTAAAATTTTGTGAAAATCAAGGATGATGGGGACAAAGAAAGGATACTGGATTTTGAGATTTTCTTGCTATCAGATCTGTGACAAAGAAGTTTTAGTAGCAATGGGATTGAGTAAGAGCCAAATTGCGAAGTCTGGAAGTGTTGAGTGACTTCTAGAAGAGGGAGTGAAAGGGGAGGAGCAAGACAGAGTGGTTCAATGTCATTAGGTCAGGGTTCCTCAACCTCAGTACCACTGACAATTTGGACCTGATAATTCTTTACTGTAGGAAACCACCTCCTCCCCCAAGTTGTAACAATCAATATGTCCCCCACATTGTCAGATTCCTCAGGTGAGAACAAGTGGTCTACAGAGTTACTAGGGTTGCTGCTGCTTTTACCCTCAGCAGCAGTCCCCTTTGCTGCCAGGGATGCTTTGAATGCTGCTGGTGTGGGAAAGGAACAAAGCCCACAGTGGGTGGAAGCTGAGGACAGCTGGGACTTCAGGAGGGCAAGGGGAAATAAAGCAAAACCACTCACTGTCTATAGAGAGGACATATCTTGAAGTTAGGGTGGATAAAAGTTTTTGTTTTTGTTTTTTCTTCCTAAAGATGATTATTTTAGCTTATGTTAGATGGCCTTGAGTCTGTTACTGAGAATGAAGTAGATGAAGTTAATGTTTGGCATTTGTGGAAATTATAGAAAGTATAACCCTTATGGGGGGACAGGAGGATGGACTGATATACAGATGAGTAAAAGCATTACTGAACAGCAGTGTGATCTGAATAGGAACTTTAAAAATAATAGTAAAAACATTAACATCTTAAGGTAGAAGAAAAACCTGTAACCCAACAACCCTGACACTGTTTTTATGTATGTATTTTTACTAAGCTTGATCTACATTTCTTATCCTTTTTATTTTGCTTATTTCAGTGAACATTGTAGAGTTAAAAAATGTTACTCAACTGTTATTTCAGTTATTTTTGTAGTAGTCTATAGATTTGTCCTTTAACTTGCTAGTTTTCTAGTTACTGACAAGCTGTTTTCAGTTTTTAATGCTATTACACCTAAAGTTGCTGCAAACATTCTTATGCATAGAGTTTTGCCAACTTTTTTAGTGGGCCCAGTAAAGGTTTTTATACAGGCTTCATTCAGAGCAGGAGATGTGTTTATTCAAATGTTACCACGTTTCAAATTGCAGGGTTCACCTCTGCTTTGCTTTTCTCTGTAATACTTGCTGTCTTTGAGGTGTCTTCCTTGTCTTGGTTGCTCTTTTCTCCCTTGCTAAATAAATAAGCTGAATAAATAAGCAGAATAAATAATCCCAAAAGTATACGGATTTTGGTTTGTTTCAATAGCACCTTGAATAGTGCCTGGAACATAAATACTTGCTGAAGGAATGAATGAATGAATGGTTAGATTTACCTAGACCTGTAGGGTAAGATGGGATTCAATGAGTGTCAGTAGCAACAGATGTTCATGGAAGCCAGTGAGGAAATAATTGCAGTGACAGGTCTTTAGAGGAACTAGGAGACAACCCAAGTCCACAGGGACAATGAAATGAGAGATTGAAAAGTTAGAACCTGGAGGTTCTATATGACAACTAAAGCACATTCCTCTGGAAGGAGAGGATGGGAGAGGTATAAGGGAAATAATTTGTGATTAGAGAGGGGAACTTCCCAAGGTTTAAAAAGTAGAAATGAAACAATTTGAAAATTAATCAACTCAGCTTGAAAGTTGAGTTTACAGAGAAATCGTCTCCTCCTCGTTTAGTGTAACCGATTGTCTTTTTGAGTCATTCCATTGAACTTTTTATAGTTTGCAAAACATTTTAATCTTTTACTATAAAATAATTTGCCTTACGAAAAACTGGAAAACTAGAAAAACTGGAAAACTAGAAAAAATACGTTTTCCTGTAATCCAGATTTCTCCAATATTAGTATTTTCCCATATTTACATTATCATTCATTTTTCAAAATTTGTTCTAATTAGTTATACATGACAGTAGAGTGCACTTTGATACATCATACATCATGGAGTATAGTTTCTCAATCTTCTGGTTGTACGTGATATAGAATCCCACTGGTTGTATAGTTACATATGTATATAGGGTAATAATGTCTGATTCATTCTATTATCCTTCCTACCCCTGTGCCCCCTCCCCTCCCCTCCCCTCCCTTCACTCGCCTTTACCTAATCTAAAGTAACTCTATTCTTCCCTAGGCTCCACCACCCCCATTGTGAAATGGATTTTAAAAATGTGATGAAAACATTCAGCCTTTGGTTTTTTGGAATTGGCTTATTTCGCTTAGCATGTTATTCTCCAGCTCCATCAATTTTAATTTTATTCTTCTTTAAGGCTGAGTAATCATTATATCTATATCTATCTATCTGTATATGTACATCTATCACATTTTTTTAAATCCATTCATCTGTTGAAGGGCATGTAAGTTGGTTCCATAGTTTAGCTATTATGAGTTGGACTGCTGTAAACATTGATGTGACTGCATCACCGTAATGTGCTAATTTATATGCCAAGAAGTGGGATAACTGGGTCAAATGGTGGTTCCATTCCAAGTTTTCCGAGGAATCTCCATACTGCTTTCCAGAGTGATTGCACCAATTTGCACTCCCACCAGCAATGTATGAGTGTACCTTTTAACCCACAATCTTGTCAACACTTACTGTTGCTTGTATTCTTGATAATTGCCATTCCGATTAGAAGGAAAGAACCCTTCCATACTCATTCTATGAGGCTAATATCACCCTGATACCAAAATCAGACAAAGACGTATCCATGAAGAAAACTTCAGACGAACATTCCTGATGAACATAGATGCAAAAATTCTTAATAAAATTTTGGCAGATCACATACAAAAACTTATAAAAATGACAGTGCACCAGGCTGGGGTTGTGGCTCAGTGGTGGAATGCTTGCCTGGCACTTGTGAGGCACTGGGTTCGATCCTCAGCACCGCTTAAAAATAAATAGAAAGAAAAAAAAGGTATTGTGTCCATCTACAACTAAAAACAGCTTTTAAAAAAAATTAGTGAAATATTTTTATATTTCAGTGAAAAAACCCTACCATGATTAAGTAGGGTTCATCCCAGGGATGCAAGGATGGTTCAGCATACAGAAATCAATAAACGTAATTCATCACCATCAGTAGACTTAAAAACAAGAATCATAACAATCATTTCAACAGATGCAGAAAAAGCATTTGACAAAATACAGCACCTCTTCATATTCAAAATCCTAGAAAAACTAGGGATAGTAGGAGCATATATCATAAAAACTATATATGCTAAACCCAAGGTCAACATTATTCTAAATGGAGAATTGAAAGCATTCCCTTTAAAAACTGGAATAAGACAAGGTTGCCCTCTTTGAGCATTTCTATTGAACATAGTCCTTGAAACTCTAGCCAAAGCAATTAGATGAAAGAAATTGAGGAGATATGAATAGGAAAAGAAAAACTCAAACTATGACTATTTGCCGATGACATGAATCTATATTTAGAAGATCCAAAAAAAAATTTCACCAGAAAACTTCTAGAACTCAAATGAATTCAGCAAAGTAACAGGATATAAAATCAACACCCACAAATCAAACGTGTTCCTGTTCATCAGTGATGAATCTATTGATAGAGAAACTAGGAAAACTACCCCATTCACAATAACTCCAAAAAATAAATAAGTACTTGGAAATCAATCTAACAAAAGAGGTGAAATACCTCTCCAGTGAAAACTACAGAACATTAAAGAAAGAAACTGAAGAAGACCATTGAACTTTTAAGGAACTAGCTTAGAGGTAGTTTTTATTTGAAGTTATTTTGTCCAAAGGTAGAGTAACTTGATAAATACATAAAACATGTAGCACAGTATATGCCAATCTTATTTTAAGCAACTGTTAGGCAACTTTTTTTTGCAGGGGGTGGGGGGCACTACAGATTGAACCCAGGGCACTTTACCACCGAGCCACATCCCCAGCCCTTTTTAATATTTTATTTAGAGACAGGGTCTCACTGAGTTGCTTAGGGTCTGCCTCAGCCTACTGAGCTGCTGGGATTACAGGCATGTGCCACTGAACCTAGCTTAGGCAGGCATTCTTGAGTATGGAAATTGCTGTAGTGTTCTTTGGAATAGCCTTAATTGTGTATGATTTACAGTTTTTTAAAGGTTTTCCACTGTAGCACACTTTTGAAATTTCATTTATTCTCAAATGAGTTATTAATGACAGGTATGTAATGACAGGTATGTTTCATTAGTGGAGACAACTCTGGAGAGACAGTTGAAGTTCTTTGTGTCTGTATGAGTGGAGAGTATGTCTATTAACTTCTTTTTTAAAACATTTTTTATCTCTATTTTTTTTTAATGTGGTGCTGAGGATTGAACCCAGTGCTTTGCCATGTGCTAGGCAAGCACGCTACCACTGAACTGTAACCCCAGCCCCAACTTCTTGATTCTTTAGTTTCTTTCATTTCAAAAACCATGACATTCGTGTCAAATATAACCTTTTGCTTCCCCCAGAATCTCTTAAGATACATTACCAATGTACTGTTTGCTTAGGTATAATACATATAATATGGGAGACTCAAAGACATCAGTGTTAAATAAAGAACATTCCAGATAAGGAGGGTTGATCAAAAGCATAATCGGTTATTATACTTAATCTTTGAGTACTAGGTTTCTACTCAGAATGATGTTTGAGAACTGTTTTCAGTATTTTAAAAGGTTTAAGAAGAAACAGGATTTTCTGATAAATACAGAAAAAAGATGAACAAGGAGGGAAGGCATACTAGGAACTATTTTTGAATGAAAGAAAGCAGGAGGAGGAGTAAGAGGCAGCATCATTGTATGATTTCTCCATGCCAAATATTAAAGACGTAGTTCTTTGTATTCTCATTCTTGAAAATCCTTTCATGTACATTATGTAATTAAGGCCCAGAGAAATTAAGAGACTTGTATAATATCATGTAGCTAAGAAATATCAGCCCTGGGGTTTGATTTCAGAAATTTCCAACTCTGTGCATTGCACCTTATATCAAACTAACAAGAAAGGACTGACACCAAGGATTAGAGCTTCAGAAATTTTTATATTTCTGTTGAATACAGAAAAGGCTGCTTAATGCTTGAAATGTGTGCCAAAGTACTGTAATTGGGAATATGAGGTTTTATGGTGTACCACCCTGTTTTCATCACTGGTTTATTTTGTGCCCTGAAATTCCTTCATCTGCTGTGAAAAACCCAACAGATGTTTTGGATTGTATTTCATGCAGGCATTATGAGTGTGTCTTACAGAAGCAAGGGTAGAATTAGAGGCACTATGGCCTTTATAGAACAAATTCACTTGTCTTGATCAAAACAATTGACTTTTAATGGTGGAACCACATAGAGACTTCATGTTTTGAGACCTGTGCCAGAAATGTTTAGTTATTTGCCTGCACTCTTGTCAGCTTTATTTGTATAGATGTATATATTTGTAATAATGTATGAATTGAGCACAGTTGTTTATTATTTATTTTTTGAGGTGCTGGGAATTAAACCCAGGGCCTTACACATACTAGGCAAGCAATCTACCAGTGAGCTACATCCTAGTCCTGATTCTTGTTTAAATTAAAAATAAAGTTTTTAGAACCAAGAGTTTGATTCAAAACAGAATTTTATAATTGTGTTGATAAGATAGTATAATATAGTATTGTATAGTTTTCTCGTAGTTGACTTCAAGAAGTTTGAGAGTGTTTCCTCTGCACACTGCAGACATTAAAGTACCATTAAAAGGGTTTAGCAACTGGATCTTTCTTCTGAATATAATCAAATGTAATTAGCGTAAAGAATAACCTATTAAAGAGCAATTTTTAATAACTTGCTACTGTTGCAAACCAGGCTAAAACCATCTTTCTTACACATTTTTATTATTTGGTGGTTATCATAACATTAACTATTTTGAGATCCTGAACTTCTCTTTATCTTGATCAAAAGAATATCTTTAGGGAGGAATCCTGTAGTTTCCATTTGCCCAATTTGTGACATCTTAGGAGGATCAAGAAATTTGTTATATTCTTGTATCACTGGGGAGCTGTACAAACCAAAATTTTGCTATAGAGCCTTAAAAGCAGTCAGATTAGAAATGTGATATTACACTTGTGGGGTTAAACCTACATCTGGGGAGGTCAAGTTCATATATTAACCAGAGTTTGCTTGTTTACAGGGAGAATGCTAGAGAGCCAGAATCCTGGAGCAGTTTATCCTATGAAATCCCTTATGGAGACTGTTCTGTGAGGCATCATCGAGAGTTGGACATCTATACGTTGACCTCCGAGTCTGAATCACATCATGAACCCCCATTTCCTGGAGACAGTTGCAGTGGACATATTTTTAAACTTATGAACATCCAACAGCAACTAATGGTAAGGAAGAAGGTTTTCATTTGCAGGTGTATGTATGCTCCTGTGTGCGTCCCTGCCTGTTCCAGTGAAGCTTGCTGTAGTTAAAACATAAAATGCCTCCACCAAAGATCATGCAACCTGCAAAGCAGTATTTGTGGTATTAGATGGTACCACTTAAGAATTAGTACTAGGGTTGGGGCAGTAGGGGGCTGAGATTTCCAAATTGATTTTTCCCAGATTTCTGAAGTAATGAAGACCCTCATAAGCATACATTGCAGATACAGAAATATCTAGAACTAAATTTTCCTGGCATAAAAGGAAATTAGTGTTAGGTTTAATTTTATAGAATGAAATGAAGAAAAACAGTTTCTGAGATTGTTGCTAAAGAACAAGAACCCAGTTGACTCATTAATAAAGCCTTTTCCCAGCTATTTTAATGAGTGATGATAGTGTTGCTATATTTAAACTGAGAGTTACCTAGTTAAAAAGATCACTAAAAAATTAAAGATTTTATAATCCATTCAAGCCTTCAAGATAAAGTTGTTGCCAGACATAAAAACATTACAGAGTCCCTGGTAGCATTTATTATGGGTAGTATAGACGTCATATGGGTACATCTCTCTTCTCCACAACATCTGAAAGGCTAAGTTTAATTTTCCATGTTGTTTATTTCAGAGCTGATTAGATTTGGATACAGTTTGTTAATAATTTCATTTGAAGTCATTTAGGGTCAGTTCAATGCCAGAGGCTTCTTTGAGAGCCGGCATTATTTCTGAGACCAGCAGGCCAAAAGATTCCATAGTAGGGTTATATAATGTGCCTGCCTCTGTCTTTCAAAATTGTTTGTTCCAAAACAGTATATTTATTTTCCTTTGAAGGGACTCTAGAAAATCAGATTTTTCCCCCTTAGAACTCTTCTTACTAAGTGAATGATTGTCCACTTGAAGATAGCAATTAACAGATGTCAAAGCTACCAGAAAGGTATGGTTGGCATAAAAATATGAGCAGTTAATTCTGTGGAGGATGCATGAGTCAGGAGCTTCCAAAATTCTTGAGGTAACATCACTTATTTCTAAAGATGTCTGTTCTGATATGTTCATTAAGTGGCATGACCTGCTTTCATACTTTTTAGACTGTTGTTTTGGTGTAAATGGTAGCAAGTTAATTTTGAATACTCTTGAATGTAGCCTGCAAACTTTTTGTAAAAATCCATTTTTTTTCTGGTATTCTCTAATATAGGGACTTTAATAAGGGTGACACATTTTACTCTTTTATATGTAAATTTTTATAATGGACTCCGGAGGTATGAAGAGTCCTGTGATACAGTGCTCAACATGTTTAGTGAATGACTAGATGATTGAGAGGACAGATGACAGTAGATATGCATAAGATCATTGAGGGGTTAAAATAGCGAGTAGAGAACAAACCAGATATTTTAAAATAATGTGCAAACAGTATTCCTGTAAGAATTGCTGAAATCATGATATAAATTCACTCAAGACTCCCTATAATTTTTTTCTCTGTTTTTCCTAAGAATGGTCTACATACACATGGGAGTTTTGCATAATTATAGCAGATTAAGTAAGTTTTATTTTTTTCAAGTTTTAGTTTTTGCTTATGCTTTGGTCTTCATAGTTAACATTTATATAATTGCATAGTATTCCTTCCATCAGGTTGATGATTATCTTAACCATTCCCTTGTTGGTTGTATTATTTACATTAAAAAATACTTTTAAGGTTGCAAAAACTATTTTTGAGATTGCTTGTAATATCTCAAGTCCCAGTACTGACAATAATTAAGTTAGGTATTAATGATGTATGTTCTATTTAAGTCAGTATTGACATCAAAATGTCAAAGAATACCTACCATTCCACTTTTTTTTTTTTTTTCCCCTTAATGGTCCTAGAATTTGATCCCAGGGCCTCATGCATGCTAAGCAAGTGCTCTTCCCCTGAGCTATATCCTCAGTCATGTCACTGTTCTGGAAATTATGAACCAGTAGGTTAAAAAGTTAAGCTAGATTAAATTGGGTTTATTTGGGGGGATTAAAGGATTCTTTGTAACCCCTCAGTGAGTATTTAGGCATCTGACTGCATCTCATGTTGTGGTTAAAAACAGTTTGTGAAACTGGTTAGGATTTGTTTTTACTCGAATATATGAGACAGGATAGAAGTAGACACTGCCCCACTAATGACCATATTAAAAAATAGCTGCTCATTTGAAGATGTTCACAGAACTTTTTTAAAGTATGGTTTCTGTGACTTAGTTTAAATCTACTTTCTAGCATAATTCAAACTATAGAAAATAATCACTGGGTATTTTCTAAGCCGGAGGAGAGAGGAAAGTGACAGCAGAGGAGAGAGGAAAGTGACAGCAGAAATGAGAGATAATTTATTTGTATTTGCCTAGGTCAGCTAATCATGTGACCTTGGAAGGGCTAGAAGGACTGTGAGTTCTGTTCAGTATAATTGTGCTTATAGGTATCAGTGACATCTCTTCTCATGAACAGCCTTTTTAAAAAGTATCTTTGATTTCCTCCTAGAAAACAAACCTCAGACAGATGGACAATCTTATGCCTATAATGATGACAGCACAGGATCCTTCCAGTCTGCCCAGTGCCCCAGAGACAGATGGCCAGTTCCTTTTCTGTACACCAGAGTCCTCAGATAACCAGCGGCTTTCTCCTCCTCCTGAAGAGACTGTGAGCACTGAGTGCTGCCAGGGGAGCCCTGTGGGACATTTTGAGAATTCCTGTGATTTGTCAGGTGTAATTGAGGAAGAGAAGACAGACCATTCTTATAGGAAGAAAAATAAAGGTGTGGTGAGAAAAGGGGAAGAGGTGGAGCCAGCACTTACTGTGGACTCTGGAAGTGTGCCTGATCAAGTCAGCTGCATTCAGAGCATGCCTGACTGTAGAATAGAGAACACAGAAGGCCTTCTATCCTGTGGAAACAGAAACGAAGAAACTGGAACAAAGTCTTGTAGAATGGGCACAGACCAGAAGTCGTTGAGCATTGGAGGCAGTGTGCTGCAGGGAGATACAGTCACAGAGTTAGGCACAGCCCAGCATTGCTCTAGGGGTGAACTAGCAGACAGTTCAACAGCAGACAGCGGTGCCTCACAAAGTGCAGGGGAAGTGGAACATAGCCTGGTGAACACAGCTGCTACCATCCAGAACAACATGCTTCAAGCAGGGGAAAGTTCAAAGGAAAGACTCGAGAAATCGAATATCGGCACAGCTGGAGCCTGTGATGTACCAGTCATAAGTGAGCCTGTGGATAAAATCAGTGTTCCAAACTGTGTCTTTGTCACAAGTGCCCTGAGTGGTAACAGACCTGCTGAGTCTTCACTTGGATTTATTCTTGGAGAAACCCCCATTGAAGAAACAGAAACTTCTGGAAGTTGTGAGGAAAGTGCTGATGCTCTAGATCAGAATTCTCTGATAAGTCCAGCTGCTGCAGAAACCAATATTTCAGATGAATTAAAGCCTGACACTCTCTTAGCAGGTGGATGTGAAGCAGTGTCACCCTTGGATTTAACCTTTTCTGGGATAGAAAAAGATGTGATGCCAAACGAGATATCAGAAATGAATTCATCTCATACTCTAAGCCCAAACAGCAAATTACTGGTGTATTGTAATACTGGAGATGATAACCTCTCTGCTGACTTGGCATGTCAGCAGAACACAGTGACTTCTAGTGGTGAATTGATTGCAAAACATTGCAGTGACATAGTTATCCAACCTGAAAGCTCCACGAAAGAGCAGCCCAAGACACAAGACCCACCCACTGCCATCTGCCTTAAAGACCCAAAGGTGAATGCAGTCATTTCAGACCCTGTAAGAGTTACCCAGGAATGTGTAGATTTTTGTCCTTCACAAGTTTTGAATAAAAAGGATCAAAGAAAAGATTTGAAACTAGATATGCCTTTAACAAATATGCTTGAGGTAGTTTCACCTCTGTATCCATTTGTGCCTAAAACTGAGAAAGAACTGGTGCCAGACCAGGCGGTGCCATCTGACGGCACTTTCTCTCTGACAGGCAGTCCAGGCAGTGAATCAGTAACCAAAGATGACGCACTTTCTTTTGTCCCCTCCCAGAAAGAAAAGGGAACAGCAACTCCTGAACTCCATGAGGCTTCAGCTTGTAGAGATGTCCGAACTGGAGAAGATTCAAATGATCTTGATGAACAGTTGCCAGAAGACAGGGCAGTAGGCCTGTCCTTGCCCTCAGCTACTGTGGAGCATCAGCCTAGCATGGGAAATACCAGTTCTATAAGACTTGGTGGGGAACTTGAAGGTCCTGGACCCTCATCAGCTCCTGAAGTTCTGACTGACTCTTCTGTATTGAGTGTGGGTAAGGCCACTTTGACTTCTGATTCAATTTTCATCGAAGAAGAAAAAAATCTGGAAGTTCCAGAATGCTGTTCAGTACAGAGACAAGATGACAAGGACAAAGCAATGCCTTATTCCTCCATTATGGGAGATATACTTTCTTCAGGAACATTTCAGGAAGAGCAGAGACCACCACCTCCTGGACAAGAGACTCCAGGATTCTGTGAAAAACCTATTTTGACGGCCTGTGCTGAGGGCAAAGCACTTCAGCGCAGCAGTTCACTGGGCACACCCTCTGCTTGTCTTAAGACAGAAACTAAACATAACAAGGAAGTGGCCCCACATGTCTCCCTCCTGACTGAAGGTGGGGCTGCACAGAGCCTGGTGCCACCAGGAGCAAATCTGACTGTAGACTCAAGGCAGGAAGCCTTGAATGCAGAACAGAACAGCTTACCTCTGTTGTCTGAGTTGGTGCCACAGGAATCTGAGGCTCTTAACTGCAATCAACCTTTTTCTCTGGATGTTGGAGTTGAGAACACTGATTCCCATGGAAAAGCCAGTGTTCATGAGGTGAGTGGAAATATGATGGTGGATGTTGCAATTGTTAATGCTCTCCGAGGTTCTGCCAGACCCAGAAGAAACGATAAATCACACACCATCCAAGATATCCCAGTTTCAGAAGTTTTGTTCAGCCAGGAGAAGAATATGATCCAGAGTTTGCCAGATTTACCAGACAAAGGTATGAATGGACTACATGGAGTTGCAAACCCAGGGATAATACCTCTTCATTGGAAGACAGGGGAGCAGGAGGGAGCAGACCACAGCTGTTCTCGGGGTGACTCCAAGGAGGCACAAGTGGATGAGGGAGCACTGCAGCCTATTGCCAAGGAGCTCCCCACAGAGACAGGGCTCTCAGCTCTTGATGGCAAGGCCTCCACAGGCATGAGAGAAGTCACAAAAACCTTGACTCCAGTCAAGAAAAGGAGACATTACATGATCTCTGCTGAAGCTGCACATGTGCCTGAGGGGGCAGACTTGCTAGAGGAGGCTGCATACCGTATAGTGGAGGCTGTCATTGAACAGGTCAAAGCCTCAATAGTACTGTTTCCTGAGGGGAAAATCAGTCACTTATCACCACCTTGTCCTGAGCTGGGCCCTCGGACAGAACAGCTGGCCGGGAACCTTGCAGGATGTTTTGCTGGAAGGGAGGAGCCAGAGATTGGTCTGCCTGAGCTGGCAACAGGTAAGCAAAGCAAAATAAAAAACAGTTCAAGAAGCAAATTTCCTTTAGAGTCTCTGGAATATGCTCGTAAAATACAGGCATCTTTGCTGTTTTAAGGTCTTTCTTGTTCATTGGGTAGGTGCCAAGTGAATAGTCCATGCATGTCATCTTGGGGTTGGACAGATTTTACTTCCTGTACTGTAGACTCGCATCTTGATTGCTTAAGACTGTAAATGTTCTGTAACACTGGAGCAGTTGCAACTTTTGAAACTGGAAGACAATGCCTAAATCACAGATACTTTAAATGATGAAGGAATTTAGCAGATGTCTTTATTCACATGACCTAGTCCTTTTCTTTAGAGCCATAGAAAACAGTGCTGATAAGGATATGTTTTATATAGAAGCCTGAAACTCTTCCTAGCATTCTGTCTGTATTGTGAGAAAATTTAGAGTCAGAGTGGTTTTATGAACAGCTGTAAATAAATATCATTTTAAGCCCAACATCCAAAATGGTGGCATTAGGTCAGTGGTTTGACTGAGGAGACTCCCTCCTTTTCATGCCTAAGGAGTAAAACTCCAATTCCATTGCTTATTGCTTTTAAGCAGTCTGGGAAGTCAGGACCCTGTACAGTGCAGAGGATAGGATGCAGGATTTCCGCCCAAGCCCAGTCTGCTGAGCTGCTGTCACCGGGCAGACCTTGTGTCTGCTTATCTTGGTGAAGCAGCTGCACCGAGCAGATTGCTCATACAGCAGCCTGTTCCATCTACGGGTAACCATGTCCAAAGACAGCAAAGAAACCACTGTTGCTCAGTGGAAGTAAACTATCTGAATAAAACTTCTTATTGAGGGTTGAGACTGAAGCTGAAACTGGAGTCAGTCTCCGTCTTGACTTCTGAAGTCTTTAAAGGTCAGTTGGATGCATATTTTTATACCACAACCTGCTATCAGCGATAGACAGAACTATCTCCATGACTGCCCCTGTGCTTTTGTAGGTAAGAGGTGGCTTGTTTATCTTTATTATTTGATTGTTTTGGGGTTTGTTTTCTGCTTTAAATTTTGACAAGCTTTTAAAGTGTAGTACATGTTAAGAGTGTGGGGGTAGGTGTGGTGAGAAAAGGAGCAACAAATAAAGTTGCTTAGGAAGAAGTGCAATTTGAACACAGTGGTTATTTTCCATGGTAAAGCTTTTAGCCATTTTGCTCCTCCAGTCCCTCCCCAGTTGGAGGATTTAAGTAATCAGAAGTAGAATTTTTCGTTAGTTCGGGTTTTTAGATTTATTATGCTTTAGGTTATTAGTAATAGAAATTTGTTGATTGCTGTCTCAGACTTTAAATGAGAAGGTCTCTAATATTTTAAATAAGGCACAACAACAAGTCTATTTTGGGGTCCCTGGCAGGTTGGCATTTCAGAAGAATGGGAGTGGCTGTAAATTGATGCCTGGCTATGTTTTAATCTGGGTGCTCTGTCCTTGGCCATATGGGTGGAATTATTTCTTCTTCTGGCTCCATGGTCAGAATTTAACCCAAGCAACTATGTACTATGTGGGGTTTGTGTCTGTGGTACTCTGTGAGAAAAGCCGAAAATGGAGAATTTCAGACTTAACTGTAATGAGGATACTAAGAAATGTTTTAAAATTTTAAACTCTTTAGGAAGGAAGAAAGTACCAATCAAAAATTCATAAATAAATGAACAAAAGAAAATTTAAAAAGGAAGAAAGATAGGAAGTTTCAACAGTGTATATGGGTTTGGGGTTGGTATCTTTTGTGTAGGTAAGTTACTTGCCTTGATACCATAAGGTATCATTATAAGTTTGATGTGCTCATGATCTTAAACTACAGAGAAAAGTATCCAGTGCTGAAGAAATTGGTGCCTTCTTCAGAAATTAGGGCTGGGAAAAGTCCCTGGTCACATTACCCTAAGAAAAAGCACCTGAGTCTGATCTCAGAGCCAAAGGGTATTTCCTAGGAAATTTACATTTCATTTGTAGCTTTATGTTATTTTATGAGAGAGGAAACATAAGTTTAGCTGCTGATTTGGAAAGAGCCAGATAAAATGAAGGGGATGTGATCTTTCACCCATCAAAAGCATTGATCATGTGCTTAGGAAGTTGGTGGTGCATGATTGAATTATGCCAGTCCCACAGAGCTTCCAACACCCCTCAAGTCTCCGTAATCACTGTTTACTGTTGCAGCTGGTTGCTATGTGCCAAGATACGTATTTTCTGTTTTGGGGTATAGGAAAATAAGGTTGTGCCAAAAATCACATCCCCAGATGAATAAAATAAAAACATCTACTCCTCCAATTACTCAGAAATATTTTGATAAAGGGGTTTTTCTAAAGACATTGCTCAGTAAGATTTTTTTAACTTTATATTTTATGAAACAGATTTTGGTACTCTAGGCAAAGAAACTTCTTTACCCATTTTTAAATTGCCAGTTAAGGATTATATAATTATAAAGGCAAGGAAAGAAGAAAGATTTATAAATGTTCATTTATAGGAATTTAACCTTCCCAAGTCAAAAGAGACCTTTGGTTGTGTTGATGCACTTCTAGAATAAAATCTTAATTAGTATAATTTATTCTTTAGCTAAAGAAACATCCTCTGTGCTCTTTGGTATATGTAGGGAGTGTTTTTATTTGTAAAAGTAGTGGTATCATAAGATTCATAAAGACAGCACATTTTTCACATGAAAATGAGATGACAGTTCTATTTGTCCTCTCATTTGCATTTAGAATGCAGTTCTATTTACATTTAGAATACTGAGATGAATTTGACTATTCAATCATTTGTCCCTTTAAACAAGTGTCAGAAGCCCAGATTTACCTCCAGCATCGTTTTTATCACTTCCTTCCTGTATTTGTTTGACTATATGGTGGCCAAGTAACAAAAGCCATCACTGTTCAGTCTGTTGGCATGGCCAGCAAGAGAACAACTACGTAATCCTAGAGAAAACGTGTAAAAGTTTTTTCTTAAGAAAATGACTTGCTGGTTTTTTATTTTTTATTTTTCGAAAAAATAAGTTAAAAGTAATTTGCTACAAGCCGGGCGTGGTGGCGCGTGCCTGTAATCCAAGCGAGTCGGGAGGATCACGAGTTCAAAGCCAGCCTCAGCAACTTAGTGAGGCCTTAAACAAGTCAATGAGACCCTGTCTCTAAATAAAACACAAAATAGGGCTGGGGATGCGGCTCAGTGGCCAAGTGCCCCTGAGTTCAATCCCCTGTTCAAAAAAAAAAATTAATTTGTTACAGTAGTTCAGTTTTAGTGATTACAGTGGTAGACTTGATCAAGAGGGTGTGTAGTACATTTTTAGAAAAGTCAGACTTATCCCAGAGGATTTGTCTCAGTTTGTCTCATTCTCAGTACAAATCCTTTTTTTTTTTTTTTTCCCCTCTTTTTGGCCAGAACGGACTACTTGTAGCTGTTAATCTCTTCCCTTGCAGCTTATGAATTGACTTTTCCACACGCAAGTCAGCATGATACTCACAGACTTGTCTTGAAAACTTAGGGGTGAAAGTGGACATTCAGGAGACACTGAATTGGCTCTTCCCTTAGCTCCAAACCCATACAAAGGCTAGAGAAAATCACACAACATGTGATAGGAGTAGCTCACTCAGCATGGGGTCAGAGTGACACCAGCTCCTGACAGCAAAAGAATACTTTTCCATTTAAGGCAAAAACAAACAAAACACATGAAACCTGGAGCTTGTTGTGTAAATAGTAAGGCCCAAGGATCAATTTTTTTTTCAAATGCGCTCACTTGTTAACCCTCCTATTCTCTTCAGAAATGCCAGACAGGAAAGCTGAAGATGAAGTGGATTTTCTGAGTAAGACCAGAGCTAGTTCAGTGTCTGAAGAGGTGGCTGTAGGGAATGGAGCTGCCACACCTAGGATGAAACAAGGTCTGAAGACCCAGGCGGTAAGTGGCATCATTAAGTGTATGAGTACAGAATGTGTTCATTGCCTTGGTCTCCTGTGTCTGATTTATGGCCTTGGTTTTTGTTATGGGGTACATGGGCACAGTAGTATCCCCACCCCCTTCTTCTCTTGATCTGATGCAGAATTGTGGATGTGTTGTTGCAGCTAAGCTTTCATAAAAACTGCACCACATAGCAGAGTTTTGGGATGGGCCCGCCCACATGAATCTCTTGGGACAGTACAGTACAATACATTTCCTTCATGAACCCAAGACTAAAATTTGTCATCTTGCTTAAAGTCATACAATGAGGTGTATACATTCCACAAAAGAGGAATCTGTAAACCTGTCTTAAACCTGACTCCTCTTTCAATAGCAGCAAAAATGTTTTTTTTTATAGCTTAGTACTGTCTAAAATATTAAGTATATCTTTTTTAGCAAAAACTTTAGTTTTTTTATAACACCTTCATTAGGATATAATTCACTTACCATAAAAATCTACCCATTCAAGTAAAGTGCACAGTTAAGTAGCTTTTAATAGACTTGTGCAGCTGCCACCACTAATGTTCTAACTTGATGACATTATCATCACCCCATAAAAAGTCCATGACCATTAGCAGCCCACTCTTGATATTCTTCCCTCCCACCATCTTCTGGCAGTTACTCATTCAGTTTCTGCAGATTTGTCCATTCTGGAACTTCAGATAAATAGAATTACACAATATGTGGCATTTTGTGACTGGCTTTATCCACTTAGTGTAGTGTTCTCACGGTTCATCCATGTTGCAACACCTGTCATTATTTCAGTTCTTTTTATTGTCAGTCTCTTATGTGGATAACCCACATTTTGTTGTGTATTTGGATTGTTTCCACTTTTTAGCTATTAGAAATGTTACTATGAATATTTTGTGTACAATTTTATGTGGACATATGTGGAATAATAGTGGAATTGCTGGTTCATTCAGTAATTTTATATTTAATATTCAGTAGGTTTTAAAAAATGTTTTTCTTCAAAATCTTGAGATTATTTTTCTTCTGCTTTAAGACTACTTTTTAAAATTTATTTTTTATTCTAATTGATTATGCATGACAGTAGAATGCATTTTGATACATTGTACACAAATGGAGCATAACTTCTCTTTCTTCTGGCTGTTCGTAGTGCTGAGTCACCTTTTTTTTTTTTTTTTTGTATTGGATATTAAACCCAGGGGCACTCCACCACTGAGCCACACCCCCAGCCCTATTTTGTATTTTATTTAGAGACAGGGTCTCACTGAGCTGCTTAGGGGCCTCCTTAAGTTGCTGAGGCTGGCTTTGAACTCATGATCCTCCTGCCTCAGCCTCCCAAGTGTTGGAATTACAGGCGCACCGCACCTGGCTGAGTCACCAATTTTTAAAACAAAAGATCTTAAATTTGTTGAGGGAAAACAGTGCTCTATGCGTTAGATTCCACGCTGGTCAAAGAAAAACGTTTAGAAATCTGAAAAACAAGTTAATAGCTAAGTCATACCCCTTGGAAAGTCAGCATTCCTCAGCTAGACTTGACAGTACAGTGTTTTTGCTCTTCAGGGAGCTAGTGTCCTCCCCACCCCCCACTTAAAGTTACCCCAGTAGGTAAACAGAACTGTACTCTCCCAAACTTTCACTGTATGACCTGATAAACAGCCTAATTTTATTGGAGTGCAGTGGTAGGAAGGTGCTGGCTGTTCTAACAGGCCCCTAATTGTTCCAGATAATACTTATGACTAATGTCTGGGTGGCTACTTGTGTAGCAGGCGTTTTTCAGATAAATGTTGCTTTTGCCCCTGGGAACAAAAAGAACACACCCAGCATGGGTACATATGTCTTTGTTACTGAAACCCCTCAGAAAGGGAAGGAAGAAACTCACATCCTCGAATTCAAATGCCTCTGTTTCTTAGTTCTCCATGCTGACATGGTAGTGATTAGTGTCATCGAGCACCATCTGATGCTTAGCTCTAGAGCCACCGCTCTATGATGAAGGACAGCTCTATCCTAAGTGTGTGTTATCTACTCTAACAGAGAAACTTTATGGTTTAAAACTGTTAACTTCTAAAACAAACTTTTAAAAAGTCCTTAAAACTTTCTTCTTCTTAAAGTCCTTTCTTTTCCAGTCTCTTTCTTCTTCTGGTTTTTTTCCTCTAGTTTAGGAGATGAGAGAGAGAGAATTCCTCTGGTAGGTCAGCATGCTACATTACAGATAAGAGAGTAGACCCTGGGAGAGTCTCCTGACCAGCTCAAGGTCAGACCCAACCAGAAGGAGAATTTGGGGTTTGGTTTCTAACCTAGAACTTATATAACAAGGCACGTTCCTCCCTAACTCTTTGTCCTGGGGCTCTGTCATTGGTGGACATGTATTAAGGAGCCTTGGAACCCTCTTATTTGTTTCTTGCTGGGGAATCTTTGCCGTATGCTTTGTGTCTGCTTCCACTTGGTATAGTTGGAGAAAGCATTTACCAATTCAATTTTCAATTCTTGAAGATTTTCAAGTCTAAGTGGTGAAGCTTTTTGTTTACAGTATTGTTACAATGATGTGAAATCTGACCATTTGCCTCACTCCCTGTCACTGTGCCAAACTTGCCCTATTTACTATGAATTGAAGAATGAAGTTTGGATACAAACTGTAATTTTTCCTTTGTCTTATTTTCTCTTTCTGATGTAACTCTTCATGTGTTCATTATATAGTTTTCACTGAGTCAGGCAAGAGCAGAGGTCTGTAGTTCTTTTTTTATTAAGGACAGAAAGTAAATAAACTTTGTGGGACATTCATTCCATGGCATCACTAGTTAACTTTGCTTTTATGAAAGTAGCCATCACAGTATGTAAATAAATGAGCTTGCCTGTGCTTCAGTAAAACCATATTTATGGATACTGAAATGAGAATATGTACATATAATGTCTTCTTTTGAATTTTTTTCCAGTCACTTAAAATGCATAATCTACTTAGTTTTTGTTTTTTGTTTTTTAATGGACAGGCAGGGGTCACTGGTGGTGGTAGTAGCATGGTCCTTAGCCCACAGAATACTTGCATATAATGAATGAAAAAAGAAAGCAAGAAGATTTCTTCAATTCCTTTCCTGTTCTTTTTAAAAAAATATTTTTGTGGTGAAACTGTCAGTTACTGAACTGTATGTTTGGAGCAGGGGTTCCAGTTCTGTCTCTTCTGAACCAGCTTTTTGACTTAAACTCTCTGGAGCTTAATTTCCTTTCTTTATTCATCTTCTTAGCCTTAATTTTCAAGAATCTGTGTTTGCATTTGGAAAAGTTAATTGAGCTTGTGATTGTGGTTGAGGGTGGAGTGGCCTTTGTTTAATATTATTTAATCCAGTCTTTCTGGCGCATGCCTAGTCTTTGTGTTGACCAGTCATTGCTTCATCTGCTTATTCTCTTTCAAATGTAAAACAGAACACATAACATGTATCTTATGCTTTGTTATTGTCTTAAAAAACTAGAACAATGATGAATTTGTGGCAGTTTTTTAGAAAATATAAATAATTCATTATATTCTTATGAGGGAGGGTCTTCCTATTTTATAACCTCCTTTTAGCATAATTAGTTATAAGAGAAATAGGAATCTCTGTCAAGAGTGGAACTACCAAGGACTTAAAGAAGAAAGCTACAATTTGGGATCCTGTTTCTCTAGTCCAGCTAATACCCGTCATACAAATTGACTTCTTATTTCTTAACCTGCTTGACATGTGTTGTAAGCCCTTACTGTAGAAAATGAATGCTTTAAAATCATAGTTTGTAAAGGAATTAGACAATATCAAGATTAGTGTTTGCTTATATTCTCAGAAAAAAACACATGTTTAAGTGCTGCTGCTTTCTTGATAATTTTGATATTTACTGGATTGAAAATTATTCACAATAAGTCAAAGTTATTAATTTATACCTAATAAGGTTCTTTTCCATTGATCATTTTATGATTATGGTTTTTTATTATTTCCAAAGTTTCAGTTGTAATTACAATTTATTATTCAACATTATTCCCTCTTACCTATTTAGGTGGTTTCAGAGTACCTTTCATTGTCTTGTTTCATCTTCTCAATGAATTAATGTTTATCAAGCGCTTAGAACAGACTCTGGCACACAGCAAGTACAGATGGTGCTGCTGCTGCTGCTGCTGCTGCCTAGTTTTGTAACCTCAGATTCCAATACCGTATTGCGTGATTTAAATTACCAGTGAAATATGATGGTTCAGCCTATTACAGCTTTTTGAACATATGTTATAAAAGCCTCAGGAATAGCATCATATAATAATTTAAGTTGGGAGACATGGAGATTGTTTTAGTTCTGAGATCCTTGAAATTTGAAGAAACCTGAAAGATTATCTCAGTCAGCGCCTTTGCTTTATTGAAGAAAAAATGGATTCTTGATGGTTAAATGCCTTGCCGTTTTTCACAGCTAATTAACTTTCAGCTGGAGTGTAACCCAACTTCTGTAAGAGCAGTATTTCCATTAACTGTTGCCTCCTGGGGAGTCATCCTGAGAGTACACTCTTAGGAAATACAGTTCACTTGGTTTAGGATAGGATTTTGCTTTTAAAATAAATTTCTTGAATTATGCTTATGCATACTGAAATTTGAAATTCATTGTGTTGTTCTCCCATGCCTTCACTAATAGTTTGAGAAATTTTTTGGCCATTTAGGATCTAGTCTGATTCATTTTGAAATAAGTCTTATGTTCTTATTTAATCTGTGTAGCTACAGCTAAATACCACCAAGATGATATTTGTCCTAAGAGTTTGTTTATATGTCGAAATGAGTAAGTTTTTCTCAACCTGTTTGTTATTTCCTAAAGAGAGGCAGAAAGAAAGATAGAACCCAGTGTTGAACGAGAAGCAGGAGAATTCCTAAGTCCATAAAGAAAACTTTTGGGACCATTCACCTTCCACTGTATTCCACTGTGGCTAGGAAGGAATTTCAGATTGCTGTTTTCCTGCCCCAGAGCTGTAAACCAACATCTCCATGTGGTGTAAGATGTGGCCAAGTTCATTAGAAAGGAGCTTGCTCTCCTGGGCTGTCTGTTCTTGGAGGTATCTCTGAAATAATTCCTTTCCAAATGATCATTGAATAAGCTTATTAGCAATATGGAACAGTTAATTCTACAAGCCGTATATCTTGTTAGGAGACAGATACTCAAGAGCAAATATGTTCAAGGAAAAACTATAAAATTCCATATGTTGAGTATTAGGTTACTGGGAAAGTCTATTCTTCATTAACATACCCTCCCCAACCAGGAAAGTGTTTTCAATCAGAACTCTGATCCCCTTTTTCATAATTATACAAGCAAACAAATTAACTGAATTTTCATTCCTAGTTATTTTTACAATATTAATGTTTGCATCTTCAGAGTTGTGGTAATCACAATTTTGGTCTTGGACTATTTCCTGTTATTACCTTCTTGCATTCTCTGTGTCCTTTTATAATTTTTAATGGGAATACTGTGTTTTCTTTCTCTTATCTCAAGGGGGCAAGCTTGCATTTCCATCTTTTTCCAGTAGTTTGGTTAAAAGCTTTATGTTTCATGTAGCTGTTCGCAGTCACTTGGGAAAATAAGAGTAGCTGCTAGGCTATTTGGTAACTAAACTGACAAGTCATAAGGTTGATGTTCAAAATGACTTACACATCCTACCCTGTTAATAGTTTACAATTTTACAGAAGGTCTTCTAAAAAATGTCTGTTATCATATTTACATTTGTAGTTTTTGTGGTCTACAAGTCATCTAAGGAAAGACTTATTGGCCTCTTCCTGAGTTGCCATAAATTTTCTCTACCTACATTTGGCATTTAGGAGAACCACCATTCACTCCCAATTGTTCCTTTTACGTCCAAAGCTGGAGTGAGCATCAATCACAGGAAAACTTATTCCTCAGACTTTTCATGTGTTTTTTTGGAGACTCTTTCTCTGAGTTTCTTGAAATGGAGAGTTTCCAGAAAGTTTTTTTAGAGGCTGCTTGTACAGATTTTCTACCCAGCTGCAGAAAAAAGACATGCCTCAAAGAATCCCAGATTGTAAACTGCAAGTGGCAAAACTGCAACTTTAGGATAAAAGTGTCTATAGATGATGTGTGTAAGGGCATAGTTTAATGGTCTGGCTGTATGTTTTTAAGTGACTGAACAAGTTGTCTCATCTCTCTGATCTCTCTCCTTATGTATAGATAATTAGACAATCTCTAAAGTTCATTCCAGCTTTTAATTTTTGACCAGTGTATGATTCCAAAATGATTGGAACAATCTCATAAATGTTGGGGTGTATTTTATGTTGAACCAAAAGCATAGTCATGAGGGACTTTAAAAAATCAGACTTTATTTAATGACCGAATTCTTAACAATAGTTTTTCCTTAAACAGTTTCCAAGGTGTTTTGTTCTAGTTGTTAAAATAAATGATATTATAATCCACTTTTTTCTTTCATAGCACTGCTGATACATAGGTCATACGTTCATTTTGGAGGGAGTGTGTCCATTACTCTCCTTCCTTGGGGCAAAAAACAAAATCTGTCTTATCATACTTTCTGTCCATTTTTTACAATTCTCATTTCCCTTTTGCTCATTTTTATCTCTTTATAGTGTCGACCAGTGATAGTAGCCAAGCATAATGAAAAGATTATGGAGCCCAGTAACCTAAGGTTTTAATCCCAGTTCTGCCACTTATTAGCTTGCATAACTTTGCTTCATTTATTTGGAGACCTGGCTTCCTCATCTGTAAATTTGGGGTATTGATGTGAGTTGTTTGTGCTATGGTAGTTAATATAATCCTAGCTTGTAATAGCCATCTTGTAAGTAGTAGATGTAATTCTAATCGACTTTAAACTAGTTCAGAATTATCAGACCCTCTCTTAGAGCTGTGTAGACAAATGATTTGACATAGGCAATGGTTAAAATTCTTTTGAAAGAAATTCCCAATTATAACAGGCCATGATGGTACTGTAAATTTCCATGTTACTTTATATTTCTGTGAAGGTGCACTGATATTTTCAGTACATAATTTAATAGGTGCCAAATTCTGTGGTAGGCCTCAGGTATACTGAAATGAAAATAGGTTACTCGGTATATTTAAAGGCTCACATTCCAGTGAGAAAAGACAATTATTAAACCAATAAATAATATGAAGTCTGAGTATTAAAAAGATAGACAAACATAAGGGTTAGTTATGAAAAGATACCTTTCTATGAAGTTGATGGTGAATTCTTCCCTCTGAGGAAATTTTCAAAGAATGGTGTGTTATTTTTCTGTTATAAGAATGAAGATATGCGCAATGTGTGCTAGAAACACAGACTTAGGTATAACCAGTATTTTTTTTTGTTGTTCTTTTTAGTTACACATTACAGTAGAATGTATTTTGGCATATCAAGCAAACGTGGAGTATAACTTCCCATTTTTGTGATTGTACATGATGTGGAGTTACACTGGTCATGTACTCATTTGTGAACATAGGAAAGTTTTGGCAGATTCATTTTGTCTTTCCCATTCCCCCGCCCATCCCTTATTGTGAGTTAGCATCCACATATCAGAGAGAACATTCGACCTTTGGTTTTTTGTGATTGGCTTATTTCAATTAGCATAATTGTCTCCAGTTACATCCATTTGCGGGCAAATGCTGTATTCTTTAGGACTGAATAATATTCCACTGTGTATATGTACCACATTTTCTTTGTCCATTCATCTGTTGAAGGCATCTAGGTTGGTTCCATAGCTTAGCTGTTGTGAATTGAGTTGCTATAAACAGCTCATTGATATGGCAGTGTCACTGTAGTGTTCTGATTTTAAGTCCTTTGGGTATAAACTGAGGAGTGGGATGACTGGGTCAAATAGTGGTTCCATTCTAAGTTTTCTGAGGAATTTCTGTACTGTTTTGCATAGTGGTTGTACCAATTTGCATTCCCACCAGCAAGGTATGAATGTACCTTTCCCCCCCACATCCTCATCAACATTTAATGTTACTTATATTCTTGATAATTGACATTCTGACTGGAGTGAGATGGAATCTCAGTGTAGTTTTAATTTGCATGTTTCTAAGTGCTGGAGATGTATAACCAGTATTTTTGCCAGTAGAGGACATCACTAGGTGATCTCTTAGAAAACGGTATGTTGCTTTTTTTGATTGTAAGTTCTGTGTTCACCTGACATAAACAAGACTTAGAGCTGCTTGTTTTTGCCTCTTAAATAAGAAATCTCCCATAGAAGAAAAACTTAAAAAAAAAAAAAAAACAAGAACAACATTTGATCTGTTAAGAAAGTTTCCTTGGGAATATATATGGGTTCCTATAATTTGGGCAGTTAGAGGTTTCTCATAATGGGTATAATTTGTAATATAGGAAGATGCCTGGTGACATCATCTTGTTTCTTGGCCACTATAAGAATGAAGGGGTGTATATAGAATTTTCTGTTTTACCCAGAAGTTTGAGAGATACTGCTTTGAGGTGTTTTTAGTCTCTGGGACTGCCTGTGGTTTTTGGTTTAGGGCATTTATTCATTTTGTAAACATTCTAAGAATGCTTTTCCTTATTGCAGGTCTTGCATCAGATATTTAGAGATTTTAAGAAGTTAGGAATTGTCTTTGCCCTTATAATCTAGTTAAAGTGAGCAAGATGTAATCATAATACATGCATTGTGGTATGTGTGAAGTGGGATATCAGATGCCACTACCACGCTTATAAGAGTTCACAGAGAGCAGAATCCTCCTTGAAGTGCTTTGAAATGTAGTGGTGTTTCCTTGGTGATCAACCTGTAGGACAGGTGGTGTTGCTATTCCATTGGGGAAAATAGGTTATATTGAGGGGAGCTATTGATGACCTTCCCAGCCTTCTAGTTATTTTTTTACTTTAAAAAAATTGAGCCCTCAGAGATCTTAGAATTGCCAAAAAATTGCCAAAACCACTCCAGTTTACAAGTAACTGATCTGACAATAATCCAGGACTTAAAAATCGAAGTAGGAAACTGAGAAAAGTAGCCTTTAGCATAGAAGTATGAAGAATGGAAATATTCAGTAGTTATGTGAGAATTAAAATGAGTAATGCTTCTGCTCAAATATTTCCGCCATTTAAACAATTGTTGTGGTATTGCCTGTAAGTATTTATGCCAGTACACATTTAAGTCTTCAAAGAAAGTTTGTTGATGGTGAAATATCTCCCATAAACCTAAGGTAGAGAATACTATTAGAACACATGTAAAATATCCTGAGTTTAAACCTAATTCAGAAGTCAGAGTAAGACAAAGTAGACATTGGGTTACTCTTCCTCATCTGTATCTATATTCTGTTCTGAATCATCTATATTGACAAATATTGAAGTATTTTGGAAGTGTAATCATTCTGGAGTTGGCATTTGGGGTTCAGCAAGTCATGGAACAGATTTTGGGTCCTGTATTCCTACTGAAGATCATTGCAAAAAGCTTCTGAAACTGTTAGAGATAATAGAAATAATTGGATTAAGTGTACAGTTTAACAAAGTGGACCCTGTGGAAAATATTTATTTGAAGGTATAAATTTGTCTTTGCAGTTTTATATGTGTGTTCACACACACATCACCCTGTCCCTGAGGCAGTTCAAAAAAATGGATGTCGGGAATAAGTGCTGAAAATTAAGAATTATTTTATTGTCTAGAATCTCCTTGAAGAAAGGTAGAATAGTAGAAAACTGTACTTGAATTGAAGATGCCAACCCCCCTTTGATTTACTTGTAAAAATAAAGCATGGGAATCAAATGGTGCCTTTTAAAAATTCTTGATTCTTTTGTCCTTGTTCTCATTATAGAATATTAGCGTTGGGGAGGAATTTCAGTGATTGTGATATCTGCACCCATAAATTTGCATGGAAAGAACTTGAGCTCTAGAAAGCTAAAGGGTCCAAAGGGTTGGTCATTATTTGCCCTGCTGGTTAGTGGTCAAATCTTGCGTTTCTTGCCCACCTTACCTCTCTGAAGTAATATCACACAGTAAGCCAGACACTCCCTGCAAACTTCTCCAGTATTTCTGCTGATTCCCAGTTTTGCATTTGCTCCATTTTGGAAATCCATTAAGTAGGTCCATCTTTATTACTCAGTGACCATCCTCTTCATTAAATCTTTTAGTTGGCACCCCCTGCATTCCCTTACATTGAGAGAAATTATGGGATGATACAGCTGAATATATATACACTTGATCCCTTTGTTGTGGTGGATAAACTCTGTGCTTCCACTGTATTGGTGGCTCTGCATATGTCTTTTTAGCAAATTGCCATCTGATATAGATGCTTGGAGGCTTGCTGCCAAACCATGTGCATATCAATATCGGGTGATCTGGATAGATTTAAGAGGTACTCCTTCCCCACTGCCCATTATTTTCTTCTTTTCAGAGCATGGCATCTTTATATGTGTTTTTTCTTGTTACCTTCCTTGAAATCTTATAAAAATTGTTACCTACCACACAGGGTCTTTGGTTCCAAATGAGACTTGTGTGAGTCACTTAGGAATCCATGTTTGTTTAGTGATATGTTCTGGCAGTGTCACAGTGGATGAGTGATATGAGACAGGGAGCAACCTTAGTTTGCTATGTCCTTCACTAGGGATCAATCTGGTAGCTGGAAAAAGCAGAATTATGGGGTCCCCTTTCTAATATACTTTCTATTTCTGTGAAAATAGTAATTTACAAAAAATCTGCTTATGGCCAGTTTTATTTCTGACATCAGTAAATTATTTACTATCCTTTCTCCTGACGTGCTACCAATAATTCTGTTGTATTCATTTTCCCCCTTGAATCAGCTATAAACCAAGCTCTTCTTAAGCAGAAAGGCCTAGAGATAATAGAGTGAATTGTGCTTGGGCCCCTTCTACCATGATGGGCTAGGACTGAAGAAGAAGCAGGGGCACTTTGTGAGGTACAGGAGAGTGGACCGGGACCTGAGTTAGACTAGAGGGAGGACTGCATGATGAGATGCCCCAGAGCCCAAGAAGTATGCAGTCTCCACTTTGTAGGCAACAGTCTACTTATTCTAAGTGGCTTGTGAGTTTTTCTCTTCATTCCTTCCCTGTAAGGCCAGGGAATATGGAAGCCCCAGACTGACTGGTCAGCAGGGAAAGCATGGAGAGAGCACATTGATGTCCATTCTTGAGTCTCTCACTTCAGACACTCGAAGACTCCAGCCGTAAATTGTGCTATCAGTATGTTTCCCTCCTCAAAGAGATGTTACTGTTGTACTTTAGCAAAACAAAATAGGCCTTTAATCTGCAAACATCTTCTGTTTTGTGTGCTGAACATTGTAGTAGAAACCAGGGATACCACCCACAATGGGTGAATAAGGTATACTCTATCCCTCAAGAAACATCATTGGGAGAAACAAAAAATGAGCCAGGATTTGACACATGGGTTATGGGAACCCACAGGAGGGATTATCTTTTGTTTAGGCCAATCTAGCATGTCCCTTCGAATCTTTACTTCTGGTGGCATTATACCATTGGATATTAAGTGGAATTTTACTGAAAGGTTTCACTCGAGGGATTTTCCCTGTTGACAGTTTTGCTTTCTTTAAAATAGGAGTCTTTTCGTTCCATTTTCAGAAATTTGTGCATATGTGATGATTGTATTTACTATGAAACAGTTCCTATACCTATTACCCATGTGTGCAACACAATAGGTTGTGTTCCTTCCTAGGAATCATTAAATTTACCTAATGGGATGATGGAAAAGAGGGAAATAGAGCTATAGCCTTCCTCTCTTATTAGTGCTGAAAACTGGAGCTGTGTCTGCTCACGTCAAGCTGAATAGACTGTTTTTCTTCTTGTCTAAAACTGTTCTTTCTTCCTTGAGTCAGTAAAAGGATTTGAGTCTTGGCTTTCTTGACATATAACTTTACTGCAGTTGCTGTTGCAGCTGAATCCATTAAAAGGAACACCTGCAAACTGCAAAGAAATATTGTTTCTAGATTGGCATATAATAAAAAGTGGACAGTACTTCTAGGATTGCTCCTTAGTCAAAAGATTATACTGTAGACTGTGAGAAGTTTGTCAGTGATACACTCTAACCCACTCCTGCAGCCCCCAGGCCTCTGTGAAGCCTTTGAAGGTTTTAAAGAGATGCTGTCAGTGGTGCATTCAGATGACCGCTGTCTGCTGCTTAGTGTCATGGTTGCAGTGTATCCCTCCCTATTCACTTAGGTTTTGGTCTCATACTGGGAGGTACTGTACTTTTTAGTTGTCACTGGAGCTGGCGGAGGAGGGTGGCAAACTTATGAGTGCCTCACAACACTGAGGTTTCTTTGTATGATTTCTGATGGAACAGACTGGAAGGGCATGGCTCCTTGAAAAGGAATAGGGCTTAAATAAAAACAAAGTAATAAGTGCCATTTTATGAATGTGTTCTCTGAATCAGTCTTGCTGTTTAATTTTAGACTCACCTTTTGGTTATCTAATATCAGCCATCTGTTAGCAGACAGACATAAGGGTGTTTCAGGAAATGTGACTGATGTGGAAAGTTGCCTTGATCCTTACTTTTTTAAAAGACTATTAGTGGGATCTTGGAGCCAGAAGGAGGGAGGTAGCAAAAAGGAAAGGGAAGACGAAAGAGCCTTTTAATAGGGGAGTTGGGGAAGCAGAAGGATTACTAAACATGTCTCTTTATAGCATCTGAGATTGACCAAGCTCCAAAGGTATAAAATGGCAACAGCTGTGAAGAAGATTCAAGTTGTGTAACACTTGTAGCAGTTGTTCCTTAAACCTCTTAGAGTTTATGCCCACTACATATAATGGGCACAATGGGAATAGGTATCATTTTAAAAGAAGAAAGGGCTTGCTGACTCTTCTCCTTCTGATAAGCATTTTATTCCATAACAAACTAATGTAGTCTAACGGAGTTAATTGCACAATCTAATTAAGTAAAAAGTGTCAAAGTGGAATTGTCAAAATGTTCTTAAAAAGCTAGGCTCCTACTTTGAGAAATTTCAACAGCTGTCGCTAAGTAGAGGATCTGTTGGGCCATCTTTAACTTAATAGGACTTTAAATACTGGCATCCATTGTCACAAAACAAATGTTCCTTTTGAAAGCTTTTAAATAAATAGTAATGAGAGCATTTGACAAATTTATACCATTTTAAATTTAATAAGGTAGCCTTTTAGAGGAAGGGAATGTGTATATAGTAGGGAGGAAGGGAGAGAGAGTGAGTTTGTGTATGCATGTAGTCCCCATCAAAGTATATATCGTTCTTATAACCACAAAGAGAATTCAGCTTTACCAGGAAAAGAGAACTTTATGAAAAGTCGTTTCATGTTTTTACTTTCCATTACTTAGCATGTGGCTTGTGCTTCCTCATAGGTTACCTTCCCCATGAGTGTAAGACCATCTTATTATTAAATTAGGACATTTTCATTCTATGGAAATTTTGACTAGTGAATCTTCCCCACCCTCTAGTATTGAGAATCAGGATACTAGGGCCCTGTGCATGCCAAGCAGGACCTCTACCACCTGGCTACATCCTCAGCCCTTTTTGATTTTTATTTTGAGACAGGGTCTCACTGAGTTGCCCAGACTGGCTTCAAACTTGTGATCCTTCTGCCTTACCCCCCTTAGTAGCTGGGATTAACAGGTGTGAGCCGTTGTCTCTGGCTCCAGGTGATTCTTTTGGGAATGCTGGTTTTCACATAGAGATTAAAATCTTTTTTTTTGGAGGGGAGGGGGCAAGAAGTTGTTTATTAGAGACTGGGACTACCAAAGAAGTCAGCTTTTTGTTCAGTGTCTTAGTTGATGGAGAAAATACTTAAAAATTGTTTTCCTGTATTTTCCTCCCACTTCCAGCCTCAGTTCTCCCTACCCTTGACACCTCCTTCATATGACATGATCAATGTCAAGCTCTCTTCTGAAGCATACCATTTGGGAATTGCTGAGCTGTTCTCTCACAGGCTCCAATGGTTGTCTGGTAGGATCAGGGGAAGAGCTTATTACCAGGGAGGGTCTCTTGTTCATACATTACCTATAGTTGAATAAGGAGGCAAGATGGCAGGCCACAGGAAGAGCTCCATCATTCTATACTCCTGTTTTTAATATCCCCTGCAATTAGGTGAGTCTGTGTGATTAGTTCTGGCCAGTGGGCTTGGAGGAGAAGTGATGTCTGGTCAGGGACAGCAAAAATCCCATGTCCTTTTCTCTACTTGTACTTCTCCTTTATGTATGTCTGTGGGATGTGTCTCTTTGCTCATACCTAGGACCTTAAAAGTAGGTTATGAATGTGATCCCAAGGAGGACTGATTCACTAAATATCTTAGGTTTACACAGAAGTAGATTTTCACAGAAACCATAACACCTACTGGATCTATCATTCACACCTTCTGCAGCCCCAGAAATTGGATTCCTCTGTGCTAGATCCAAACTGCCCCTGGGAACACTTACTGCCTTGCTGCATCCTGGGAGTTGCAGTCCCATCTGGTCCAGAGGTTAAATCTTAAGTGCTGTAGCTTCTACTTAGAGGTCTTCGTTGTAGTATATTTCTGCAATATCTATGCACTTGGCTGGCTTCTTAAAAGCTGAACAGATTTTGTCTCTGCTGGCTTAGGATTGTCATTTTATCATTAAAAGTATTGTTAACTGTTAAAATAAAGATGCTTAACAGTTGGCACTGTTCCTACTAGTAGTACAGGAACGTTCATTAAAGGGTTATTCATGTCAGTTTACCTGTTGATTCTTTGCTCTGATCTCTCAAAATTGGAATGAGACTTTGAACTCTGTGGTGCCTTAGTAAGTGCCTTTCAACTAAATTCATTAGCACATAGGTTATTGGAACAGTCTTTTCCTAAGCATTTAAGCTTTGCATTCTCACTATAGTTCCTCTTCACTGAGCTTCATTCAAAATTCTGTAAAATTGTTTTGACCTTACTTTATAACTAAAGGAGTTGGCTTTCATACAGGCTTTTAAGCTAGATAGCTCTCATCCTAGATTCTTTCTTCTTCTAAATAAATTTTTTTACTTTGAGGTAGCTGTCAAATTCTTTTTTTTTTTTTTTACCATTTCCATATTTTTTATTTATTTTTTTTAAATTAATTTATTTTTTAAATTTTAGGTCATGGTACACAAACGGAGTACAACTATAATTTTTCTGGTTGTACACAAAGTAGAATCATACAATTTGCATATTTATACATATACATAGAGTATAGATGTTTGTCTCATTCTTTTATCTTTCCTTCCCTGCCCCCTACACACCCCTCGTTTTCCTCTATACAATCTATCCCTTCTCCATTCTTCCCGTGCCTCCCACCACCCCTACATGTCATCAACCATTTATAAGAGAGATCATTTGGCCTTTGGTTTTTTGGGATCGGCTTATTTCACTTAACATGATCTTCTTCGTTTCCATCCATTTATCTGCAAATGTCATAATTTTATTAATCTTTATGGCTGAATGATATTCCATTGTGTATATATACCACAGTTTCTTTATCCATTCACCTATTGAAGGGCATCTAGGTTGGTTCCACAATCTAGCTATAGTGAATTGGGCTGCTATAAACATTGATGTGGCTGCATCATTGTAGTAATCTGATTTTAAGTCCTTTGGGTATAAGTCAAGGAGTGGGATAGCTGGGTCAAATGGTGGTTCCATTTTGAGTTTTCTAAGGAATCTCCATACTGCTTTCCAGAGTGGCTGCACCAATATGCAACCCCACCAACAATGTATGAGTGTACCTTTTTCCCCACATCCTCACCAATACCTATTGTTGCTTGTATTCTTTCTTGATAATAGACATTCTAATTGGGGTGAGATGATATCTTAAGGTGGTTTTGATTTGCATTTCTCTTATTACTAGAGATGCTGAACATTTTTTCATATATCTGTTGATTGCTTGTAGATCCTCTTCTGTGAAGTGTCTGCTCATTTCCTTAGCCCAGTTATTGATTGGGTTATTTGTATTCTTGGGGTAGAGTTTTTTGAGTTCTTTATATATTCTGGAGATTTGTGCTCTATCTGACTTGTGCGTGGCAAAGATTTTCTCCCACTCTGTAGGCTCTCTCTTCATGTTGCTGACTGTTTCCTTTGCTGAGAAAGAGCTTTTTAGATTAAATCTATCCCAATTATTGATTCCTGCTTTTATTTCTTGTGCTTTGGGAGTCATGTTAAGGAAGTCTGGTCCTTGGCCAATATGATGAAGATTTGGACCTACTTTTTCTTCTCTTAGGTGCAGAGAAAGCATTTGATAAGATGCAGCACCCCTTCATGCTCAAAACACTAGAAAAAATGGGGATAGTAGGAACGTTCCTAAACACTGTAAAAGCTATCTATGCTAAGCCTACAGCCACCATCATTCTAAATGGAGAAAAATTGAAAGCATTCCCCTTGAAAACTGGGAGTAGGCAGGGATGTCCTCTTTCACCACTTCTGTTCAACATCGTCCTCAAAATGCTAGCCAGAGCAATTAGACCAAAGAAATTAAAGGGATACAAATAGGAAAAGAAGAGCTCAAACTATCCCTTTTTGCCAATGATATGATTCTATATTTAGAGGAGCCAAAAAATTCCACCAGTAAACTTCTGTAACTCATAAATGAATTCAGTAAAGTAGCAGGATATAAAATTAATGCTCATAAATCTAATGCATTTTTATTCATAAGTGATGAATCCTCTGAAAGAGAAATTAGGAAAATTATCCCATTCACAATAGCCTTGACAAAAATAAAATATTTGAGAATCAATCTAACAAAAGAGGTGAAAGACCTCTAGAATGAGAACTACAGAACATTAAAGAAAGAAATTAAAGAAAATCTGAGAAGATGGAAAGATCTCCCATGTTCTTGGATAGGCAGAATTAATATTGTCAAAATGGCCACTCTACCAAAAGCGCTATACCAATTCAATGCAATTCCAATGAAAATCCCAATAACAGACCTCATAGAAATAGAGCAAGCAATCATGAAATTCATTTGGAGGAATAAGAGACCCAGAATTGCTAAAGGAATCCTTACCAAGAAGAGTGAAGTAGGAGGTATCACAATACCAGACCTCCAACTATACTACAGAGCAATAGTAACAAAAACAGCATGGTATTGGTACCAAAATAGACAGGTAGATCAATGGTACAGAATAGAGGACACAGAGACAAACCCACATATATATAGTTTTCTCATACTAGACAAAGGCTCCAAAGACATACGATGGAGAAAAGAGCCTTTTCAACAAATGGTGTTGTGAAAACTGGAAATCCGTATGCAGCAAAATGAAACTAAACCCCTATCTCTCACCCTGCACAAAACTCAACTCAAAGGAGATCAAAGCTGTCAAATTTAATGTATCATTTCAAACTGTTAATTTGGAGGATTCATACCTTCATCTTTTCTCACCCTGAGTTCTTTGGTTTTCTTACTACTAAGTCTCTTTCTACCTTATAACCCAGCAGTTCTCATACATATTCTTCAGTCTCTAGGTAGCTTTATACTTATAAAATTTTAAAGAACCTAAAGAACTTTTGTTTATATGAATTATATTTTGAAATGTTTAATAAAGCAAATTTTAAAATATTTATATTAGTTCAGTAGTAGTTCACTCATATCTTTTTTTTTAAATTTATTTTTTATTCACACAGTTCATATAATCTTACATTTACATAGGGTAGTACTGTCTGTGTCAGTCTACTATTTTTCCTGCCTCCATCCCCTCCCATCCCATTTTCCTTCACACCATCCATACTTCCTCCATTCTTTCCTATCCCCCCCATAACTCCTGCGTTGCCCCCCCCCCCCATTAGGTATCAGCATTCACTGATCAGAGAAAACATTCGGCCTTTGGTTTTTTGGACTTGGCTTATTTCACTTAGCATGATATTCTCCAACTCCACCCATTTACCAGCAAATGCCATAGTTTTATTCTTCTTTATGGCTGAGTAATATTCCATTGTGTATATATACCACAGTTTCTTTATCCATTCTTCCATTGAAGGGTGTCTAGGTTGGTACCACAATCTAGCTATTGTGAATTGAGCAGCTATGAACATAGATGTAGCTGCATCCCTGTACTTTGCTGATTTTAAGACCTTTGGGTATAAACCGAGGAGTGGGATAGCTGGGTCAAAGGGTGGATCCATTCCAAGTTTTTTGAGGAATCTCCATACTGCTTTCCAGAGTGGTTGCACCAATTTGCAACTCCACCAGCAATGTACAAGTGTGCCTTTTTCCCCACATCCATGCCAACACTTGTATTGCTTGTATTCCTGATAATAGCCATTCTAATTGGAGTTAGGGTAATTTTAATTTGCATTTCTCTAATTACTGGAGGTGATGAGCACTTTTTCATGTATTTGTTAATAGCTTGTATATCCTCTTCTGTGAAGTGTCTGCCCAGTTCCTTAGCCCATTTATTGATTGGGCTCTTTGCATTTTTGGTGTGCAGTTTTGTAAGTTCTTTATAAATTTTGGAGATCAGTGTCTGTCTGAAGTGTGTGTGGAAAAGATTTTTTTCCCACTCTATAGGCTCTCTTTTCACATTGTTGATTGTTTCTTTTGTTGAGAGAAAGCTTTTTAGTTTGCACCCATCCCATTTATTGATTCTTCCTTTTATTTCTTGCGCTCTGGTGGTCTTGTTGAGAAAGTCTGGTCCTAAGCCAACATGAAGAAGATTCGGGCCTACTATTTCTTCTATTTGAGTTCACTCATTTCTTAACATAAGAAGCATTTTCTAATGGAAATATGTTTATTGAATGTGTTGTGTTGTCCTGGACTGCCCTCTTTTCTCTCTGAGGCCTCCTATTTTACTCTTCTTCCCAACACTGGATCATAGGTCCAGTGGAGTTCTGATGTCTCTCATGTCTCACTCTATACTACCCTGGGCACTCCTCTGCCTCCTGCGTCAGTCATGTTTTCATCCATCCTGGCCCATCACGTTGTCTCACACAATGACGTCACCACGTGTTTGATGTTTGGTGAGTGTCTTGAGAGAAACAGGAACACAGGGATTTCAGCAAGACCGACCTCTAAGTTAGTTGACCATTTTCTATTAAGTAGTGCTTCATTTATATACACTCTATATAAATGTATATTTACTTCATTCTTTTATTATTAAATTTTTCTCCTTTAGGACACTGGTAGCCTCATGTAGTTCCTATTCTTTTCAAATCCTTATTCCATAGCAGATATATTTGAATATTTAAGTTTTATTAGTTGAGGTTAAAATCTTATCTAATTACTGTGGCAGGAGCTGGAGCTAAAAGATCAAGTGGAGAATAGTAAGCTTCTTGTTGAAACCTGTTAATATGTGTGTTTAGAACAAGAGAGTGATACATCTTTCTGTCTGTGGAATTTGGATAATTGCCTTTGTAGTGAAATAATGCAGATCAAAAGCCTTTTTAGATTTATCCATGTATGAGAGTTGGAGGCACAGAACCTGTAGACCCAGGAAAACTATACTTGAATGAAAGAAAGATAATGATGATAAGCCAATTAAATAATGCTGTGCTCTTTTTAATACAACTCATATTTATTATTATAACATCTTTGTAGGGGAAGGAGAAGAGAGAACTTAATAATAGTTTTATAGAGGAAAATTTAGAGGAACAGAGCAAAGATCTTATTTGTCCTGTTCCCACTGGGTGCTCAAGGGGTGGCTGTGATAGTACTGCATGTTCTTTAATCCTCTTGGGTGACCTCATTTGCTCGATATATTGTCCCTTGACATAACACACAACCAGTCAGTGCTGTAGAGTCTTCTGAGCCGTTAAATATACATACATATCCCATTAGTTTTGGAGAAATTACCAAAATGCTTCCTTGAAACTTGGTCATGAATAATTGGTCATTTTTGGCAGATTATAATTAAAATTTTACTGGGAGTAGTGGTTTTCTTTTTGCAAGGTTTATATTAAAAGCATTCACGTTATTTCTAGAAGGAGGCATCCACATATTTAAAGGCAGTAGGATATCAGCCTATTAGTAATTATGAACAAATAAAATAATCTAATAATCAGTATGTGTTTAGTCAGGCGAATTGCCAGAATGAATGTTCTTCAGAACCCACAGAGTATATAAATGAAGTTTATATTTTTAAAATTCATTTATTCTCCAAACTTATGATGCATGCATTAAATATTTATAACTTTTTGTATGTCAATCATATCTCAATAAAGTGGCTTAAATGTTTTTTTTTAAAAAACAAGTATTCAGAGTAAACAGAGAATTTCTTCCATTTACTAATTAATTTTGGGTAGGATCATTTATTGATAAATTCTACTAATGCCATTTGTTCACAGCAGCAGAGTAGATGCCCTTTATTCTTTAGTGCGTACCTGAATCAGAAGTCCATAACTTATATAGGTTTTTTTAATGAAGGAGCTGGTGAATCTGGATTGCCTGTACCTATAGTCTGCCGCTTGGAATGGACTTTCTACCTGAAAGATTGCCTTTAGACATAGAGATGGATACACTTCTCCTTTAACCACCTCTTCATGTCCCTTAGCTCCATTTACCTGAGGTCAGCTATGGTCTGAAAGTATTAAATGGAAAATTGAAGAAATAAACAGTTAATAAATTTTAAATGTGTATGCTGTATTGAACACCTAGATGAAATCTCTTGCCATCTTGCCTCATCCTACTCAAGAGATAAACATTCCTTTGGTGCATCCACACTGCATATGCTACCTACCTATTACTCATTTAGTAACCATCTTGGTTATCAGATCAACTGTCATGGTATTGCAGTGCTTGAGTTTGAGTGACACTTACTTACTTAGTAATGGCCCTGAATTACAAGAGTAGTAGTGCCAAGGAGGCACCAGGGCATAAAACACGTAAGGGCAGTTTAACTCTGATACCATGTGGTGATGATGCAAGGCATGTAGGAAAGAAAAAACCCATATTTAGGATTCCATGCTATTTGTGGTTTCAGGCATTTACTGGGGATCTTGGAACATATACCACACAGATAAAGGGAGACCACTATATTTATTCATACAGGTACCATTTGTGTTGAATGCTAAAGAAATCGGTCATGTCTTATTCCATCAGGTTTGTACAGCAGGCACTCAATTCTGTGATTATGTTGTGGGTGAGTGCTAATGTAATTCTAATTGAATCGAAGGAAAGACAGGCTAGTTTTTTGACTGAGGTGTTCAGATGTTCACATTCATGGATGTGATAGCACTTGAGAAGGTCTTAAAGATGCCCCTTTTTGGGTTTTGCATAATTGGGGAAGGAGTGGTGAGAAAAAGGGCCAGAGAGTAGGTACCACGCTGGACTTTGTTCCCAGAGACCCTTCTTTAAAGCCAAATGCTCTTTGTTCCCATGATTCATACCGGTAGCTCAGCCTTCTGGGTAGGGGTTATTTCAGGGACATTTAAGTTCAGTCAAAATTAGGCACTTGACAATTGGCCAAGAAAAATCTATAAATATCTGTCTTTTCATACTTCTTTCCCTTTGCCTCAGATGAAGAGGCGTCCCCCACCCCCTTTTCCCTAAGGCTTAACTCTTCCTGTGTTCTCAGTCCTATCCCGACTTTTAAGGAATTATTTCATTAAGCAGCATGGCATTCAAATGCCCAGTAACTGCTTTAGTCTTAGTTTCTGGATTATTTTGTAATAATCAGAATTTTTCCTTCTCTCTGCTTTCCTGTCCCCTGGTACAGAATATATTCAGAGGAAACATGATGGTCTAATTCAAAGCCAAGTTTTTGGTTTGTTTTTATTTTCAGTTCTGAATTGAGTCAGAATTTACCATAATAACCTGGTTTTATCTTATATGCACCCTTGTAGACTGACTTAAAAACATTTTTAATAAGGTAAAAGTATAATGAATCTCATAAAGCAAACAGAACATAGCAACTAATTTGCCACAAACACTTTTTAATTACTTATGTTCATTGCTCTTTAACAACCCTTTTCTTTTACTATTTGCCTTTATTTATTTATTTTTAATCCCCATTTTATAGGTGTGAAACTGAGGAATAGAAAGGTTAAATAACTTGCTCAAGGTAGTCTGGCTCTAAAGTTCTTGCTCTTAACTGCTATGCTAGGTTAATAGACTCATTAAGCCACTCAGTCATCCCTTCACTTCCTTTTCAGGTTTACTATACAAGACATCTCTGCATGTATGCATTTAAGTAACAGAGTATGTCCTTCCTCTTAAGCATATTTTTTGATAACCTTCCTGAACAAATTCTCATAATTTCATCTAAGATGAACAAGAGTTACACTACACTTTTGTAAAAAAAATTGCAGGATATTAAAATATCTGTTCTATTTGAATAAATTATCAAATACAAGCTCCAAATAACAGTCTATGACATGAGCAGAACCAAGTTTATTGCTTTGAGAATGAGCAAATGCCTGCCCAAACTAACCTGGCAGGAGTGTTGAAAAGTGGGCTTTTTCAAGAAAGAGATTCTCTTTTTCCCTTTGCTTTTGTCTTTTAGATAAAGGAGCAAGTTGTACCTCTATTTTCTTGGGGAAAAGCATGGCTGTACAGTGCTATGTGTTTGCCTGGAGGGATGAGGAAAGTCTTCCATGGGGAGCTGACTCATTATTTGGCTCATGTGACTGAATGACTGTGCTGGAGCTATTCTTTTTGCTGTGAAGAGAAAAATACAAAGAATAAGTAATTCCCTAAAGTAGTATATATTTTCATTTTATATTGGGTTCAGATTTTTCTTAAGATTTGGGTTATTTTGAATAGTTTTCATGTCTGACCGGGATTTTTATCCTTTTAATTCAGAAACTTTTTTTAGGCTATTTACCTTTCATTTTATTTTATTTATTTAAATACTCGGAGTTGAACCCAGGAAGCTTAAGCACTGACACACATCCCCACCCCATTTTTATATTTTATTTTGAGATAGAGTACCATTAAGTTGCTTAGGGACTTGCTAAATTGCCGAAGCTGACTTTGAACTTTACAGTCCTCCTACCTCAACTTCCTGAGCCTCTGGGATTACAGGCTTGAGGCACTGTGCTCAGCTTAGAATGCTCACTTTTCATGTATGTTAACATTGAAAGTTTTTTTTTTCTTATTGTTCAATAACTAAATTTGGTCAGCCATTGGATGTGATTGTTGCAGTGAATGAAGACATAATCTGCTAGTGGATGTCTTATACTGTTTGGGGGACTCTGAGAGAAAAGTTAAAGAAATGACTGTTACTTTTAAGGAGCCCATCTTTTATTTAGTTGGACCAACATGTGGCAGTGATAAATAGTACAGGACAGAACACCATAAAGTCAGTGTTTCATAGTTCAAGCACCTTAGTAGTTTAAAGGAAAATTATAATGAGAGCTGATATAGATAGGGAGAGCTAAATTAGCAAAGTGGGATTTGAAAGGTGAGTTTCGGCTAAAGTAGATAAGGTAAAGAATTCCACAAACCAGAGTTGTTGTATGAGCCAGGGGAATTAAAGTATGAAGAGCCATGTCCTAATTTTGGAAGCTTGGAGACATGAACCATAGTAGAAAATGCGATTGGGTAAGGATCACGAAGCAGTATAAAATTCAGAAAAGGGAGATTAGACTGGATAAAGCTAAAGATTTTCATATCTTCTTCCTGAATTACAGAACAAACCATTATACTTCTGCTCAGATGCCTTTACTAGCTCCCACTTGTCTCTTAATAGGGTATTAAACTCATCAACAGGGCATCTTGTGCTTCTGTAACCTAGCTGTTAATGCTTTTCCAGTCCAATGTCGTCACGTCTTACCCAAGTTCAATTAGGCATCTTGCTATTCCTTTATCATACCTGCATTCATTAGCATCTGAACCTTCACTCACATTCTTGATGTGTGTCTGCCTTTTTCCTCCTATTTTCTCTTTCACTCTCTTTATGTCAATCTTTTTTGGGGGATGGGTACCAGAGATTGAAACCTAGGGGTGCTTAACCACTGAGACACATCTTCAGCCCTTTTTATGGTTGGTTGGTTGGTTGGTTTGTTTGTTTGTTTGTTTGTTTGTTTGTTTTGAGACAGGGTCTTGCTACGTTGCTGAGGCTGGCTTTGAGCTTGAGATCCTCCTGCCTCAGTCTCCCAAGGTGCTGGGATTACAGGCTGCCACCACCACCACCCCCGCTCCCTCCCAGCTAAATTATCATCTTTAATGAGACTTCTTTTCCTGATTACTTTAACCAAAGATCTTCATTTATTTTGCTGAATTTCTGCATTTTATCTGTACTTTCTACACTTGATGTCCTGTATTTATATTTTGTGCATTTGCCCCCCACCATGTTTTTCTTTGGGGACCTAGAAAGTTCCCAAGCATTTTTGTGTCTCATAACACCTTATGAAGCAACTTATCTACAGGAGACACTTACATATCTGTTGATAGATAAATTTGGCTGATTATCATTAATTTGCTCCTAATTAACCATCACATGCTGGTGATGACAAAATCCATTTAGGATATTCTGGTCAGTAAATGTTAGCATTGTTTTCCTTTACCTCATTGCTTTTATTTTATAGAATCAAGTTTATTGTTTTCACAGACAGACATATGGAAATGGAATTTCCTGTTGGTTCCTTCCTTCTTTTTTCATTTCATTGCCAAATGTCTCTACCTAGTATGAACATATTACCAGTCAGTATGTGCACCTCAAGGGTTCTCTTTTGGTCTCTGTGGCAGGTTTTTTGAATCGAATGGGAAATATATGAAAGGGCAGACATACTTTCTCTAAAGAAAATATATCCTAAGAGAAAACCAGAAAGAATTGAGTATACTCTGAGAGACAGAACTTAATTTTTCACCTATAAAATGGTAGAATATTTAAATCTTGTATTGAACGCTTTGTAACTACACCAGAACTATCCTCACCAAGGTCTGTGAAACTTTGCATAGCAAAATACATTTATTTGCTTGATCTTTTCATAGCTTTGGCACTATTTACTATTCTTTCTTTGAAATACTTTCTTCTTTTAGTTTCTTTAATAGTACATCTATGTGTTGATTTCTAAATCTGTATGTCTAATTTCCCAACACCTTCTCCGGTGTTCCAGACCCGAAACACTAATTCAACTACTGATCAGAGTTCCACTGGTTATCTGTGAGATGCCTCAGATTCCCCATGTTCAAAACTGAACTAATCTCATGTTGCCACCTACTTCTGTTCCATTTCACCTTTTAACTAGTTGCCCAGGCCAGAAACCTAGTCAGCTGCGACACTTCCTTTCCTTCATCCTCTTATCCCAGTGCCTAATACCTTGATAAGGTTATTAAATGTCTTTGGACCCTCAGTTTCTTTCTCTGTCTCTACTCTCATCACCTGAATTCAAGCTACTTCATTTCTCATCCAATTTCTGCAACAACTTTGTAATTGGTGTCTGTTTCTAGTTTGTAGATGTTCATACATGACATTGAGATAGGAAAATAGCAAAAGGGTATGAATTCATTGAATTGGCTATTTGATAGTATGGTTAGCTTGTTTAAGAATAAAAAAAATGAGCTGGGCATGGTTGTATACAACTGTAATCCCAAGGATTCTGAGGCTGAGGCAGGAGGATTTCAAATTTAAAGCCATTCTCAGTAACTTAGGTCCTAAGCAACTTATCAAGATCCTGTCTGAAAATAAAAAATACAAAAAAGGGCTGGGAATGTGTCTCAGGGATTAAACACTACATATAAAATCTTGTGTCATTGTACCTTTATGAAGAAGAAAATTAGAGTAGCTTTTGCTCTTAATTTGTCAGTGTTAGGTTGTCTTGTATGATGCTCTTGAGATTATGCAAAAAAAAAAAGCTGTTAGATGATTAAAAAACAACAGTAAATATAATTTATAGTTAATCAGATATGGCAGTCTTTGGAATCTGGTTTCAGATTCATGACTGCAGAGAGAAATGGTTATCCAACAGTGCACAGCATGCAAGTGTTTCATTTTCCTTTTTAATAGGATTATTCGGTTGAATAGGATATTGCCATAAATTTAGTATGTATTAATTTTCAGCAAGAAATTTTATTTCGCCATATTGCATAGAAGATGAGGAAATGTGACTCAGGTTTTTAGTTAGTTTTGTGTCTGATGGAATAGCACTTTATCAGGACTGCTGAGAGATGTATTGCTGTCCTTCCAGAGGAAGCTTTTAGTGACAGTGTCTGGGTTCCATTGTTAGGATTGCTTTTCACGTTTCTAGATAAAACAGTTTGAAGGAACAACTGTTGTTTCATCCATGGAATGTAGACTCAAGATACTCTTTTTAGGATGTAAAGAGAATAAGTGTGAAAGGATATAAAGAATTTTGCAATAAATCACAAGATTATAGTATGGTAGAGATCTGCTTTGAAAAAAGTCAAACTGAAAAAAAAAGATAAAGGAAGTAAGCTTATTTTATAATAAGCTTATCCTTCTAGTGATGAGATACTTATGTTAAAAACCAATTTGATCTAATTATCTTGGTGTAAGCCATTTCAGAGAATTTTTGTCTTGAGCTTCCATTTTTCAAGGATAGTAAATAGTGCTCCATCAAGTGTCCTGTTCGAAGGACACTTGAGAGGTTTGAATAGCTGTGAGCATCTTGATCTAAAAGATTATCTTTGAGGAGGGCAATGAGTCATGATGGGTTTCTTCAAGTATTTGAACTTCGGCCATAAGAAATAAGTAATGTTTGTCTCAAAAAGAAAATATACGCATTCATTCTGTAGAACACCTGGATAACAGTGGTCATCACGCAGAGATCTTTTAGCTTGTTTTAGTTGTGTTCATTCTGACTTTTGTAAGATACTACTACAGGAAGAAACTATTAAAAAACTAAAAATATTAAAATATTGAAAAGAAGTTGAGTCTGTTTAATGCAGTGACATACTTTTTGCATTGAGGAATCATTTTTCTTTTTTATTTTAAAAATGACACCTTTTCCTGTCCTTTGGCATTTATGTGAAATCAAACACAGGAATATTGATGATGAGTAATGAACTCTAAGCATTCTTTTCCCAAATTTTATCATAGGTTTTCTCCATTTTAGTTTTTTTTTTCTTTTAGTTTGAGGCATTTCTCAAGTCACAAAATAAGATACATAGTTGAAAGTAAGATTTACAGAACCAAAATTTAATGCAAATATTTTGTAACCTTGTACATATGATTTAAACTTTGGATGCTACTTTTCTTCATTTAAAGTAGTAACAGCTCTTACTGTTTTGTTGTTTTCTTGGTGGTGATGGTGGTGGTGGTTGAGACCCTGGGCTCATTGCCCAAACTAGTCTTGAACTCCTGGACTCAAGTGATTTCCCTGCTTCAGCCTCCCACGTAACTGGGTCTACAGGTGCATGCCACCACACCTGGCTACTTTATCATTCTTTTTTTTTTTTTTTTTAACTTATTGATTCATTGAACACAAAGGGAGTACAGCTATTGTTTCACTGGTTGTACACAAAGTAGAGTCACACCATCTGTGCATTCATACATGTACACAGGGCAATGGTGTCTGTCAAACATTCTGTTATTATTCTTACCCCCCCACCCAGACCCAACCCCGCCCTTCCCTCTATGCTATCTATCCTTTCTCCATTCTGGCCACCCCACCCCACCCCCCGCATTATTCATCATCATTCACTTATCAGAGAGACCATTCAGCCTTTGGATTTTGGGGATTGGCTGATCTCACTTAGCATAACAGTCTCCAACATCATCCATTTTCCTACAAATGCCATAAATTTATTATTCTTTATGGCTGAATAATACTCCATTGTGTATATATACCACAGTTTCTTTATCCATTCATCTGTGAAGGGCATCTAGGTTGGTTCCACAATCTAGCTATTGTGAATTGAGCAGCTATGAACATTGATGTGGCTGCATCACTGAGGCAATCTGATTTGAAGTCCTTTGGGTATAGGCCAAGGAGTGGGATAGCTGGGTCAAATGGTGGATCCATTCCAAGTTTTCTAAGGAATCTCCACACTGCTTTCCAGAGTGGCTGCACCAACTTGCAATCCCACCAGCAATGTATGAGTGTGCCCTTTTCCCCACATCCTCGCCAACACCTGTTGTTGCCTGTATTCTTAATAAAAGACATTCTAATTGGGGTAAGATGAAATCTTTTTTTTTTATTTACTTATTGATTCATTGAACACAAATGGAGTACA
>JAJEJO010049776.1:443494-569337 GCA_020662805.1 Glaucomys volans
AGGGATGTTGAACATTTTTTCATAAATCTGTTGATTGCTTGTAGATCTTCCTCTGTAAAGTGTCTGTTCATTTCCTTGGCCCATTTATTGATTGGGTTATTAGTGTTCTTGGTGTAAAGATTTTGAGAGTACTTTGTAGATTCTGGAGATTAGTGCTCTATCTGAAGTGTGTGTAGCAAAGATTTTCTCCCACTCTGAAGGGTCTCTCTTCACATTGCTGATTGTTTCTGTTGCTGAGAAAAAGCTTTTTAGTTTGACTCTATCCCAATCATTGATTCCTGCTTTTATTTCTTGCGCTTTGGGAGTCATGTTAAGGAAATCTGGTCCTAGGCCAACGTGATGAAGATTTGGACCTATTTTCTCTTCTATTAGGTGCAGAGTCTCTGGTCTAATTTCTAGGTCCTTGATCCACTTTGAGTTGAGTTTTGTACAGGGTGAGAGATATGGGTTTAGTTTCACTTTGCTGCATATGGATTTCCAGTTTTCCCAGCACCATTTGTTGAAGAGGCTGTCTTTTCTCCACTGTATGTTTTTGGCTCCTTTGTCAAGTATGAGATACCTGTATTTATGTGGGTTTGTCTCTGTGTCCTCTATTCTGTACCATTGATCTACCTGTCTATTTTGGTACCAATACCATGCTGTTTTTGTTACTATTGCTCTGTAATATAGTTGAAGGTCTGCTATTGTGATACCCCCTGCTTCACTCTTCTTGCTAAGGATTGCTTTAGCAATTCTGGGTCTCTTATTCCTCCATATGAATTTCATGATTGCTTGCTCTATTTCTATGAGGTCCGTCATTGGGTCTGTCAATGCAATTGGAATTGCATTGAACTTGTATAGCGCTTTTGGTAGTATAGCCATTTTGACTATATTAATTCTGCCTATCCAAGAACATGGGGGATACTTCCATCTTCTCAGACTTTCTTTAATTTCTTTCTTTAGTTCTCATTGTACAGGTCTTTCACTTCTTTTGTTAGATCGATTCCCAAGTGTTTTATTTTTTTTGAGGTCATTGTGAATGGGGTAGTTTTCCTAATTTCTCTCTCAGAGGATGTATCACTTACGAATAAAAATGCATTAGATTTATGAGCATTAATTTTATATCCTTCTACTTTACTTAACTCATTTATGAGTTCCAGAAGTTTTCTGGTGGAATTCTTAGGGTCTTCTAAATAGAGAATCATGTCATCAGCAAATAGGGATAGTTTGAGCTCTTCTTTTCCTATTTGTATTCCTCTAATTTCTTTGGTCTAATTGCTCTGGCTGGAGATTCAAGGACAATGTTGAATAGTAGTGGCGAAAGAGGGCATCCCTGCCTTGTTCCAGTTCTCAGGGGGAATGCTTTCAATTTTTCTCCATTTAGAATGATGGTGGCTGTGGGCTTAGCATAGATAGCCTTTACAATGTTAAGGAACATTCCTTCTATCCCTCTTTTTTCTAGTGTTTTGAGCATGAAGGGATGCTGTATTTTATCAAATGCTTTCTCTGCATCTATTGAAATAATCATGTGGTTCTTGACTTTAAGTTTATTGATGTGGTGAATTACATTTATTGATTTCCGGATGTTGAACCAACCTTGCATCTCTGGGATGAAACCCACTTGATCATGGTGCACTATCTTTTTAATATGCTTTTGAATGTGATTTGCTAAAATTTTGTTAAGAATTTCTGCATCTGTGTTCATTAGGGATATTGGTCTGAAATTTTCTTTCCTCGATGTGTCCTTCTTTGGTTTTGGTATCAGGATGATATTAGCTTTATAGAATGAGTTTGGAAGGGTTCCCTCGCCCTCTATTTCATGAAATACTTTGAGGAGTATTGGAATGAGCTCTGCTTTGAAGGTCTTGTAGAACTCGGCTGTGAATCCATCCGGTCCTGGACTTTTCTTTGTTGGTAGGCTTTTGTTGACTTCTTCTATTTCATTGCTTGAAATTGATCTATTTAAGTTGTGTATGTCCTCCAGATTCAGTTTGGGTGGCTCATATGCCTCTAGGAACCTGTTGATGTCTTCCAGGTTTTCTGTTTTGTTGGAGTATAAATTTTCAAAATAGCTTCTTATTATGTTTTGTACCTCAATAGTGTCTGTTGTAATATTTCCATTTCCATCATGAATTTTAGTAATTTGGAGTTTCTCTCTCCTTAGGGTTTATCAATTTCATTTATTTTTTCAAAGAACCTACTTTTTGTTTTGTCAATTTTTTGAATTGTTTCTTTTGTTTCAATTTCATTGATTTCAGCTCTGATTTTAATTATTTCCTGTCTTCTACTACTTTTGGTGATGGTCTGTTCCTCTTTTTCTAGGACTTTTAGCTGTAATGTAAGGTCATTGATTTGTTGACTTTTCATTCTTTTGTTGAATGCACTCGATGCAATGAATTTTCCTCTTAGCACTGCTTTCATAGTATCCCAGAGATTTTGATATGTTGTATCTTTGTTCTTGTTGACCTCTAAGAATCTTTTTTAATGCCCCCCCTAATGTCTTCTGTTGTCCATGCATCATTCAATAGCATGTTATTTAATCTCCAGATGTTGGAGTAGTTTCTGTTTTTAACTTTATCGTTGATATCTAATTTCATTCCATTATGATCTGATAGTATACAAGGTAGTATCTCTATGTTTTTGTATTTGCTAAGAGTAGCTTTGTGGCATAACATATGGTCTATTTTAGAGAAGGAACCATGAGCTGCTGAGAAGAAAGTGTATTTGCTTTTTGATGGATGGAATATTCTATATATGTCTGTTAAGTCTAAATTAGCGATTGTGTCATTGAATCCTATGGTTTCTTTGTTCAATTTTTGCTTGGAAGATCTGTCCAGCGGTGAGAGAGGAGTGTTAAAGTCCCCCAGTATTATTGTGTTTTGGTCTATTTGGTTCCTGAAATTGAGAAGGATCTGATTGATGTACATGGATGCGCCATTGTTTGGTGCATAAATATTTATGATTGTTATGTCTTACTGATTTATGCTTCCTTTAAGCAATTTGAAATGTCCTTCTTTATCCCTTCTGACTAACTTTGGCTTGAAATTTGCTTTATCTGAAATGAGGATGGACACCCCTGCTTTTTTACTCAGTCCATGTGCATGGTACGTACGCTGTTTCCCAACCTTTCACCTTTAGTCCGTGGGCATGTTTTTCTATGAGATGAGTCTCTTGAAGGCAGCATATTGTTGGGTCTTTCTTTTTAATCCAATCTGCCAGTCTGTGTCTTTTGATCGATGAGTTTAAGCCATTTACATTCAGGGTTATTATTGAGATATGACTTGTATTTCCTGTCATTTTAGCTTTTTTTGGGCTTTTAACTTAACTTTGTTTCTGCTTTGATTGACTCTTTCTTTAGGGTAATTCCTCCCCATGATGACTGAGATTGTTATTTTTTATATCTTCCTCTTGGAATATTTTGCTGAGAATGTTCTGTAGGGCAGGCTGAATTCTTGTGAATTCTTTGTGAATTCTTTAAGCTTTCGTTTATCATGGAAGGATTTTATTTCATCATCAAATCTGAAGGTAAGTTTTGCCGGGTATAAGATTCTTGGTTGGCATCCGTTTTCTTTCAGAGCTTGAAATATGTTGTTCCAGGCCCTTCTTGCTTTTAGGGTCTGGGCTGAGAAATATGCTGATATCTGTATTGGTTTCCCCCATAGGTAATCTGATGCTTTTCTCTCGCAGCCTTTAAAATGCTATCTTTGTTTTGTATGTTAGGTATTTTCATTATAATGTGCCTTGGTGTGGATCTGTTGTAATTCTATGCATTTGGTGTCCTGTAAGCCTCTTGTAATTGATTTTCCATCTCATTTGTCATATTTGGGAAATTTTCTGATATTATTTCATTGATCAGATTATTCATTCCCTTGGTTTGTATCTCTGTGCCTTCCTCAATCCCAATAACTCTTAAATTTGGTCTTTTCATGATGTCCCATATATCTTGGAGGTTTTGTTCATGGTTCCTAACCATCTTCTTGTTTGTTCGACTTTGTTTTCAAGATTAAATATTTTGTCTTCATTGTCTGAGGTTCTGTCTTCCAGGTGATCTATTCTGTTAATTATGCTTTCTATTGAGTTTTTAACTTTGTTTATTGTTTCCTTCATTTCCTTGTTTCCTTCAAGGATTTCTGTTTGGTTTTTTTTCTCAGAACTTCTATCTCTTTATTGAAATGATATTTTGCTTCCTGCAATTGCTCTATTAGCTAATTATTCATAGCCTGAATTTGCTCTCTCGTCACATCATTCTCTTTTCGGATCATTTTAATTATGAACATTCTGAACTCCCTTTCTGTCATTCCTTCTACGATGCTGTCTTTGGGTTCTCTTGATATATCGTCTAGGTTTGTTTGGGACATTTTCTTCCCATGCTTTCTCACGTTGCTTGTGTATCTTCCCCTCTAGTAGTGCGAGTCTGAGGGATTGCAGTTTCCCTGTAAAGACTTATAGTGCCCCTGCAGATTTCCAATACCTCACTTTGAAGAGATTATTATTTGCGGTACCCCATATAAACAATATGTGTCCTTAAACCAACAGAATTAATTTAGATATGAACTGCGTTATAGTATATAGAAATGAGTGCAAATTATCTACTACATAATTGATAGGTTTGCAATAAGGACCACAATTTCAAATAGTGGAAAAAGAAAATGCTGAGTGGTTTACAATATAATGTTAATGAGATAGGAAGTGAGTCTATAGAGTTACTATTTCATAGGAATAGTGAGAGAGGAATTAGAGGAAATAAGTTTTTAGCATGAGAAAAGAGAATGGGTCTCCAAGGACACTGCTGTACTAGAGCATAATAGAATGATAAGGTATTAATAGGAAAGAAGTGGGAATGTAGTAAGTATATTAGGAATAATCGTAATATTACTATTTAGACAAAAAAAAAGAAGTTGAAGAAAGTTCTGCCATAAAATTATACTGTACTATTCAAATCTCCTATTGTTCAGTAATCTGATGCCTGTCAGGGGCTTGGTAATGCTGTGTCCCGAGAAGGATGCTGTCCCACTGCCTCCAAGTCAGGGATAATCAATATTTGTGGGCTAAGGTAATCTGCTGTTGTTAGATGGTCTGTGACAGCATGGGTGCCGGCCTGAGACTAGACCAGGAACAGGGTGCAGGCCTGGGTTTGGAGCTGGATATCGTGGCCCGATGGCTTGGTGGGTATGTGTTCACAGCTGAGGCTGCCCTGGGTTCAGGCCTGAACCTGGCCTAGGGATGGTGACTTCCCAGCGGCTACTGGAGTCCTGCGCTCACTTGCTGGCTGGCGCTGGAGCCTGGTCAGTGACTCCAAAGCTGCTGCTGGGGACCTGCACTCACTTGGGGACCCTCACTCACTTGCTGGCTGGTGCTGGAGCCTTGTCAGTGACTCTGAAGTCGCTGCTGGGGACCCGTACTTACTTGCCGGCTGGCGCCCAGGCCTGGTCAGTGATTCCGAAGCAGGTCCTGACTCCGAAGCCGAAGCCGCTGCTGGGAGACCTGCCCTCACTTGCTGGCTGGCGCGGAGCCTGGTCAGTGACTCTGAAGCAGCTGCTGGGGACCCGCACTCACTTGCTGGCTGGTGCCGAGCCTGGTCAGTGATTCTAAAGCCGCTGCTGGGGACCCACACTCGCTGGCTGGCACAGGTCCAGGTCGGTGACTCTGAAGCAGCTGCGGGGTCCGGTGCTCCCAGGTGGTAGCTGCCCGCTGCCGGGCCGAGGTCAGCCCGGCAAAGTTGGTTCCAGAGCGGCGACTGGGGACCTCTTATATGTGATTTCAATATAAAATCTCATTGAGAGCCATATTCCTGCTGTTTGAATCCCAAGCAAGTAGGAATCCATGGAGCAAGTAGGAATGCAGCCTTCCTCTAGCCTGCCATCTTGAATCCCTCCCCACTTTATCATTCTTTATGAGGAATAAATAAAATTGTCAAAAATGCTGGATGACTCACTGTTTTTAAGTTGATATCGTAGAATAATGAAAATTGTTTACTGTGGTAATACTTTCCCTTTTTTTCCATTTCATGTGAAGAGTAGAGGTGGAAGACATGAAGAAGAATGGTTTCTATAGCATTCTTTAAATTTTGAGGGAATGTCTTAATTCCTTTGAATCCAGTCACATCCTTGTGAGCTGTACAAGTGATAAAGATTTCTTAGTATCAGACTGACAATATATAATATTAGAGCAAGAAGGAACTTCAGATAGGATCCAGCATTAACCCTTCTCATTTTTTCATTCTGGAAATCTAGGTCTAGAGAGTCAATCTACTATATCCTAAGTTGCTCAGAGTTAATGAACTCTCCTTCGATAGTTCTTAGGAAAACAAAGAACCCTTGATTTTCACTTTAATATCTTATCTTCCCTGAAGAAACTAAATAGATTATTTGTGGCTCATTAAACCAGTCCCCAGTCACATGCTTCTACTCCTTTGTTCATTTTGGGGTGTCCTCACACCACCCTCCTAACCAGCCTGTGGTGTTCTGAGTGCTCAGCATGTCCACTAGGTGGTGTCCTAACTCAGAAGCTTTGCTGTGGGACTTTACCTCTCTGCCCTAACTAGAACTAAAAGGACCCATTACAAATGTTGAACAGTTTGAGTAAGGTTTTATTAGATCTTGTAGTTAACTAAATAAAGATAAAATTTAATTCATGATCAGAATGCTGTAGTTACATTAAGATGTATAAAACACTTTTAGGCTTTGTTCCTTGGCATATTTAAGAATGTATGTTGAGCTGTGTGTGGTGGCACACTTCTGTAATTCCAGCAGTTCAGGAGACTGAGGCAGGAGGATTTCGAGTTCACAGCCAGCCTCAGCAATAGTAAGATACTAAGCAACTCAGTGAGACCCTGTCTCTAGGTAAAATACAATAATAGAGCTGGGAATGTGGCTCAGTGGTGGAGTGCCCCTGAGTTTAATCCCTGGTACCCGCCCCTGCCAAAAAAAAAAAAAAAAAAAAGGAAAATGAATGTGTGTTGAGGCTGTGGTGCAAGTCAGCATGCTTACTTCTTGAACTTGGTACCATCCTGTTGTGGAGGGAAGGTGGGATAGTAGGCAGAGAAAGAAGGAAAATAGAATTAATATTGTAAATAACTACTATTACAAGTTTCCAAAATTAAAGGAAAGAGGAATCATACGCAAAACCTCCTTTAAGTATATAACTCTTAGCTCTGGTTTAGATATGAAATGATTGGTTGCTGTGTTTTAAAATCCTAACGGAATAACTGTTCAGTGGTTCCAGATGTTTTTCATAAAAACTTGGAATTGTCACATCAGCAGCAAAAGCACAGTATCTGTCTTGTTGGAGAATGCTGAACAGATCCAGAGGGGAAAGCAAAACAGACACCCCCACCTGCCCCCTTAGCAATTTTTCACCACCCAGAGTATTTGTTCTCCAAGAAGGAGCAGAATATGTAAGAACAATGTTTATGTGTTCAGAAAAGATAGAAAATCTAGATTTCTAGCCTATACCACAAAGCCTGCAGATAGTCAGAAGTAAAACAAGGTTAGGCTATATGTCACAAAGAGTAATCAGGGCTATTTCAGAAAATTATATTATTTTGCAACAAGTTTCTCTCAGTTACATAAACTTCCTGAGGACAGAAACCTTGTTATGTATTTCTTTTGTTTGCCTCTACTGCAAGGCAGAAAATATGTTAAATTGATAGATTGTCTGTGTTTAAGTCATTAGTTAAGCTTGGGATAGGAAGGCTTAATGGTGATTGAAGTATCTCTGATCCCTGGAGAGATGCTTGGGAACCTTGGAAACAGGAAACATTTGATTTTCATTAAAACAGAAGGGAGTGGCAGCAAGGAACAAACCATATTGAGGACAGAGGGGAGGCAGCTTTGTTTCATATGAGGAGATGAGAGAGTTCTAAGTTACAGCTTGGTGAATGTTGTTATAGAAAAGATAATAAATAATTAGTTCTTCTATACACTAAAGTCTACAAGGCCTTTAAATCTTGCCCTGGACCACATAGCTTGAAGTATTTCTAAATCCCTGACCAGATTCCCACACTTTTAGTAAACCTGAGCCAGAATTTTATTTACAACTTTTTAATCTCTCTGATTGTCTTGTTTCTACTGCTTTGTAGCATCATCTCTACTGAAAAGCAACATGTGTTTCATTGTACATGTTGATAACATTATAGAGCCAGTGCTCACCAGGGGCTCTGGAAAAGTCTACTTTCATGCCTGCCATGTGCTAGGGAAGGATGGGAGAGAGAAAAGGCTTGGAGTTTGGATGTAACTGAAACTGTGGTGTGTAACAGATTCAAAAAATCCTTCCATTCTTAGCTGGGTTTTTCTTATTTCTCTCATTTAAGCTCGTTAGTGATTTAAATGCCTGGCCTGAGGACCTGGTGATTTATCAGGCCTTCTGTTCCCCTATTTATAGTTCCTAACAAACCTTTTCTCCAACTTTGCAGTATTGATAGAAATTGGGATGTTAAATCTCTTTTTCTTCCTTTCTGTCATAGTATTTGAAGCCCTGTGTGTACTCTGTCCAAGTCTAAGGACCGGTCTGGCCAACTCAAAAAGTGCATGTCAATTCCTCCCGGGAAGAGAAAAATCCTCCTTTTTCCTGGATTTTTCTCCCCCTTTTCTTCCTCCTCTTTGGTGTTTTGTTTTGTTTTGTTTTGTTTTGTTTTTCTTCATTCAGTTCCTCTTCCTTCTTTTTCCTCCCAACTGGTTTATAATCCAATCCAAGTAAGAGAATGTCTGATATAAGTACATTTTAGAATAAGTCTGCCCCTTGAGCATGCTGGATTAGGGCAATAGCTGGAAAGGTCTGGAATAGTAGGAAAACAAGCAAATGAAGTAACAACCATATACAAGGTTCAATTAATATGAATGAGAGACTGACTGTGACGAAGTCCCAGACAGGTGACTTTCTTGGTCACAAAAGTATTAAGACACACACAACCATTCATTCAATTCCTTTTCTCTTTAATTTTCTTTAAAGCCCCTCTGTTATCCATCCCCTGACACACCCACCCAAAGCTTAACTCTTTTTTCTTTGTTTGTTTAAACCCATACTGGAGGTTGAACCCTTGGGTGCTTTACCACTGAGCTACATTGCCAACCCATTTATTCTGAGACAGGGTCTCACTGAGTTGCTGAAGCCTGCCTTGAACTTGGGATCCTCCTGTCTCTGCCTCAGAGCTTAACTCTTTATGATTTTTAAACTTTACCAGACATTTTTAAGCCACTTCTGGATCCTAGAGGCATAACTCTGAAATGTTTGGCTAACATTTTTCTCATATTAAATCATTGCTTTTCATTTGGCAGGGAGGTGCAGTGTATACTTTGGTAGTTTGAATTTTCTGTACTTCCTGGAATAGATAAGTCTGTTGTATAGGCTTGTGGTTTTTAGGATGATAGCCCTTCTTCTTTCCTTTATTAGCATACTACCCTGACATCAAAGAACTCCAGTCCAATCTTGCAGTGCCTGACAACCATTTTCATAGGGGATGGTGTAAGGAGGAGGAGCAGGAGGAAGTGGATTGGAAAAGGGAGCTTTGTTTTTCTCCTCTTCATCTGTGGATGAATCATGTTCCCACCACTGCAATTAGATTTTCAAACCTCCAAGGCTGTGAGTGCAGAGCTGAAAGGGCAAGTAGTGACATTCTTGAGAGAGAAGTAAAAAAAAGGGGGGAGGAGACAGGCAGGGAAGGGCTGTCGCTGGAGGGAGGAAGAACGAAGGGGGTTATAGCAGGAGGAGCCTTCTTCTTTTTTCCCTTCTGCTCTGCTGTCCTCAGTTATTTGCATCTTAAATCAGGAGCAGAACCCTACTACTGCTTTGGTGAATAACGGACAAACTCTAAAGATTTGAAAAACATCTGCTTTGAAGAACATCTCTAGCTTTTCCCCCCTATAAGGAAAAAGTGGTTTTTCTCGTCTTTGTTGTTTTAAGGAAGAACAATTTAATGAATTTTCTCAAGCCATCCCTTTGAAAAAGAGTTCCTTTTCTTTTCTTTTCTTTTTTTTTTTTTTCTTTTTCTCTTTTTGCAAAGTGCATACTGGATTTTTATTTCCTGCTTTTGGGTTTTTTCCCCACGTGTGTTAGCCGTTATGCTCAGACAGTTCATTCTCAGTTTTTCTACCGGACTTATCCCCCATGATGGAGATGGTATGTGCTTCTCTTTCAGTCAAGAGCTGCACAATTGGGATCTTGAGGCATTTATTGCTTATATCATGAATTACAGATTCATCATCTCAGAGCTCTGAGGTTGCCAGAAATTTCTTACTCATTTCAAGGAATTGGATTTTACTTGGCTTCTTTATAATCCATTTTTGACCCTTTGGAAGTATTCTATATAGAGGTGTCTGGACGGCTGAGATCTCCCACCCACTGTGAGAAATTTGGAGCTTTGGACTTCTCTGAGCGTACCAGTCCCCCAGTTAACAGTGGATATACTTTCCTGCTTTCCTGTATTCTGCTCTTCTGTATCTGAGCAAAAATGTACGAGCGGCATAAGAGGCGTTACAGCCTGTGTGACATCTCCAAAGTGGACAGGACTGTAGACGTGGTATTGCTGAAGGTAAGAGGGGCAATGCCTTAAGCATTATGAAGCTTTCCAGTCTGTTTTCCCTCTTTGAATCTAGTAGTAGTGTCTCTGGACTTCCCATATTGGGAGGAATGCTGAGAAAGCCTGTGCCAACAGGTGAAAGGTAGGAGGTGAGTTTGACATTTGTAAAGGAGTGTCTGAACAGAAACGGGTGTTCACAAATTATCAAAACACTTAACTCTAGAAATGTAATTTTACTTGCTTTACAGTGGGTTCCTGTGTTCAGGAGAATCCCTTCCATTTGAAAATTGAGTGAAAAATTCACCCTCTGAGTTGTTCTTTCCAGGGCTGTGTCTTTTCTTCTGTCTCTGTCATTCCTGCCTGAGTCTCTGTCTGTCAGTCTCTGTTACTCTGCCTCCATCTCTTGGTCTCTCTGTCTTTCTGTTGTTTATCCAGGTCTTTTCTAGCTTGCTTTCATTTCTTTAGGGGCAAGATAGACACATTTTTTTTTTTTCCAAAAGTGTCTCCAGTTGATCTATTTATTAAGTGGCGAAGCTGCCCTTCTGGCTTGATTTGACTGGTTCCCACATGTAGTTTCTGACTCTTGCTGATAGGTGTATTTGTGTGCCTTCTCAGTATTAGTTATGTGAGTGTCTAAGCAGGATGGGAGTGGAGACTCTGGATAGCTAATTGCTCACAGAAAGCATCCTTGAGTCTAAAATTAGTAAAGGACTCCTTTAACTAGTAAGATGGGAGTCTGGGAATGTTGGACAACTCAAGGAGCACTTTTTGAAAGTTTAGTGTTTTTCTGGCAAAGACGGGAAATTGGAAGCCAACCAAGTGCTTCACAGATACCACTTTTAGAAAAGTGGTAAAGCTAAAGAATGGATTTGGAAGGCTAGACACAGAAGCCAATGAAATACCTTGTTGAGAGAGGCACCAGGTAGAGGAGGGTGATTTGTGATGGAGTGTTGTCATTGTCCCTCCATAATCACTCTCGGGTAGTGGGGTGGTGGTTTGACTTGTGAAGCATATAGGCTGACAGCTCTTGGTAACTTGTTTTGAACTTCTTCCAAGATACCATGTTTTAGTTTCTCTGAAGTGTGATTTCCTCTGATAGATCACATGTTTTAAAAGTTTTGTCCTCACGTATGTATTTAGGAGAGCCTAATTTTTAGGACCTTTATTTGCATGATGCTTTATGACTTTATTGGGGCAGAAGGGGGAGAAAGAGAAAAATCTTTTTCTGTGTGTCACAAGGGAATGGTGTATTCAAAATAATGCTAAAATATATAGTATTCTAGTCTAGCTTGGAATGCCAGGTTTTATTGGTGGAATTGAATCAATATAAGCTCAGCGGCCTCAGAGAGGCTATTTTGTATTTTAATGAAGTTCTTTCATATACATTATTTCATGAGGGACTTATTTGTCAGGCAGTGACTTTTACCCCATTTTCACATGAAGAACTTGAGTAGCAAAGGCATTTTTTTTTTCAAGGCTACATATTATAAATGTAACTCTTTAATTTGTGCCATATTGCATTACAAAATGAAAGATTCTCAGAAGAGAAGATTGCACTTCAAACAAAGCATTATTTTTTTTTAAGAAAAGACATTTATTACAAATATGTAAACACTAGGACTCCTGAAAACACCTTGCTTCCAATTTGAAATGAAATGAAGACTTTTGGTGTTAGTTGCTTTGTTTGAAGATAAGACAGCATCATTGATAGCTATATTTTTTTAAAAAACATATGTTAAGTACCTATTCCATGGCAGACATGGTGCTAAATCCATGGGGCGTATTATTTGTCTTCTTACTACTTACAGAGAGTAAATTTTTTAAAAAAAGTACAAACCTTTGTAAATGATTTGACAGAAGTGAGTAGTGTGCTATGTTGGGACGAATGGTAAGAATTAGATAGAATAGTCTTTAGCTACAGAGTCTTCTTTCTAAGGTGCTGATATTTAAAAAGCTGATCTCCAGAGGATGAAAGTACACCCACTATGTCAAGAGAAGTTATTCTAGAAAGAACCAACAGCAGATAGAGTTGCTGAGGAAGAAAAGAACTGACAGGACCATCATGATGGACAGGAGCATACTGAGCAACGAGTAGTGAACAGTGTGAGAAGGACCCTAGGTGAGCCTGAAAAAAACAGGGCCTTGATAGCCATGGTAAGGATACTGTACTTCTTAGTTTGTTCTTAAAAAACCATTCTGGCAGTCTGGAAATCAGTTGGGCTGCTGTTATGGTAGTCTAGGCACTATCACATGGTTTTGTGGTCTGAATTGGGAAGAAAGGGAATGGATATGAAGCATAGACATTGAGTGTTTACATTCCTAATCTTTGTCTCATTTACATATGCAAAATCAGATTTTGATAGCCAGTAACTTTCCTAGTGTTTCACACTTCATATATAATCAGTGATAGGATATAACCCCAGATAAGACTTTTTCAAAGTCCATGCTTTTCTTGCTGACCTAAGCGTCTTGAGTTGAGCAATTCATTTTACTACACAAGTGTGTATACCAACTTTTATTTCCATATACATATGTTTTATTTTTCTATCATAGATTTTTTTTTTTTTATATTGGAAGAAGCCTTCGAAGTTTTACGTTGATCACTGCTTTCCCAATGTGGGAATTCCTTTTATGACACTTTTTTAGACAACATGACAACTTTTAAGTTCATTTTGCCACATTTAGCAGAATTTCTCCATAATTAATTTATTCCTTCCTTATCATTCATTAGTGTTTTCCAATTTATTCTACAACATCATTTTGAATTTCAGTGTCTTCTATCAGTGCTTAAAAAATAAGTATGTTGAGAGCATGTGCCAGTTAAATTTACAAGTGATCATGTATATGTTTTCATTCTACTCTTATATGGGTAGTTTACTTCTTTGTAAAAAGGATTTTGTTATTTTTCTTCTGCTCATTAATATACCTAAGCACTCAGAACATCTCTTAATTCATAATAAAAGCTCAAAAATATTTGTTGATTGAGTACGTTAATATTTTAAGATTTTAAAGTATGGATTCATGAGCCTCATGTTAACATAAATTGTGTTTAATGTGCTCATAAGTTTAACATATGAACACAGAAAAAATATGCCAAGAATCACAAGGTTCAGATTGTGAGCCTTTCACTTGGGTATTTCATATTTACAACTCCATTCCCTCCTATGGACATCCTAATAATTCACTGTTAATTAACTTCAGAATCCTCATTCTCTGTTGTACACTGGTACTTTCTTTGGCTTTCTGTGCAGTGTGATCTGCTTCACTGTTCTGTGACCACCCACCCCTCTGTCCCTCAGTCCAGTTAACACATATATATTTCTCTTCCTTGTATATGACAATCCCTTGGTTCCTTTTTCCTGATGCATACTTGACTTTGGCTTTTATAAGTGGCTGATAACTATGAATCATAGACTAAAAAGGAATATGGAAAAATTTTAATTGTTGGCATGGGCCCTTTAGTACCAACAAGCGCAGTTTTCCTGACATCTGCCAGAAAATTAGATCTGACTTCACCTATCAGTGAGTGATGAGAGCTTTGCATGGCTAAACTTCAGCTCATGATGAGCATTCCTAGAAGACATCAAGAGTCAGAAACTTACTGAAAAACTAGCATACTGAAAGGAAGGAGGTCAACAATGCATGACTAAATTAGTTACTCTAGAATTTACAGTGATGTTAGCCAGGCCTACTTCTGTTTTCCTAATTTCCTAATTTTGGGTACCTAGGAAAAACTGACTACTCATAGTAATAATTGTTCATGTTATTGATGATCTATCCACAGCATATTTTGTAACTAGTAGAGCAGAGTGTTAGCTGGATGGTTGAAAGATTTGCAACAGTGTTGTTACATCAAAAGAATATATTTACAGAGGAGCATGATCCCTTCCCCGTCTGTGGTACTTGGGCAGGCAACACAATCTCATTAGCTAGAGCTCAGAAGGAATAGTTTGTCTCTGACTTCATTTCCTACAGAAATATACATCCTTTAAAAGTTGGTCTCCACTTTGCAGCAAAACAAAAAGACATTAGGGTGCTAAGGATTGAAGGCAACTACACATATCTACTTGGTTGCAGTCTGATTCCCCTGAAAAGATTTTGACTCAAGTGTTGGCTTCCATCCAGATGGTGGGTTTTTACTTCCCTTTTGTTCAACCTTGTAACTTTGCCTGGATCTCTTGAGACAGTTGGAGAGGAAGTACGTACTGGCAGTGGCTGGGAAGGCTGGGTGTAACCATGAGCTGTATTATTAGGATGTTCAGATATAAACAGTAGCAGAACCACTGCCAGAAACAAAAGACATTTCCCTCTTCTGAAAATATGTATTGCTCTATTTTCAGACTGTTGGGAACACATCATGGGTGTAGTTTAGGTCATTATAAGAGGTCCTTAGGCTTCCATGGCAGGAATGAAAAAGTTATCCGGATAGGTGTGGCATTTCTTCTGAAGTTACTTTTATCATTTCGTGTTCCCTGTACACTGTAACTCACCAGAACTTTGGATGTTCTGCTTGTCAGGACTGTGCTGTGGGCAAAGAGAAACAGTGACTTAGTTTGTTTTTTTAGCTAAAGAATCATAACTGTGATCAGGGCCAAAAATGTGTTTGTTGACCTCTCTCTTCAAATGATGTAGATAAATTAATATTTAAAAATCTGTTTTCCACATTTCCAGCTATTTTAACTATTTCCCTGTCTTTCCCATTCAGTCAGTTGCCAGTCAATTTGGAATCATAGCTGAGTGATTCCAAAGGGCAAAATTTGGAGTAGGGGGCACTCATTGTCATCATATAACCTTCATTTTTGTACTCTTTTAAACCCAAATTGTTAGCAGTGCCAACTCTGATGTTTCTTCCTTTTCTGCTTACTAATTCTGCTGATAGAATCTTTTGCCAAGCCTAGTCTCACTCCGAATTGAATAAGAAGGGAGTTTATAGTACATAGATCGGTTTATCCATTAGTATAAAACCCTCAATCTTAGAGGTCACATGTTGGAAAAGAACCTGACATGAGAACAAGTAAATAAAATAAAAAGATAGTTGATAACTTTTAATTTCCTATAGTATATATTTCAGATGTGTTACCATGTATGTGCTTATGTCTTGGCATTTATCTGGCCTATGGGAAGCCCTCTGAAAATGTTTCTAAGGGAATGACACAGTGTGGCCTTTTAGTTGCCTTGGTTGTATGATTGAGAATGAAACTGTAGCGTTATTGATGAATAGAACTGAGACTAGGACAAATTCATCTGCCACGTCAGTGATTCTGAAATAGGGCAGGAGGAGGAGGAGATGTTTGGTAATCCAATTTATTTCTCTTTAAGTTGGTTACTTAAATAGTAATCACAATATTCTTCACACATGAATATGATATACTCGGTATTGCTGTTATACAGGATGTGGTTGAAAATGCTGATACATGTTTTGACATTCTTTCCACACTTAGTGCAATATGGAGTTTGTCCTCTGGTTAATGGCATTGACCATGATTGGTAGCATCTGGCTCTGATTACTGGCTCTGACTCTGGCTTTGTGGGCTTCCTGACTACTTTACTTCACAGTTTGTGTATTTCTCAGTGCTGCACATGCCTTTTAAAGTCATGATAAAATATACATAATATAAAATTTGCCATTTTTAGGATAGTTCAACAGTGTTCAGTATTTTCACAGTGTTGTATAAACATCACTATCAGACATCTTCAAAACTCTTACACCTTCCTAAATTAAAACTCTGTACCTGTAAAAAATAACTTCCCATTCCTCCCACCCTCTAGTCCCTGGCAACCACCATTCTGTTTTCTGTTTCTAATTTCAACTACTCTAGGTAGCTTATAAGATTGGAATTGTTCAATTTCTGTCCTTTTGTGACTGTCTCATTTCACTCAGCACAGTGTCTTCATGGTTCATCTATACTGTAGCCTATTTTAGACTAAATATTCTGTTCTAAGTACATACCACATTTTGTTTATCCATACATCTGTCAGTGGACATTTGGACCATTTGAATTGTAATGCACTATAAGTATTGGGATACAAATATCCATTTGAATCCCTGCTTTTGGTTCTTTGGGCTATATTCCCAGAAGTAGAATTGCTAAGTCATAAAGCAATTCTATATTTCAGTTTTTTGAGGAACTGCCACAGTTTTCCACAGTGAATGTGCCCTTATATATTCCTACTAGTAACACACAAACGTTCCATTTTCTACATATCCTTGCTAACACGTATTTTCATTTTTTTTAAATACTAGCATAATGGGTATGAAGTGATACCTCATAGTGGTTTTCTTGATGCACACTTCTGTGCCATTTGTCTGTATAAAAGCCCAGCAAATACAAGATTTCTAAGCTACTTCCATTTGCAAATAGGTATTATCAAACATGACTGCTACCTTGTGTGTGTATTCTCTGTGTGCTCTGTCTTGGCACACTCTTTTCACCTATTCACTCAAAAGAACAACTGAAACTAGATCCAATCTTTCTTCTTTCAAGCCTCCTTAAACTTTTTTAACCTTTTGCAAGACAGGTTGACATCTCAAACTTACCATAGTCAAATGGAGTATTTTGTCATCTTCTTCCCCTCTGGATTTCCTTTATCTGTCAATTGTGGACCTTTGATCCCTCTTTATCTCTTACCTTGGTGGATTCTGCCATTTGTGCTAGCTCTTTGATGTACACCAAAGAACATCTTTCCAGTTGAGTTGCATGTTCCTTCTAGACTAGACTAGTTCAGACTCCTTACGGGTCTTTGTGTTTCTGATAGTTTCTTACTCCCCGATATTCTATTTTTATCTCTACAATTCTAGAATTATTTTCCAAGTACAACACTGATCTTTCACTCTCTTCCTTACATGATTGGGTACCAATTCCCTTGGTAGGGAATAAAACTTAGCTTTATTATAGCCATATCTCCTATTCTTTCCTTAATTTAGACTTTTGGACACCATTGGGATGTGCTCCTGAAAAACATCTAAAGGAAAGGTCCCTAATCTGGATTATAATCTTGAGCACCAGAACCCCTGATTGTGACATACACATTCATGTTCCTTAATAAGGGTTAAATGGCTTTCCTTAGATTCTTGATGGAATACGTGATATAAAAAGCTATGAAGTCCAGCCCTGGAGTGTCCTTAACCTTTTGGCTCATACTTTTGTTCACATGGCTGGAATTTCTTGCATCGCCATCTCTTTCTTTCTCAATCACATTGCCTACTTTTAAGGCCTGCTTCATATGCTTCTAGTTTGTTTTAATGCTAGCAACTTACTTACCTCTTCAGATTTTAATTATTTCTGTGCCTATTGTGTTTCACCCTCTACATAGTACTTACCAAGCTACAGGCCAGTGTTGGTAAAGATATTTCTTTACATATATATATATGTAAAGGTATACATACATATGTTATCCTGGGTTTTGGAGGCAATATAACCCATGACATTTTACATTAAAAAGGGTTCCTTAGAGCAGGGCACAGTGGCACACGCCTGTAATTCCTGCAACTTGGCAGGCTAAGGCAGGAGAATCACAAGTTCATAGTCAGCATCAGTAACTTAGCAAGGCCCTAAGCAACTTAGACCTTGTTTCAGAATAAAAGTAAAGATTTTAACAAAGCTAGGGATGTTGCTCAGTGGTTAGGTGACCCTGAGTTCAATTCCCAGTAAACCTTCTGCCCCTCCCACGCACCTACCCCCCCCCCCAAAAAAAAAGAAAAAGGCTCCTCAGACTTATAAACTCTGGAACCTTTGTACAAATTGTAAAGATGATCATGTTTATTCATCTTACCTATTGCTATATTTCTCTGATTGCTGTACACAGTTTCTTGTCTAAAGCGGGTTCTCTGAGAATGCTGGCTGGCTAGCTCTGTGGATGTACCAATTTGTAGCTGATGCCCTTAAAAAAGAAGCCATCTATTTGTTTTTAAGCATGTATTTTTTTTCCCTCACATTTTTAAGTGGTGCATTGTATAGTTGTACATACTCATGGGATTTGTTGTTACATATTCATACATTCACTCAATATATAATATAATTTGGCCAATATCACTCCCCAGCACTTCCTCTATCCCTCCCAACCTTCCACTTTCCCTTTGATCTCCCTTTGATTTTCATGAGATCTGCCCCCATCTTTCTTTTCCTTTTAACTCTCTTGCTTCTGCCTATGAGAGAAAACATATAACCCTTAACCTTCTGAATTTGACTTATTACACTTAATGCAATGGTTTCAAGTTCCATCCATTTTCCTGCAAATACCATAATTTCATTTTACTTTGTGGTTGAATAAAACTCCATTCTGTATATATACCACATTTTCTTTATCCATTCATCTATTGATGGATACCTAGACTGGTTCCATAGTTTGGCTCTTGTGAATTGTGCTGCTATAAACATGGGTAGGCATGTATCACTGTAGTATAATGACTTTAATTCTTCAGGATAAATACCAAGGAGTGGTATAGCTGGCTCCTGTGGTTCCATGCCTTAGGAACTTCCATACTGATTTCCATAGTGGTTGTACTAATTTATAATCCCACCAGCAGTGTTCCTTTTTTTCCCACATCCTCTCCAGCATTTAATATTATTTGTATTCTTGTTGAAAGCCATTCTGAGTAGTTTCACATGAAATCTCAGTGTAGTTTTGATTTACACTTTCCTACTTGCTAATGATGTTAAAAATTTTTTCATGTATTGACCATTTGTATTTCTTCTTTTGAGAAGTATCTGTTTAATTCATTTGTCCATTTATTAATTAGGTAATTTGATTTTGGTATAAAGTTTTTTGAGTTCTTTATATATTCTAGATATTAATCCTCTATCAGAAGAATAGCTAGCAAAGATTTCTCCCATTCTGTAGGTTCTGTCTTCACCTTCCTAATTGTTTCCTTTGCTGTGCAGAAGATTTTTAATTTGATGCCATCCCATTTATTAACTCTTGGCATTATTTCTTAAACTTTAGGAGTCCTATTGAGAAGGGTACCTAAAAGTTGGAGTGTTGACTGTACATTTTCTTCTAGGAGTCGCATAGTTCATAGGTCTTGGCTCCATTTTGAGTTGATTTTTGTGTAGTGTGAGAGATGAGTGTAGTTTCATTCTGAAAGATGCCATCTTGTGCTAGATTTTGCAGTCTTTTTCTGGTACAAAAGTCCTGAATTACCTAAAATTTGACTATTTTTCAGTATAGATTTTACTTTTTTTTTTTCTTGTGGTGCTGGGGATGGAATCCAGGGCCTTGTGCTTGCAAGGCAAGCACTCTACCAACTGAACTATATCCCCAGCCCCCTAGATTTTACTTTTAAATGTTTATAAATTAAACCTTCATTCAGAAAAGAGAACTGACTGAATATGTGCATCATCTGATACTTAATTAGATGATACCTTATTAGAGACAGTAAGCCTTCTCAGCATGTTACTGTTAATACACTTTTGGTGATTAAAAACACAGGCTACTTAGTAATAGACAACCCCCCCCCCAAATAAAAACTTTATTTTGAAATATAGCATTTTTATTTTAAAATATTGATATCCACAGTTGCATTTTAGTTGTTTCATTTTATTTTTATTTTTATGTATGTATTTATTTAGTTAGTTAAGTTAGTTAGTATTGGGGATTGAACCCAAGGGCCCTCAATCACTGAGACACATCCCCAGCCCTTTTTAATATTTTATTTAGAAACAGATCTTATTGAGTTGTTCAGGGCCTTGCTAAGTTGCTGAGGCTGGCTTTGAACTTGTGATCCTCCTGCTTTAGCCTCCTGAGCAGCTGGGATTATAGGCATGTGCCCCCACCCCTGGCTTAAGTTTTACTTAAATATACTTTATTTTCTACATGTCTTTTGTCTAAATTAAGCAGTGACATTGTCTTCCACTACATTTTACTGGAGATGTTATCAAATACACTTTGCCTCCCCTGGGATTTGAACCTAGAAATGCTTTACCCCAGACCTTTATTTTTTATTTTAATACAGGCTCCCAGTAAATTGCTTAGGGCATTACTAAGTTTCTGGGATCACCTCCGAACTTAATCCTCCTGCCTCCCAAATTGTTAGAATTATAAGCATGTACCACAGCACCTGGCTCAGATTTAGTCATTGTAATATGAATATTAAAAATGTAGTAAGTAGTTGTTGACTCCTAGTTATTCAATTCTCACTTTTAATTTTCTTCAAAATCACTGAGGATAATAAATTCCAAGATTACTCATTAAGCCTCCACCATGAACCACACATTTAATACTCAGTGGGGAGAACCATGGAGTGAAAGATGTGATTCTGTTCTCAAGAAGCTTACTGTCTTGAGAAGAGACAGCTATAAATACAACATAGTTCACAAACAGGGACATGCTCCCCAAATCACCAAGAATCACTGAAAGAAAGAAAAGAAACAAATTTGAGCATGATGAGCATCTTCATAATGTTTTCCCTCCCTACAGAGTAACCAATGGTTAGAAAGTATTTCCCATTTTTAATTCATTAATTAATTAGTTTTGGTACTGGGGATTGAACCCAGGGGCTTTTAACCACTGAGCCACATCTCCAGCCCTTTTTTGTATTTTATTTAGGGAGAGGGTCTTGCTGAGTTGCTTAGGGCCTCGCTAGGTTGCTGAGGCTGACTTTGAACTCGTGATCCTCCTGCCTCAGGCTCACAAGTGCTGGGATTACAGGAGTGCGCTACCATGCCCATCAGAAAATATTTTCCATTTTAAAAGAAAATCATGCTCAGGGAGAGATATGGGTAACACCTGTAGTGATGACTGCAATCAAAAAGATAGATAAGAACAAAAGTAAATGTTGGCGAGGATGTGGAGAAATTGTCAAATGGTACAGCCGTTTTGGAAAACAATCCAGGAGTTCTTCAAAATGTTAATCTTATATGCATAACCCAGCATTTTTCCTCCTAGGTGTACACCCAAGAGAGATGAAAAGGAATGTCCTCACAAAACCTTTATATACAAATGTTCATAGTATTATTAATCATAACAGCCATAAAAGTGAAAAAGTACAAATGTCCACCAATTGATGAATCGATAAATAAAATCTGGGGATGTCGTTCGGTGAATATTATTTGGCAATAAAAGGTAGCACTCATACATACTATAGCCGTAATGAGCCTTCAAAACATTTTGCTAAGTGAAAGGACTCAGTTACAATAGACTAAATAACATGATTCCGTTTGTATGAAATGTCTACAACATGTGACTCAGTGGAGACAGAAAATAGGTTGTGGTTGTCTGGGACTAAGGGAAAGGGTTGGGATGGGGCATTTACTACTAATGTGTACATGGTTTCTTTTTGTCGAGATGAGAATGTTAAAAAATTAGATAGTAGTGATGTTTATACAACTTTGAATATATTAATACCATTGAATTACACTTTAAAAGGGATATGGTTGTTATGTGAATTACATCATTGTAACATGTTAAAATGCTTACACAAACTCACATTAAATACAGTGTGGCTTCCTAGATTGGATCCTGGAACAGAAAGAGAACATTAATAGAAAAGCAAAGTGAAATCTAAATAAGACCTGGAGTTATTACAGTAGCCTATACTATTTTTTGTCAACCCAAATTAGTAATAATATATATACATATGATATATAATTAATATTATACTTTCATACCAGGAATTGGACCCAGGGGGCACTTAACCACTAGCCACATCCCCAGGGTTTTGCTAAGTTGCTCAGACCTTTGCCAGGGTGCTAAGAAGGTTTTTGAACTTGGCTATCCTCCTGTCTCAGCCTCCCAAGCTGCTGGGATTACAGGCATGCACCATCACTCCTAGCTTCAACCTAAAATTATTACAAAATAAATTTTACAAACATTAGTAGGAAAGCTATGAGAATCTACAGAACAATTAAAAGGAATATTAGTTGGCTGTGATTATTCAAGTGCAACCACTCAACTAAAAATAGAATTGGACTTTTTTCACCACAGAGCTGTGATTTTTATCAACATACTTTTGGTTGCCGCTATGTTTAAATTTTTTACCACGACCTAATGTATACTAATTGTCAAGGACTGTAATGGGTCTGGGATTTTACCCTGCTTGCAGGCAGACAAGTTAACTTAAGTCTTGACAGTTTCATGGTTGCTGGCTGCAGTCATGGAACTCCAGTTACTCCTTGTCACTCTTTGCACAACAAACAGCATGAACATTGGCTTCATATAGGTTCCTTTTGCTTCCCAAGGTCCATGAAGGCAATAGAGAGGCGACCCAAAATTTAAAAATGGGCAGTAAGCCTTTGCCTTGATGGAAACATTCTACAAGACTGTAAACAAGTCTGCCCTTTGCTTTAGAAGGAAGCAGTATCTTATCTTCCAGGGTTGTTTGATATGCACACATTCTTGGGAAGATAGTCTAGAATAAAAGGACAGTGAATTGGTGCCTTTGCTCATCAGACCTGAAAAAATGCAAGATACCCATGGAAAATTGTTTCCTTCATTGTGTTCTTGTTCCATAGCATATTCACTTAAAGAGATTTTATTTTTAGTTGTGTTCTTTCCATTTTTGTGGTATTTATTATGTATTGTTTTGCAAAATATGAAACACTTTTTATAACATACAAGTGCCTTAAATGACAGGAAAAGCTTAGAGAGTCTGTTAGCCTCTTGGATATTTAAGGCAAGGATATGTTCAGTTTACTCATTGTCCATAGAATATAATAAATATGGTATCGAAAAGATGATGAAACATTCTAAGATGTAGAATTTTAGTAAAGTTTCCTCAAATATTGACTGACAAAATTTGTTGAAGTTTGTGGAAGCAGAGAGAGAGAGAGCAATACTATAATTTAGAGTGGTTCATTTCCAGATTCTTCACCCTGTTGTTTTTTAACAGTAATTTAAAGTTTATTCCAGCTATAGTGCAGGTTATTCTGACTTTAAGGTAGCATCACATGGCATGTTTCTGAGTCCATTCCCGAGCTATTCTGTTGTATTTATCTCTGTCTGTTTAATAGATCCGTGCAATCTCTGGCACTAAAGGGTCATCTGGGTTTGGATCACATAGCAGCGAACAAATGGATAAAAGAACTTTAGAAATAGTTAAAGTAGGAGACTATTGTGATCTTAGAATATGGAGACAAATGCTGCCATTACCATTAATATTTGGATGATAAATTCTTGTTGTAAATGCAGCCTTAGGTGGTTTGAAGGGGTAGTCTGTAGGAAAATGAGTTGTTGAAAAGAATACACCACCTTGATATGGGCTGTCATTAGGTCCCATAATTGTGGCTTGCCAATGAAACATATCATCCCCAACTGGACCTGCAGAACATTGTGCTGGAGGGTCATGGGCCAAATCACTAAGTTCCTTATTAATCCGTTTCAGCGCCATAGTCTGTGGTTTTCGTCTGACTCCTCACTATTCGGTGTGTGCTCAAAGGTCCGGCCAAAACTCTTGATTATCCGGGCAGCGGGGAAGGATTGTCTTGTCTTCTCACACCAGCTGTGCCAGACACAGGCGTCCGGCCGGCCAGGGGACCAGCCTCCCTTCCCTTCCCCTAGCTGTCCACACCCACGTGTACAGAGGGGCCAGGGCCTCCCTCAAGTGGGGCCTCGGCCTCTCCCCGTGCAGCAGCTGGTGCCTCCCTGGCCCTACTGGGCTCACGTGCACGACACCATTCACCTGTTTTTAAAGATCTCTTAAAGCTTTGTTATTTCTAGTAACTAAATTTGTTGGCTCTCTTCATGAAACCCTTTCCTGTCACCAGAATTAAAAAGGGTTTAAAGGGTTTTAAAGCTTTTGTCCTCAGGTTCCAACATCACAAAATAACATTCCATTGAAATGTGATAGTTCTGGACCCTTATTTTTACTACTAACAGAAATTTCACAGTAAGCAAATCTTGGCTCAATTCAAATCTCTCTCTCTCTCTTTTTTAATAAGAGAGTGTGTTGTTTTACTTCTTTGATGTGAGTAGGGTTTGGTGAAGTTAATGAATTTATGGTTACTACTTTATTGTGTGTAACCAGTTTAAATTTTGGAGAGAATATTTTGTACAATCCCAGGGAACCTGCTAAAAATTTTCTACCATTCAGAATCATTTTCAAATTTTTGGCGTCATATTATAACACACTAGGAAATGAAACAGTTAAGGCCTCTGGCCCTGCTGCCTCTTTTCTCTATAGTGATAAAATAGCTGAAATTAGCAAATGTTTTGTTTCACATGGTTCCTTTTTATTTATTTTTTTTCACATGATTCTAAGTTTGCATTTTGGTCACTTGTAAGTAATTCTTTTCTCCTGTTGTCAGTTATTTCTAATTCTAAAAAATGTTCCCTTTTTGCCACATCCCATTTAGTATATTTAGTAAAATTGTTGATCTCTATCAACAGAGTTGTTCAATGTCTTCTCACTGAAGTGATCAGAAATCCAGGGGGTACATACTATATCCTAGAGGTCATTAAATAGAATCATAGCTTCTATGTTTAACACTAGAAATATTCAATTACATGATAATTTGTTTGGATAATCCTGTTTATATTTAGAATTACAACTGAGTATTTCAGTTTTAATGATATTAGGGCTTATAATATTAAGGTGTTTGGGAGCTGTGAAGTCTAAAATTTGTTACATTTTATACTTCACGTTTTTAAAAAAACATGTAATTTGCCTCTAATAAAATTCATCAGTTCAGGGCTGGGGAGGTAGCTCAGTGGTAGAGAACTTGGTTAAACATTGATAAGGCCCTAGGTCCAATCTCCAGCACAGGAATAACTTTTTTTAATCCAGTTAGGTTTGCTTGTGTTTAAGCAAATATGAAATTGTGAAATCACTACACCATCATGTAGGAATCTGTCAGTTCAAAAGATCCCTTTTTTCCCTTTGTAGTCATTCTTCCTATCCATTCCTTGTTAATCACTAATACGCTTTCTGACATTACAGTTTGCCTTTTCTAAAATATCATGTATGTAGAACTGTACAGTAGATCATCTTTTGTGTCTGGCTCCCCCCACCTCCCTTCTTTTGAGCATAATTCTCTTGAGATTGATCCATGTTATTTAAATCATGAGTTCAGTTCTTATTGTGAGTCTACTGCATTGCTACAAAATACTACAATTTGATTACCTGAACTGTTTATAGTTTGGGTCTGTTATGAATTAAGCTGCTATGAATATGCCATTATACATCCTTATGTGAGAACATGTTTTGATTTTTCTTGGATAAAATACCCACTTGTGGGATGCCATGTTATATATGTGTATGTTTGACATTATAAGAAATTTCTATACTGTTTTTAAAGTGGCTATACTGGTTTTCATTTCCAGCAATGTTACCGTGTTTCAGTTGGTCTATATCTTTGTCAACACTTATTTTATCAGTCTTTGATTTTAGCCAACCTATTGGATGTGTACTTGTATCTTAGTGACTTTGACTTGCATTTTCCTGTTAAGCAATAATTTTCTACATCTTTTCCTTTGCTTTTTTGCCATTCATATATCTTTTTTGATGAAATATTCAAGCTCTTTACCTATTTGAAAAATGTTATATTATTGCAAGCTAAATATTTTTGTTTGTTTTTAAATGTTCTTGGTAGAGTCCTCTAGCAGATGAGTCTTCTATATATATTTTGTCCCTACCTTTCATTTAATTTTCCCTTTCATTTAACTAACAGTGGTTTTTGAGAATAAAGTTTTATGTTGGTGTGGTTGAATTTATCAGTTTTTCATTCTAGTTTGTGTGTAACTTCAATAAATTTTTGTCTAACCCAAATTTCGAGAAAATATTCCTTTTTCTCTACAAATTTTATGGTGTTGACTTTGATATTTCCATATGTAATAAAATTTGAGTTCATTTTTTATGGATGATATAAGGTTTGAGATTTTGGGGAGTTATTTATTTGTGTGTTTGCATATGTCTTGTCCACAGTCCAGTTTTGCAGTGGAGTAAGTTGCAAGACAGCCAAAGAAAGTGGCCGGATATGGCAGGGAAGACATGATTTATTGGGAAAGCTAACAAGAGATCAAAGACTACTCCAAGAAGAGTTTAGTGGTGAAGGCTGACAGATAGTACCTCCATCCCTCATCATGTTTTGCCAAGCAGTACCTTCTCTCTCTCATGGTGTTTGTCCAGTGGTTGTTGTCTGGACAAGTGATATATATCCCTCAGTTCAGTGCCCTCAGTTTTGCTTTATATGATAGGCTGCAGAAGCAGTGACATCATCAGCATTATCTTGCTTAGTTTGCCTGTTCAATCAGCATCCCAAGCAGCAACTGTCCCAGTGTACATACAGAAAAGGAGCTTTCTACAGATAACATTAACTTAATCTTAATTTCCCAGTGTGCACAAGACAGAGCCAGTGTCCTTCAAGATATTATGTATCTTGGACTTTCTGGTCCAGGATTACTATCATTGTTCCCTCACTGGGCTGGGTCTCTGGGAACAGAAGGGAGGCATTCAGGGACAGGGTGTTTTACTGTCCCCACTTTCCATTAGGGATGATACAGCTATGTACATCCAGTTGTTACAGCATTATTTGTTCATATAACTATTTCCCCCCATTGAAATATGTTAGTATCTTTGTCAAAATCATTGAACTATATCTCTATGAGAGTCTATTTGTGGATTTTCTCTTTTCTTCCATTGACCTGTGTATCTGTCTGATTTGATTGGTCTGACTTCTGTAGTAAGTCTTGAGATCCTGTAATGATATGGGAGAAACTTAACAACTGTAGGAGTTTTCCGATCTGAGCACATGGTATCTGTATTAATTTGAGCCTGCTTTAATTTTTCTCAGCCAGTGTCTCATAGTTTTCAGAGTACAAGTCTTACTTACGTTTTTGTAAAATTTTCCCTCATTATTCTTTATGTCTTGATGCTTTAAAAAAATTTTTTTGTAGTTGTAGATGGACAGAATGCCCCTATTTTATTTTTGTTTGTTTTTGTGGTCGAACCCAGTGCCTCACATGTTCCAAGCAAGTGCTCTGCCACTAAGCTTTAGCCCTAGACCCTGTCTTGATGCTTTTGTAAACAGTATTGCTTTTACTTTCAGTTTGAGTTCATGATTATTTATTGCTAGTATATAGGACCAGTTTATAGAACTAGTATCAGTTTTGGGGTTTGGATAGGGACTATGTATCGAGCACTTTGCCAAATCATTTATTCTCATACCATTTCTGTAAATTACTTAGGATTTTTCTACATAGTCATGCCATCTGTGAATAAGTTATATTTTTTCATTTTATTTCTTTTTCTGATTTCATGCAAGGAATAGAACTTTCAGAATGATGTTGAATAGAAATGATGACTGAGCATCTTTGACTTGTTCCCTATTGCAGATGAAAGCATTTAGTCTTCTCACCAGAAAGTATGATGCTAAATTGTAGAGTTTTAGTACAGATTCCCCTTATTGGACTGAGAAATTTTCTTTCTGTTTTTGATGTTCTTAGGATTTTTAATCATGAATAGATGATGAATTTTGCCAGGATTTTTCATGTATAGAAAATCATTAGTTTGATTTTTTTTTAAATTCTAAACCTTATATTCTTGTGATTAACTTGTTTGGTCACAGTCTCTTATATTGCTTGATATACAAGTTATCTAACATTTTGTTCAGGATTTTTATATTTATGTCCTTGAATAATATTGATTCAGGAGTGATACTGGGCTTATAAAACAAGCAGTGTGCCTTTTCTTCTATTTTTTGTAAGAGTATGTATAGAATTGGTATTATTATTCTCCTTAAATGTTTGGTAGTTTGGTGGAGTTCACTACTGAGGCTGTTTGGGGCTGGAGTATTTCTTGTAAGAAACTTTTAAACTGAATTAATGTGTTTAATAGAATAAGGCTTATGTCTTCTCGAGTGACTTTTGATAGTTTGTGTAGTTTCATGAATTTTTTATAATAAAGTTGTTCATGATATTCCATTATTCTTTGAGTGTCTGTGGTATTTATAATCATTTCCCTCTTGGATCCATGGTGCCGGTGATTTGTAAATTTTCTTCTTTATCAGTCCAGCTAGCATTTTATTGATACTTTTGATCCTTTCAAGGAATCAGTTTTTTGCATTATTGATTTTATTGTTTTTCTATTTTCTTCTCATTCATTTCTGTTCATTATTTTCTTTATTCTGCTTGTTTTGGGTTAGTTTGCTCTTTTTTTTCCAAGTTTCTTAAGGTGGAAGCTAACATTACTGATTTAAGAACTTTCTTGTTTTCACATGTTTCAAACTTTGTTCTAAGTACTGCTATAGTTGTACCAACAAACTTTTATTTGTGGTATTTTAATTTTTATTCAGTTTGAAATATTAATTTTCCTCAATATTTCCTGTTTGATTCATCAGGTACTTACTTAGAAGTGTTTCTTTTTTCTTTTTTTTTTTTTTTTAATATTTTCCAATGATCTTTTGTTTTGGTTTCTAATTTAATGCTATTATGGTAAGAGTATATTTTTTAAGATTTTAATCCTCTTAAATTTGAGAATTTATAGGTTTGATTTATTTAAGGTTGATGTCTTTGAATTTTATATATCTTTGCCAATTTCATATCTAGTTATTTTATTACTGAGAGAGAAGTGTTGAAATCTTTAATGGTAATCTTAATTACCTGATTTCAAAGTTGTGGTAAGTAGAGTGTTATAATGTTAAGGTGGTTGGAAGTTATAAAGGCTAAATTTTTTAAAGTTAGTGTATTTGGAAGGAAGGGAGTGTATTTGCCTTTTAGAATTACAAAATTTTGCATTCCAGTGCCATGCCTGCTATTTTTTAGCTTGAAACTCCCTCTTAGCCTATTTTTTCTTTGATTGAGTAGAGATAACACAAACTTTTGGGAGCTATTGTGATGGTTGGATGAAATAATCCTTGTAGAATTCTTAACATGGTACCTGGTATGTATTAATTTCTAAATAGAAATTATTTTGTATTTTTAAATTTTTGTGTATTTTCTTAACTTGCATACTAGAACATCAAATATGCATTTTAATAGTTGATCACTTTCATCTTGTTACTTTCTTTTTATTTCACCCCTGACCTGCACCATGTCCTTTTTGTTTATTTTTTCCTCTTGCTTTGTATGCTACTTTTATCAACAGTCTCTTCAGAGATTTGGGTGTATATTTCCTTGGCTGTATTGAGAAGTTTTTTGTTGTGTGTTTCTCTTCCTTGACATAATTTTACCCACCTTGTAATAAAGTATTAAAGAAAAAAGTTTGGATGATAGATAAACTTTAAATTTGTCTCACATTACTTTGCTATCTTAAACAATTTGCTTTTCTTTTCCAGATAAACCGAGAAAGCTGGTGTACAATAGAACCATGCCCAGAGGCAGCATCTCTTTTGGCTTCCCAGCAGAGCCCAGGTGAGCAGAGACTTTCCATTTTCCAGTTTGCATGAGTAACTCTATCTAAAATGTTAATTTTTCTGGAGCAATAGTTGTACTCTAGTAAGAGGTCATTGATTTGTAGCTCTGGCCTTCCTTAGCATGTTATACAGAAATCAGAGGAAGGAGTATATGTTACTTTGGTTTATAGGCATTTGGGCTCACAATTGGAGATGAGCACAAATAGTTCTAATTTTATTATAGTGGCAACAGACTTCACATATAACTTTTTTTTTAACTATTTTTTTAGTTGTGGATGGACACAATGCCTTTATTTATTTCTTTATGTGATGCTGAGAAATGAACCCAGTGCCCCACACATGCCAGGCAAACACTGTACAACTGCGTCCCAGCCCCACATATTGCTTTATGATTTTTTTTTTCTTTTTTTTGGAACCAGGGATTGAACTCAGGGACACTCGGCCACTGAGCCACATCCCCAGTCCGATTTTGTATTTTATTTAGAGACAGGGTCTCACTGAGTTGCTTAGGGCCTCGCTAAGTTGCTGAGGCTGGCTTTGAATTCGCGATCCTCCTGACTCAGCCTCCCCAGTCGCTTGGATTACAGGCATGCGCCACCACGCCCGCCCTGCTTTATAATTTATTCATTTGTGAAATTTTCTGGTGCTGTGCATTTGTGTATGATATAGGTTTTTTAATCTGGTAAATGTATAAATTTATATATTATTAGGGACTAAACCTGTGGTTCTCAATTTTGGCTACACACGGACTTATCTAGGTGAGCAAGCTTTAAAAATACCTGGATCCTACCCTCAGAGATTCTGATTTAATTAGGCTTGGGTGTGGCCTGAGTCTCAGAATCATAAGCACCTCTGGTTTTCCTCCTGGGTAGCCATGGTTGAGAACTATTGCAACTTTGAAAGAATTGTCAAGAATTGAGTCTTTCCTTAATCATCTGTGAAGTAACAACAGATGGAGGAAAAATACTTTTAAGACACTGCTTGTTATGATAGAACACATGATTCATGGTCAGTTAGGATTCTCAGCTTTTAACCCAGGTTCAGCCACCAGCTCTCTGTGACATAAGGTTTGTTCCCTAATGTCTGGGTACTCCATTTTCTCCCATCTATAAAGTTTTAGTAGCTTGCCTCATTGGAAGCTATTGTACTAATGACATGGTCAGTGGTTTTATGTCCCTATGCCCATTCTTACAGCTGCTAAGTAAATACTAGTAACTGCATTCTGGGTCTTTGAGTTTGCTTTAACCCAAAGAGCCTATGTTTTTCCTCTGTTTTTATTGATCTGCTTTAAAGATTGCTGAGTCTTTGTCATTTGCTGTTCTTTTTGAAAGAGTTTTGTGATAGGTACCCTGAAATAATATTAAATTAAAAACACTGTTCAAATTCTCTGTGTCGAGAAAGATTTCCTACTGATTCTCAATTCTGGCTCTGTTACGAAGGAAGTATCAAAAGCAAATATGAAAAGTATTTTTCCCTATTTTCATGTACCCTTTTGAGAGCATTGTTGAAGGATATTATAGTTAGGTTTAGGGTCTCCCCATTCTAAATGTTAGAAGTAAAAGGCATGCTACCTACTACATTTTGGTTCCTTAAGCTATTTAGAGCTTTTTCTAAAAGTGTCAGTTAAATACTCCAAGTGACCAAACAGTGAAGTATTCTGCCATATAAAAGTTAAAAGGAAATTGTGTCACAATTCGAATATTCAGGGGAAGCAGTATCTCCACACCTTGTATTTGGAGCAATGGTTTTGAACCCCTGAACGTTTACTCCAGGATATTGTCTTGAATTGTTTCTTTCCCCGTTCTACATCCTAACTTCAAACATAAGCAGTTTGGCCTTTTTTAGTGATCATTTTTAAATCTTAACATAACAAAATTTAAGATCAAATTATGCTTTTCTCCTTCAGACCCAAGATTTTTATTTCAGGCAGGTTTTTGTTGTTGCCTGCTGCTGTATATGTGTGGTGTGTGTGCGTGTGGGAGGGGGAGGGAGAATCCCAGGTGTATCCTCTGTCTTAAAGGTTTCTTTTTTTTCTCTGTTCTTTTCCTCATCCTCCCCCGACCCCTGTTTTTGTTTGTTTGTTTGTGTTTTGTACTAAGGATTGAACCCAGGGGTACTCTACCACCATCCCCAGTCCTTTTTTATTTTTTATTTTGAGACAGGTTTTCCCTAAATTGCTATCTCCTTGGAACTTGCCTCCTGAGTAACTTGGCCACCACAACAGGCTTCAGTTTTTCTTTTATTTTATAAACAGTGTCTCAGTAGAGCAATAGAGTTAGACCAAATAAGATAGTGCCATTGAGATCACTTTGTGTATTCATTAATACCGATAAATACAAGATAAGATTATGATTAGCGTGATTTAACAAAGCTCAGTGCATTTTCCTATTATGTTTTCCTGTTCTTTTCCAACTAAAATTTGTTAGCATATATAGTCACATATGGCCTACAGATAAGGATACATTCTGAGAAATGTGTCATTAGGTGGTATTACCATTGTGTGAACATGACAGAGTGTACACCAGTCTAGATGGTATAGGTACAATCTGCTGCACACCTGAGTTGTATGGTGTATACCATCTTATATGCGGTCCATCACTGACGGAAATGTTTTTATGTGATACACAAATTTGTAATTTTAAACCCAGATGACTAGATAACATCTCAAAAAGTGTGTGTTCTGCTGGCTTTTAAAAAGTTAATGATGCAGTACATAAAAATTTGGGGCATATTTATACATGGGTTATAAAACAGGACTTGTCCCTGCTATGCCCATCTTCAGGATACTGACATCTCAATATTTAAAGAATCACATATCTGCTATGTGCTAAGGACCAGAGTTCTGGTTACCATATGTATAAATTATTTCTGTCACTACAACTCCTGGGAGATACTAGTTATCCCATTCAACAGGTATGAAAATGAAGACCAGAGGATTAAATTACTTCCTGCCTGGGATCTTCTAATTAAGTAGTCAGACCTAGATTTAAGCCAAGTCCATTGAACTATAAAATCAGTCCTCTAGTTCACAGTTTGATATGCTGCTCTACATTGTTCATTAGGGGATGTGTAGGAAGAAAGGAAAGAGTTCGTTAATTTAAAAAACTTAACACATGACATGAGGTGTGGATTAGTCCCCGAAGTCTCCCCCGCCCCGCTCCCCTCCCCCACAACAGAGTAGTCCTTTGGTTATAATGACTTAAGGTCTTTCTGTCTCCTTTACTCCTTTTCCATACACTTCCTTCCTCCCTACTTCAGCATTCGACATTATCTCAGTGAACTGTTTCTATCCCTGACTAGATTTGTGGTCCTTTTTGCTGGCTTGGATTTATTTTCTGGGTGAGGTTTGGTTTATTTTCTGGTTTCTAAGTCTGAATCTGGATCTTTCTGTGAATTTTCCGTTCGAATTTCTTGAGCTGGTTTGTTTTCCAGTCTGGAATTTGGACATGGCCTATTGGACTGCCAGCTGGACAATCTAGCCGCTCAGCATAGTTGCTGTGACAGCCCTTTCTTTTCTTGGCTAGTTCCCTTGTTTTCCCCTCAGCCTCAGAATGGAGCTTTTGATTTTTCCAACTGGGAAAAAGGAAGGGAATAGAAAGATCTCAAACCCACCAGCTCCACCTAAGTTTTACTATACTCTGTGCAGTGTAGGGAAGGGGGACTTCCAGAATACCCATAATTTCCAGTGTCTTAAAGGCAGATCTATTTCCATTGAACTAACACGTCTGAAGTAGTCCATCAACTATATGTCTTTTTTTTTTCCCGTAATTTTCATATTAATCCACAGCCCTGACTCATTTCATATGGCATCCTTTATACAATTCTTTGACGAAGTTATCTTATAATATGTTCATTTCTGCTACAGATAAAAATCCCCCTATCCCTACATGTTTTTATTTGGACACTCCCTAGTACCTAGCTAAATGTCCAACTATAGAAAAAGTAATTTTACGGACCAGCAGTGCATGAACTATACTGATTCAATGCCACCTTCATCGAAACTTACTTGTTTCAGGATAAACGATTTTATACATTAACTATTAGTTTAAATAAAACTTCCCATTACTTCTACATCGATACCTCCCCTTTTTCTCTCTCCCTTCTCGCTTTCTTTCTGTCTTACACACACACACACAATTATCATTGAAGATTGAATCACTGGATGTTAACTAGCACAGTCTACACTTCTGCCTTTATGTAGATAGCTTTTCTATGATATGTTGATGTAGACACTCAGTTTGTGCTCCAGCTGTCCTGGTGAAGTAACATTTATTACTTTTTGAGGCCTCAGCAAAGTCTTGATAATAGTGAAACTCTGCTATTTACACTCAGTGGTCTTTGTTCAGTGCCTAGAACGAAATAGAAAGAATCTACTGCTGTCTTTAGACACATTTTCTTCAAGCTCCTGCCTAAGCTGAATGAATGTAGCTTGCTTGTTCCTGCTGTTGTGACCTCATTATCATGTACATATTTTTTGTTTAGCAGTGTTCAAATTTAAATGTTATCTAGGAATAAACAGTCATGTGTGATATAGTCTGATAGCACATAGTGACAGGACCATCCCCATTTGGGGATTCTAGTACACTGTATGTTAATAGGACCTAAAATTAAAAGTGTGTGTTTGTTTTGACATCCCCTTGTTTTGTCAGATCCTTTTTAATTTGGTTTCAACCAAAACTTTCTGGGTAGAGGGTTTTTTGTTTTCTTGTTTTTTGTTTTTTTAATGTGCTGAGGATTGAACCCAGGGCTTATGCACATGAGGCAAGCACTTTATCAACTGAGCTATATCCCCAGCCCTAGGTAGAGTTTTAATGAACTGTTGCCTTCTTCACTTGGTATCACCTTCAGATTTGATAAAGTGTGCATGTATATGTATCCTCATCAAACAATAAAAACACTTACTAGAATGATAGTATTCTATCTTTAAACCTATGAAGGAGGTATCTACCCACTACTTGACTTTTGCATTCTTCATCTGGAACATGTCAATAACAAGGATAGGAACTCTGTTGAGCCAGAAGGAGGGATCTGTGACAGAACTATTAATGTGGAGGAACCATTGGATTTCATGTGTTAAATCTCTGTAATCCTATTGCTACTAGGGGGAACCATTACTATTTAGATAGAATATTGTTCTAAATCATCATTCTTTCTTTACCTTACATAACACGGCAAACTCATGAGTTGCCTGTTGTAAACATATGAACCTACAATTGAAATAGTGGAACTGAAGTGTCCTTTCTAGCTTCTTGATATTTAAACAGAAAGAGAAGGGAGGGAGGAATGTGGAGAAGGGTGGGGGGTGTAAAAGAGAGAAAAAGACTAGTTGCTGAGATGAAAAACAAAAATATTCAGTTGAATAAATTTTCCTTTTCAGGATGTGAGAACTTTTTGGATGTTGCACTGAGCAGAGAGTGTGGCTCAAAACAACGTGTACTTCAGAGAGAATCTGGGAGTGATTCTGACCTCTTTCATTCACCCAGTGATGAAATGGACAGCATCATCTTCTCAAAGGTATTGGGGTACCTTCCTTTCATTTTTGTCCAATGACTCTCACGTTCCCTTTGGCTGTCCTTAAATCTTTTTCAACTTGTTCTTTTTCCTGTGCTCATCATCTTCTCATGGCATATCATTTCCCTTAATGTGTGACTCCTGCTAGTAAATTGTGATCCAGCTAGCCCTATAGACTTCACTTGCCATTGAAGAGTATAAGTATTCCCTTTTGAAAAAGGAAATGAGATTACCAGGGCTTATATAAAAGGCATTGGCCAAATTTATTTTCTACAAAATTATAGTTGGTTTACATGCAAATTTTGCTTTAGAATGAATTAAATCAGCTGACAGTGAGCACTCTTCCGTGGTCAGGAAATGACTGCAATTTAGACTGTATGATGTCATGTGTATAAACTAACCATAGAGTCATTTTCTGATTAGTGTGTTGAGGCCTGAAACTTGCTGTTGAACCTGGTGATATCACCCTTATTCATCCAGCCTCCTTGCTTGGAACTTTCTAGGTGTTCACTAAGGAAGCCAAGCTTTTTCTGTAGTGAAAAATGCATGCACACAAATCAGTTTGTTTATGTATATTTTGAGACTAAGGGAGTGGGTGATGGGGAGCATTTTGTTGCCTTTTGCTTGGGCTTGTTTCTCCTTGCAGCAAGTTGTTTTGTCCTCTAAGAAGAGTAGAGGACTTCCCCACAGCAAAGGGCAGATAACACTCAATTATGTGCCACAAGTGGTTTTTCTTAGTGGTGAAGGGTGGAGGGGCAGAAATACTATGGCAGCTCTGAAGAAGATTGTTCCTTCTGGTTTTAAGATGACTTTGGAAAAGTGGTGAGATCAGTTGTGCTAGTGGGGATCAAGTTATCCAAGAGAGCATGGTGATTCTGAGTTTAGAATTTATAGTATAAGAACAAAGGCATAAAGTCCTGGAATTCTGGTTTAGAACATACTGAAGCCTCTGTGAATGCACCCTGTATACTTCCTTTCATTTTTGTCCAGCAGCTCTCCTATTCTGACTGGGTGTTTCCCTACCCTTTCCACCTTCTTTCTTTCTCTTCCCAAGGTCCTTGGAAAGATTTATGGTGCAGACTTCAGGATTTCTGTCATTGTTACAGTGTATTGACAGAGGGATTCTTTGAAGTAAAAACTCCATATATTGGAAGAGAGAAACCAATATGGTTTTTAAAATATCAGAATTTGGGTAATTTCCACTGTGCCTTTGAGGCTTTAATTGTAAGGACTTCTGTTCTCCCTGGGGAAATATCATTATGAATATACACGTCTCTAATAACATGGCTTTTGTCTGAGATAAACACATTGAATAATATCTCTAAGTTCCAGGTTAAAGTGGGCCCACTGATAATAACTGAAAATCGCTCATGGATATATAGAGATTTGTTAAATATTTATTTATGTTTTGAAATCTTAATGGTAAGAAGTTTCTCTTAAATTGGAATTATTTTCATTTAGAAAAACTGTAGTCTGTCAAAGTGGTTTGTAACCAAGAGAGGCTTTGCAGTAAATATTTTCTCTAGTGTAAATAAAACCAAGGGCTTACTACTTGTGAAAGGAAAAGGAGAGAGACAAATTAATATCAACAGAATGCTTACCATACACAACAACCCTGCCCAGCAACTCTAGGGGTTTTGTCCTGTTTTTACCCTTGAGAGAGCAGAGATTAGTACTCAGTAATCCAAAATTACTGATAAGAGAATTGAGATTTGCACTTAGGCCTGACTCTAAAATCTGTTCATTTTTTCTTATTTTACTCAGTCTCTGAAAATCTTGTCTAAAGCCAGCAATTCATTTGAGAGTATAGTCATGGTGGACAGGTCTTCTTCACTGATGATCCACACATGGATTGTGCAGTGCCAGAATGTTTCAGATTCTTCCCAGGGCCTGACCTTCTTTTCCTCCTTTCTCGTCCCAGGGCTTAACCCTCCTCTTCATTCTCTAAAAATATAATGTGTGGGTGAAACATTGCAACAGCCTTTTCTGTGAACCATGAGTCGGGCATTAGGTCACTTCCTGTAGCCATTTGTGTGACTGTGGTCTTAACAAGGGCTCTTTAATAGCCTGAAGTATTCCTCACCTACTGTTCACCTTAACCTATCTTTCATTGAGTATGCCTCCCAGTACTAATGGAACTGTTTAATGAGTGTTATGAGCTTCATGTTTATTCTTACAAGTATTTGTGAATTACTAAAGTCTTTCTATTCTTTATATCAGCAGCATAAATTTCGCATTTTGTTTTTGAAGTGAGAAGAAATCCTGGAATTCTTTTTGGCACTAGCCAAGAGAAAAAGTATGATCATAAAATATACATGATCTCGGCCACTCTGATATGATACTTAAGATTCTTAGATAAAATATCGTACATAAATGGATTGATTGCAGTGTGTATTAGATGTTTGAAATGTGAGCTGTGATTTTTCAAGGCACATAGCAGGATGCCTTGAATATAGCATAATAGATGAATAATTGGGTGAATAAATGAACAAAAACTAAAGGACTAGTGTTTTGGCGGAAAAGTTAAAGAGTATGCAGTGAACACCAACTATATCTCTCTATCAGATTCTACTTTTTATTGCATTTACTTCTTACTTAGCAGTGTTTCTGTCCATTCTTCTGTCTACTCACCAGTCCATCTAAATTCTTTGATGCATTTCAAGATATGTCAGTTCAACTCTAAAGATAGGAAGATATGAAGTTCAACTCTAAATGCTTAGAATTCATTATTTGTCTATAGTTGGGTTTTGTTTTTTGTAAAATTCACATAGAATGAAGTAGTCTTTTTTTAAAAAAAATTTATTTTTGATTCTAGAGATTGAACCCAGTTGCAACTTTATCACTGAACTATATCTCTGGTTCCTTTTTATTTCTTATTTTGAGACAAGGTCTCACTGAGTTACTGAGGGTCTTGCAAAATTGTTGAGGCTGGCCTCAAACTTAGAATTGTCCTGCCTCAGCCTCTGGAGTCACTGGGATTGCAGGCATGTGCCACTGTGTCTGGCTGAAATGTGCAATTTTGAGGATTTAGAGACTTTTGATAAATATATTCATTCACTTTTTAACCCAAGCCCACATCAAGATATAGATAGGATGTGGATACTTTGGATAGTTTCCTTTTGTTCCTTCCCAGACATCCTCCATTAAAACTCTCCAGAATCAGCACTCCCCACCTCCCCCTCTGTTAGTTTTCCATGTTTCAGAACTTAAAATAAATGGGATCTAAATAATGTTGTTTCTCGAGTAAGTACCTGGAAGTGGAATTGTTGGATAATATGGTAGGTAGAGGTTTAGTTTTATGAGAAACAGACTCTCTTCCAAATTGGTTGTACCATTTTACATTCTCACCAGTGATGTATGAGAACTTCAGTTGTTCTACATCCTTCCTAACATATATGATTGCTTTAGTATTTCTGGTGTCCGTGCAGTGGTATGTCATTAAGGTTTTTATTTGCATTTCCTTGGCAACCAATGGTGTTGTAAACATATTTTCTTGTGTTCATTGGCCACTCGTGTATCTTCCTTTGTGGAGTGTCTATTTAAATCTTTTGACCATTTTAAAAAAAATGTATTGTTAGTTGATGTTGAGAAGTAGAGTTCCATATATAATCTGGATACCAATCCTTTATTGGGTTTTGCAAATATTTTGTTCCAATATATGTCTTGTCGTTTGCTTTTATAATGATGTTGCAGTAAGCTGAATTTTTTAATTTTGATGAAGTACATTTATTAATTTTATCTGGTTATTGCTTCCTATGTCCTGACCTATTTTTGTGTGTCCTGCTCTTAGTCTTGATGTTTTCCTATAAAAGTTTTGTACTTTTATCCTTTACATTTAGCAGTCAGATCTATCTCAGTTTTATATTAAACATTTTTGTAACAGCTCTGCAGATTGAGAACACTAGGATTCAATCCTAGCCGCAGCTAGAATCACCTAAAGAGCTATTTAAAAAAAAAAAAAAAAAAAAAAAAAGTGCACCTGGCTCTTAGCTGAGACTAGCTAAGTTAGAATCTTGAGTTTGTCATTTAAATTCACTGATCCTCAGTTTTCTCAACTAAAAATGGGAATAACAACATTTACTAAATCAAATAGTTACAAGGATTAAGAGGAATAGTATTTCAAAATAACAGCATAAACCTGACATGTGATAAGTAACAATTTGTCATTTTTTTTACTATTTACTATTTAAGAATAGTAATAGCTTCCTAAGAGTTTATGCAGATAACATCATTTTATTGTGACCTTTTTCATAATTTTTCCTATATAATTATTTTATAATTCAAATCTTACTAGTTTATTTTACCCAAAATTAAGCAGAACAATGTCCTTGGGTCACTTCGTAGCTTAGTTTCTGTCCCTCAGGCTGAAGCTGCCCATTTGAGGCTGCTGCTTTTGAAGAGCTGCCGCACTTGCCTTTGTCTTGCGTGGAGAGCAGTGCTTCTTTGGAAGCATTCTGTCTTTGCCTTTTGCTAGTCTGATGTCTTCTGCAGATTTTTAGGATTAGATAAACCCTGAGGATTTTTCCTGATGGTAAAGATGATACTTTTTTGTGTATTCCAACACTCCTGTATGCAGAAGGAAAACCAATTGTGAGAACTCAAGGAGGAAAGGCTTTGTGTCAATCTCAGATATAAATACAGTTTTAGTTTCCCCGATGTTTTTCCTTCTCACATATACACATAACTCTCACCTACCCCTTCCCTCTTATGTCTGCCTTTCTAGGTCATCTCTGTTTCTTTGTTCTTTCTTTGTTTGGTATCCTGCCTTCAGACTGCATCTTAAGGGTAGAACAAAAACCTGCATTGTTTTGGCCATCTGCTGAATGTACCACTACAAATATCACTTAATTATAATTCCATATAAATCAGATATCCATTTTAAGATAAATTATATCTCTAAAGAAAGACTGAGGGTTAGGGATATAGCTCAGTTTGTAGAGTGCTTGACTTGCAAGCCCAAGGCCCTGGGTTCAATCCCCAGCACCACACACACACATAAAAAGAAAGAAAGATTGACACATAACTCAAGAACCCTTAACAGAAACTTTGGATCTTAGGCATGGAACATTCTGTTATATGCCAGAAGTCATAAATTTTCTTTCCTTCTAACATGTAAATGGAAAAACAGCATTCCCTCAAACCCAGTATTTCTCTGTGTGTCAGGGGGCAGAAAGAATGGGGGAAGCAGTAGTTCTTTAATCTTTATTGGGTAGCTCTAAGAACTTCAGCACTAAGTAGATTCAGGGACTGGAAAGAAATTTTGTTTTCTAAAAATTGAAAATTTACAGATAGTTTGTGTTTCGTCTTTTCAGTGTCATCCATGATTTAAATGGGCATTACCTTTCAATAGGCCTTATATTAACGTCTGACCTCTGTTAGATCTTAAGACATCTGTTTAACCCTTTCTTATTAGACAGAAAGACAGCATGAAAAAGTGACATCCATAGTCAACATGCCTAGCTATAGAAAGACCCTGACTTTATTCTAGATTTGATTTCTGGTTTGCCACTCTTTTTTATTCCACAGGGATGATAACAAGACGTAATGGAGCTGGGGAACACTTCAAAATGTGTGAAAGTATCGGGGAGAAAGTAAAGCCTTTTTTAGATTTGGTCCAGCATTGAAAGAAACTATTTGCCTTAGTATTTAATGGTTGAACTTAGTTTCACTTTCTGAATTTTGTCCTGCTTTTCCCTTTCTGGATAATAAATACAATAAAAAAATACATGGGTGTGAGAATATCACACTATGTGAACCTTGCTTTTATCAGGAATTCATAGTTACTATAAAGACTTCTTGGTCATTCCTCAGTGAGATCAGAGTTGAAAACACACGCCAGAAAATGTCATGGCACACACCAGGGGAAGAGGCTATAGTGAGGATAGATTCTAGACAGATCTCTTCTTTTTCAAAACATATGAACACACCATCAAAGATTTTCCCATTTTGTTTTAATGTTTTGGGAAACATTAAGCATAGATGTTTGTTTTCTGAGTTTCAGATTAGCAAAATGCAAAGTGATTTTTTTCAAAATAGTGTCTAAGAGTAGATACCAAAGTAAAGAACCACCTGTTCTGCTGTCTTGAGTCATTTCCAAATTGGGAGAAGCTAGCCTATAAGAGGAATATATAGTAAATGGAAACTAACTCAGAGGTTTTATTGCCTTTGAAGCTCTTCTTGTGTGTTTTAAAACAGACTTGTCTCACAGTTTGCTTATTGATGCCGATTCTATTTATCCCCTGCTATTGTTTTGAGAATTAGAAATTTAGGGAACTAGGTGAATATATTCATTTCCTAGTGCTGCTGTTAAAAATTACAAGAGTTAGGGATGTATCTCAGTGATAGAGCACTTGCGTGGCTTGTGTGGTATTCCTGAATTTGATCCTAAGCACTGCAAAACCAAAAAACAAAAACAAACAAAAAAAACAACCCCCCACCCCAAACTGGGTGGCTTAAAAGAACAAATTTGTTCTCTCACAGTTACAAAGGCTAGATGTCCTGAAATCAGCATGTCTGCTGAGTTGCTTTCCCCCTAGAACCTCTAAGAGAGAACCTTTTCCATGCATCTCCTAGTCTCTGGAGCTTTGGGGCAGCCTGCAGCATTCTGTGGGTTGTCTAGTCTCCACTATGTCTTCACATGGTATTCTCTTGTATCACTCCCCTCTTCATTTCATGTTGGATCTAGTGCCACTTCTACTGTGATCTCATCTTAACTAAGTATATCAGCAAAGACCCTATTACCAGATAGGGTCGCGTTCTGAGAAAGACACACATTTAAGAAGGACACTGTCAACCCAGTATAGTGAGAAAGCTAAGATGTTCTACAAGTATTTTCTACAGTTGGCATTTATGACCATTTCCATTTTCTTTCTCTGTGGAGAGTGTCCCCATGAATAGGAACCCTTTAGGGGGACCACATCATTCCTTCATTAACTTAAAACAACTGTTAGATTCTATTTTAAAATAATACTTATCATTCTTTAGTATTTCCTTGGTGAAGTGCAGTTTCATTTGTTGTTTGACACAGTGAGGGAACTTTTCTGATACTGACTTGGAGACCCTGTCCTTGTAGGTTTTTTTAAGATAATATATATATTTTTAGTTGTTGATGAACGTTTGTTTTGTTTATTTCTATGCGATGCTGAGAATTGAACCCAGTGCCTCACACATGCAAGGCAAGGGCTGTACCACTGAGCCACAATCCCAGTCCCCCATAGGGTTTTGAAGATGATTGAGATAACAAAATAAGGCAGTTTGAGTTGAAATCAACTTGGATTCCAATCTTGATTCTGCTGCTCACTGTCTGTGTACCTGGGAGAGTTCATTAAACAACCTGACCCCAGTTTCCTGATCTGTCCTATGATCCCATTGCATTTTCCCCTCTTCCCCCTCAATCTCATTTCACACATTATTTAAAAAGGAATTCATCTAGCAAACTGGACTGTGGGGAGCAGGGGGGTCAATAGTAGGTGAGATCCAGCCAAAAAGGTACAAAGGTGCTTTTAGAAGGTAGTATGCTTTTGGTCATTGGTGTTATATTAAACCTTTAAAAAATTCTCCTTCAAGTACAGGGCTTGTTTTCTATTCCAAAGCTGAAAGGACTCTTTAGTTCTCATACTTACAAATCTTTAAGAACCATATATTTTTCACTCTTAATTAAAACATTGAATCAAGTGACTAAGGGCCTGGGATATAGCTTACTTGGTAGAGTGCTTGCCTCACAAGCACAAGGCCCTGGGTTCTAATCTCCAGCACCGCCAAAAAAAAAGCAATGAATCAAGTGACTAATTAGAAATATATTTGAAGTGGGGAGGGGGGTTGAGGCATGCCTTTCTCTATTCCCTGTTTCTTGTCTGGTTAGAGTGCAAAATAAAGATATTGAGACAGTGCCTACATCTGTAACTGATAATGTGACCATGCATCTCTTAGATACTTTAAAAAAAAACGTCTTAAGGCCTTTTGTATGCCATGAAACTCATCTTGCCCATCAAGAACTGGAGAGTATCAGGCACCTAGGACTCAAATTTGCCCTATTCCTATTATGCTCTAGAAGTTGGCCAGGGAAAAAACAGTGTCACTTTATCAAAGACCCCAGTGCCAGGACTGATTGTTTTGGCTTCATAATATTCAGCCAAGTGAAATGAGAAGATGGAATGGTTTTCTTCCATTTTGGGATTGGTGTGACTTAAGGTGGGATTAGAAGCTGTTCTGTTTTTAAAAAGGATGCTTAATCATGTACTTGCTTTTGAAATATTAACTTCACCACATTATTGTTGTAGCTGTCCAGATTGCTTTGTTTCAGTTAAAGCTCTTGAAAAAATTAAGTCTAGTAAGGTGTGAATTAAGAGTTTTCATACAGCGGAAAGCCCAGAGACAAATGATTCCTCTCATTTCAGTTGATTGTATTGATTGAAAGTACAAACCTAAGAACTACTTCTAGTCTAATGCCCCTAGTAAGATGATAGAAGGAGGTAGACCTAGAACTTTTCTTTACTGGAGGCCAAGGGGTTTTAAACCCACTAGCAATTATGCTTACAAAACAAAACCAAAACTCTGCTTTAAGGCAATTATTGATCTTGCCCACCTCTGATCAACTGTGAAACCATTGGTCTAGAGCAACTGAGACTATCTGCTTGATCCTGCCAGTTTCAACTGTATGTATTTTCTCTCCATTACAGCCTGAGGAAGAGCAGATGGTCTGTGATATTACAGGATCTGGTTCGTCTACTGATGACACAGCTTCTCTGGATCGACATTCTTCTCATGGCAGTGATGTGTCCCTCCCTCAGATTTCAAAGTTAAACAGATCTAGAGACCAGCAAAGCCACGATGGCTTCTACAGCCATGGGATAGGAGCTGAGGGTCCAGAGGGTGAGAGTGAGCCTGCTGGCTCTGGGGAAATTGAAGAGGAGGAAATGGACAGCATCACTGAAGTGCCTACTAACTGCTCTGTCCTGAGGAACTCCATGCGTTCTTTGTCCCCTTTCCGGAGACACAGCTGGGGTCCTGGGAAGAATGCAGCCAGTGATGCAGAAATGAATCACCGAAGGTGAGAGTCCACTCATTAAATGTCTCAATGTCTGCTTGTTTTTGAGAATTTTGATTTGGTAATGTTATCAGTAATGGATATTAGGAGACACCATGGTATCAAAGAAATAATATCGACTGTGGAATCAGAAATATCTGTGTCCAAACACCAACTCCATAACTTAACGTGTAGATAACCTTGGGCAAGTCATTTGACCTCTCTGAGCTTTAATTTTCTCTTCTGTAAAACACTGTCCTTTCAGAATATTTGTAATAATCAAGTGAAATGTGAGTGTCACTTAGTGAGTTTTTAATAGATAATAATGTTTATTCTTGCCAGATTTATTAATGAAATTCATGAATTAGAAAATACGGAGCCTGGCATGATGGTGTAAGGAGGATCACAAGTTCAAAGCCAGCCTCAACAACTTAGCAAGACCCTCTTTTAAAATAAAAATATTTTTCATGAAAGGGCTTGGGATGTGGTTTAGTGGTTAAGTACCCTGGATTCAATCCCTGGTACCAGAGGGGAAAAAAAGAAGAAAAAAAAGAAAAGAAAAAGAAAAAATACTGGAGGGAATACTTTCTTATCAATTTTCAATTAAGAAATAAACATGAAGTCTAACAATCTGAACACGTCACTTATTCAGAATGATTTCTGAAAATTAAAGCATTCTGTTTCTAATGCAGAAAGTTTAGATGAAGTCTAAATGATCAGTGTTTAATCCTCAAGAGAGCGAAAGACTCATGAAATCCTATAACACTATTGGTACTTCTCTAAATGTCAAGTGGTTTTGGGGATTTTTACAAGTGTGGCCCAGTCTTAGTCCTCCAGTTTGGCAGTAGCCTATAGAGAAAGTAAGTTGGATTTGGCTTCTAACCACTGACTCTCTGGATGAATTTAATCAGCTGTTTTACCTATAAAGAACAGGTACCCAGTGTTTATCAGGGTGTACTTACTCCACTTTCTTAATGAGGAGAATTCGGTAAGAGAGGAGACTGATGAGTAAGTGACATAAACTACTCAGCTGAAACAATTTGAGAACCTGCCTCAAATTAAAAAGGGCTTGAGATGTAGCACAGTAGTAAAGCACCTCTGGGTTTAATCCCTGGTACCAAAACCAAAAACAGATAAAAAAAAAAAAATCCTAAGTTATATAAAAACCAGTTTCTTAATGCTTTCCTTTCAAGCTTTATACAAGCTGTATTTTCAGAGCATTCACATAGTAGAAAATATAAGAACTTGGAGAGTGATCCCTACAGCCAGAATTCTCTCCCTAAAGCATGGGGAACTTTTCTTTTTAAATTTTTTTTTAGTTATCGGTGGACCTTTTTATTTTTATTTATTTATTTTTTTATTTATATGTGGTGCTGAGAATCGAACCCAGTGCTTCATGCATGGTAGATAAGTGCTCTACCACTGAGTCACAACCCCAGCCCAAGGGCACATCCTTGTGTTAGATGCAAACAGCATCAAGGAACAATTTTATATAATCCACTATGGATCATGATTTGATTTCAGAGCTCCATGCTGCTATATATCATGTAGCCCACATGAGGAAATTGAAGCTCAGATTAAATGATATGTTCAAGATTACATGGTGATCATAAGATCTGAGATTAGAACCCTATAACATAAGTTATTTCTATTTTGAACCTGTAGGTCATGACCTGTAGGTCATGAGATTGTCTATTTTAATTTAGTGCTAAGAATTACCTACCACCACTGTATTAATACTTTTGGAGATAATGGATTGAGAATTAGGTTTTAAATATCACCCTAATAGTTTGACTGGTTCTTAGGTATTATCTGCATATAGTGTTACCTGAATGTTAAAGTCTTAAGGAGAAATCCTTTCAAAGTTTTGAATGACACTTTTTTCCTGATCCCTTTACTTTTATAATGTCATGAACTTTATAAGTTGTCATCTCAATAAGTAGCCCTCCAAAGAATTTGTCAGGCCTTTTTGGTTCTGATATTTTTCTCATTCCACATTCTTTCATTTTCTTACTTTGTGTGCTATTTGTCTTTGAGGATTATCTCTCTTCCCAGTGTGGTGTCTGATTATTTCATGCATTTGTGTCTCATTTTGTTTCACCTGCATCACTGACCTCTTCCACCATTCATTTTCAGTTCAATGCGAGTTCTTGGGGATGTTGTCAGGAGACCTCCCATTCATAGGAGAAGGTACAGAGTTCACAAACTTGATGGACTAACCATGTTGCCTCTGAGCATATACTAACAAGCATTTCATCCTGCTTAATCCATAATTAGGCAATCTCTTTTTCCTTTCCTTTCTTTCCCTGCTCTCCCCACCTCCTCTCCCCCGCCCTCCCCAGTGCTAAGGGTGAAACCCAGGGCCTTTTGCATGTTATACAAGAGCTCTACCACTGAGCAGTACCCCCCAGACCCTGAACAGTCTATTTTAAAATAACATTACTTCTAATGCAGGCAAATAAAATATCAGTACTTATTAATTGCTTATGTTGATTCCATATGAAATAATTTCTTTAAAGGTTTTTCATATTTTATCTTCTAAAAAGTTTTGAAATATGTTTATTATCTTGTGCTTATTGGTTCAGATGACTTTGATAATAAGGTCTCACCCAACTTTTCTCGGAGAATTCAAAGTATTTTTTGTGTCGTGCCTATGTAATGGATTCTAGGGAATACTTTTCTTTCTCTTTTTCTCTAGAAAAGAAGAATCAGAAATATGTATGTGTTTACACACAGGTCCTAAATGTTTTCAACACATTGTTTAATAATATGATGAAAGTCTTTATTACTGGGTCAAATTGGCAGTTTCCATTCTGTTGTTGAATTTGTCTTTTCAGAAAGCAATTAAGAGATATTAGCTGATCTCTCCATCTTAGTCCTTAATTATTATGTTGGGTAAAATTTCAAAGCTAAAAATAAGTGATTTATAAGCTGAGAAATTACTTCTCATCACAAAGGTGCTGAAATGCTTCAAATTTGCCAAAAGGTACAATTTGTTTCACTAATTAAAGTAACGAAGTTTATAGGTTGTTCTTCCATTGTTTGGAAAATAAGGTTCTGTTACTGTTTGGTTCTCATGTTGAGAGACATTTGTAAAGAAGTATTTTTATGTATCAGCTTAGTGTGATGGGAAGCAGGCAAATAGTGATCTGCGTACTTCATCTTTTTCAAGTGGATCCTTCCTTTGATTCTAGATTTTAGGCCAAAAATTGAACTTAATTCAGACATTATCATGAATCTCAAATGATCATGTCTTTGGTTAAATTGCCCTTCAGGGGAGTAACTTGTTTAAATGCGTTTTTCAGTAAAAAGGTATCTTTTATCTTAGTAAAAGGTATCTAAAACGTTTGGAAATATTTTTGTCAGGCTCTGTATTAGAAGCTCTTCACTATGAACTTTTTAAAAAATGCACTTGATGGCAGGGTGGAGAATGAAAAGTTACAAGCAGTTAACAAGCCCAGTTATAGTTTTATCCTTAGTGAAACTTATTTTTTAGGAAGAATATGATGTATAATTTAAAAGTTTGTAAAATTGAAACATTCCAATAGGGGAGTGGAAGAGTGTTTTTTTTAAAGTCTGAAACTTTATGAATCTCAAAGCCAAAGAGGCACCATTCAGTATTACCCCCACTACTTAAGGAATTAAGGAATTTAGGATGTTGTCAAAAATGTCATTAAATTAAATAATTTTTCTGGTACAAAGAGGGGACAGATATTATAGATCATCTGCAATTTCCTATGGATCTTTGCAAAAGCTATTATTATGTTTCTTTTTTTTTCTGTCCTTATTACTCTTCATTTTAAATTTCTTTGCAGTGTTCCACATCATTATCATGTTCTGATAGTAAAATGTTTGAAACTGCCGAAAGACATTTTGAAGAATGATTATTTGGCAGTGTATATTCAGTTAACTCATTTGCCATGTTGTTTTTCAGCAAGTTGCATATCTAGGTACAGTGGCCCAATTTATTAACAGTTTAGAGATTTTAAAATTAATATCTTCAAAAAATGTACTTCTGAGTCTTACTTACATTTGAAAATATATGTTGTTTCTGTTCACCCAAGTAAATTCTAAGTCACCTCTGTTCCTGCTTACCAGAAATGTGTCTTGGCATGTATTTCTGCTTCCTGCTTTTGCACTTATGAGCTTTATACTGTTAATTTTAATGTGATTTAAACTGTTTAATACCATTTAATTTGCCAGGGTACCAGGGATTGAACCCAGGGGTGCTTAACCACTAAGCCACTTCTCTAGCCCTTTTTAAAATTTTTTATTTTGAGACAGGGTCTCACTAAGCCAGCTGAGGCTGGCTTTGAACTCATATTCCTCCTGCCTCAGCCTCCTAAGCCACAGGGGATTACAGGTGTGCCATTGCGCCTAGCATTTTAATTATTTTTAAATATTGTTTTAAACATTTCTTTTTAGAAGAGTTCTGGGGAAGCTGTGCCCCCACCACTTTCCTTGTTTCCCTTTCCTCTGCCCCAGAAGGCCACTTGACAATCAAGCAGTTATTAGATGTATTTGAGATAGTGTTTTTGGTGCCTGCAGGCCTTCCCGTTCACAGGAAGAAGTAGGGAACTGAGCAGTTTTACTATTACCCAGCAGTTCTGTTTTTATTCCTTTTTGGGAAAAGATAAGCATATATCACTTAGAATTTTAAGGCCCAAATAGCAGCAGTGCAGTAGTGTGTGTGTGTGTGTGTGTGTGTGTGTGTGTGTGTGTGTGTGTGTTTTTAAGGATAACTTCTGTTAATCAAAAATTCTGACCCAGAGCACTGGAAATGTGTTTCAAAGAGAGGGCCAGAGGAGTTGGGAGGGTGGATTCCTGACCTGTTGATAAAGCGATACAGTTTCCTTTACAGAGTAACTGATACTTTTAATTGTTCGTTTGTTTGTTTGTTTTTAAGCTAGTTATATGTGTTTAGTCTTTCCAGCCCTTTTTTCTGTCCTTGCTGTACTGGGATAATCAAAGGAAGTAGATAATCAAATTATTTTTTTGTTTTTGTTTTTCTTTAATGTGGGCACAATGAGTATCAACCAGAATTTAAAAGATACATTTCCAGTTCACTACTATAAAATTCTAAGGGGGGAAAAATTCCCCTTATTATGATTAAAGTCCACGGGAATATGACCATTGTTGCATGCTTTATTTTTAGCAGGAGAGCCTAGTAAGTAGCTTTTAAAGATGTGATATAGACTGAATAGCATGCAAGATTTATGAATTGTCAGGTTTAATTGAACTCTTACTAGAAACACATGGAAAAAAGAAAACTGATGACTCAGCCCACCCTAGCACAGTTTGTCACTGTTCCTTTTAGTCCTGGGTTAGAGCTCCTATGTGAGGGTGCTGTGGGAGCATGTAGTATACTGAGGGATCATCCCAATAGTAGATGTGAAACACCTTTCTGAGGGTATCTGAGGGGGAAGCCATGAGTGGAATAGGCTCTTTGCTAGGAGATTGCCTGAGGAAATTCTTGGATTTCAGATTGAACTGACCGTAAAGAGCTCACAGTCTTTTTGAAAACATTGTCCAGATGGACATTAGTAGAATAATTTTAAGTTTTGTGACTTTTATTCTAGCCTTTTTCTAAATTCTCAATGTTACATTCCTAAATTTTTTGATGATTAAATAAATCCATCAGTCTCTAACTATACCCTTTCTTTTTAAACCTAATAACTCTATACTTGTTTCCCTTTTTCTCCCTCCATTTCTGTTTCTGCCTTTGATGTCATCCCCAGTATGAGCTGGTGTCCCTCTGGTGTGCAATACTCTGCTGCCCTGAGTGCTGACTTTAATTACAGAAGGTATAGTATCATTGCATGTCCAGCCATCAAGTGGAAAAGTATAAAACATGGCATCTGGCTTTTGGCTTGGAGCTAGCTGGCTTATGTGTGGCTGGAATGCATATGGCAGCTTGCTTTGTCTGTGAGCATAGTGTTCCATTGCCTCTGCTATGGGCATCACTAACTCAGTTGATGGAGTGTGGTCTAGGAGCCCAGTGAGGTATCCTGGTTTATCATGTTTGTCTGAAGAACTGTAGATATGGTGTTTTTGTAAAGACTTGTGTCTGTGGTATAGTAGACTATGCCTCTCTTTCTTTTGATCTGTTCAAATTCCCAGATCTTGAGGAAAACAACAAGAGAAGCAAGGCAATTATTAAGATGCCCTGGTTTCTGTTACACTTCCACGTCCACCAGTCTCTTCAGATTCCAGATTCAGAGACTACTCATCATTTCATATTCTTTTAACTGAGCAACCAGATTTAATTACCAAAATATTTTTAGTATTAAGTTTTGTGGTAAACATAGATCTGGTTTTCTCAGGCTTTCCAAATAATTCATAGTAAAAACTATGTTTCCTTTCTTCTTATCCCTAGTATTGGAAATGAGTTTTACAGACATATTTACTTGTTTAGTCAGAATCTATTGTCATATCAAAATGAGTAAAACCTGTTGTTTAATTTACCCTTTACAGAAAATAGCAACATATGACTTTAGTTCTTAATAAGTAATTTATGAAGCCAGAAAATGCCAGAGAGAAGACTTTTTGTCTGGCATGCGTGACCTAATTGTAACAGTTAATTGTATAGTTTTCCCAGAGCAGTGGTAACTAAGTAGCTTTAGTATACCTCCAAATACAATTCCAGTTGGTTGTTAACTGAGGACCTGGTCAGCTATAACTATATTTTGAGAACCTGCTTATTTTAGAGAAGTTCACACTGCATTTATAACAAATGTGAATTATTCAAGTTAGCAGACCCAAGGAAGATAAATAACTAATCCCTCTCTGTGTAGACTTCTGATTATAGAAAATGCTTTTTACTACAAACAACAGAATCTTTATCCAGGGATTCCCTTTAAAATTCTAAACCTTGTTTCTTTTTTTCTTTCACCCAGATCAAGACAAAAAATAAAAACTTTTAAATTCCATAGTTTTTTTCATTTTTTTTTTCTTTAAGCTGTTACGTATGTCTATATGCAACTAACAATTCTCAGGAAACCTGTCAGCAGTTATTACCTAGACAGGTATGCACAGATGGTAATGCTCATGATTAACAGTAGGGTTTTCTAGGTGGAAGTACACCTGTAAAGTTGGGAAGATCAACTAGAATGTAATTGTAAAATTATAAAATACCTGACACATGGGCAAACTGCCCACTTTGCCTTCTAGAAGTTACTTATATTTTCTCTGTGAAATTTGGCAAGTACAGACTTAGAGTCTGTCAAAGATTAATCATGTCTATCAATAAAAAAGATAGTGAGATAAATATCTGTATGATATATTGAGAAAATAAATATCTGTCTATATGATATATTGAGCACATCTTAGTTTAATATTTAGATGAGTTGAACAGGTAAAAAAGATCTGTGTGCAGTATTCTTAACATTCCAAGACTTCTGGGGGCAAAGGCAGCTGTTACTCACTGTGACAGGCCCTTATAGGGAGTTTTGCTAGATGACACAGAAATACTAGATGAGCAAGGGAGATACAACTAAAGGGTTTCTTTATCCTTCTTCCATTCCATTACTTACAAATAGAGTGAATTAATTCCTGTGCTTTGTGTTCAGTTTCAGTCTGGAAGGCTTGACAGGAGGAGCTGGTGTTGGAAACAATCCGTCTTCATCTCTAGAAGCAAACTCTGAAGACTCCAAAGAACTCAGACACTCTTACAGTGGGGAGGAACGGGGTGACTCTTTGGTGTCACTTTCAGAAGAGGATCTGGAGTCAGACCAGAGAGAACATAGGCTGTTTGATCAGCAGGTAAGGCTGATGTAGCTATATATTGCTAATTAATACCTTTTGTATTAATTTTAAAATACTGTTAATCTGCAAAGACTTAAATATTCCATCAAAGCAAACTTGGTAGAATTGAAAAAGTATCCAGAATATTCAGCTGAATTTTTCTACCTTTTACCACCCCAGGAGTACAGTGAGTCTTGAAGTATGCTACATGTCATTCCTAAGTTTCCCAATTCTCAAACACTATGTTCCAAGTCTGTGCTTCCTTGAAAAAATACACTTTGTCTTACTACACTGTCCAGGAAATGACTGTTGATTCCCTCTGCTTTCTGTTCCTGCCAAAATTCTTGAAAGAACATCTATACTCCTGCCTTCTCTTTCTCACCACATAATCATCTCTTAATTTCCCCTGCTACTACACTCTTAAAGCTCCGGTGTTGACCACAGCCCTGTCTTGTCAAGTCATGGATGTTGTCAGTCACATCAAGTGACTTTTTCCTGTTTGTCACATAAGACCCCTAATTGTCACCTTTGAATACCCCAGGAGAGTTTTTGAGTTGAAAATTGGAATTATATGCTTTTGTAACATCCTACCTTACCCATAGTCCTTCTTCTTTCTCTTGGTCCAGGAGACTTTGTGTTAATTCCTGAAAGAATTTGGGATACCATTTAATTTTTTTAAATGAAACATGTATAATAAAATCCAAAAAATAAGGCATATGTCCTTGAATAGGTGACTGTAGTTTAAGATAGAAATTTAATGAAACATTTTAAATTGAATATTAAGAACCTGTTGTTTGACTTGATTACTGAAGATAGAGAGGAATTTTGCCACTTTTTTTTAAATTTCTATCTTGATCCAACCACATTAGAAAAAATTTAAAATTAAAAAGAAGAACATGACGACTATAGAGACTATGCTTATTGAAGCAAGCGATTTAGATTTATTCAGCCTAATGGTGACAGAACAAAGGGGGAAAAAAAAAACAGGAAAAATTCTTTGACTCTCAAGTATGACTTTTGATGAAGGTAAATAAACCCATGAAAAATAAATTGCATTTCAAATGTATGGAATCTTTTGGAATTCATTTACAAGACCAAATAAAATGCCCAAATTGTAGATTTGCAGAGAGAATCAAATACTTGGAATCATTGTGTCCATTCAGGTTCATCTCTCAAGATCTTAAATGTGAGAACTTTGAGTCCACTTAAGTGACTTGCCTAATATCATGTAATTATTAGCTGAGCAGTATATTAAACTGAGAATTCCTAGCTGTTGGTCTCACTGCTTCTTTCCATTTCTTTAGACAAGTTTTAATGAGAAAATGAGATTATTTTAGTTTTCTTAATATTATTTTATATGCTACCTTTTCTGAGACATATTTCTTGGAATCTGACAGATGACCCTGTCCTTTAGTAAGCGATGTTAATTATCACTGATATGTTTCTGAAATGGACCTTTTGTTGAGTCTTCAGATAAAGTCAGTATTTCTAGATAAAAGTCAGCATTTTAGTGCCTTGCTTATATATCTTTCCTGGAACTCTGTGCTCACCCATATTTTTCATCTTGTGTGTAACCTCAGAGCAGGTATTTGAGCTGCTTGTATCTCTCTGATCTGTACAAGTTACTTGCAGCCAACTTCCTGTTGAAAGTCTGTGCCTTTCACTGAGGTCATTTTTTAGACCTCATGGTTGTATTTGAAACATAGCAACTGTTTGCCTTAGATTCCATGGTTACACATGGAACAAGCTCTAAATAATCAGAAGTCTGGCCCAATTGAGTCAAGTTTATGCTAGTAATGGGTTTTCATTGCTTCCCTTTCAACATGTGTGAGTCATAAGGAGACAGACTTCATCCTGCTAAACAGTAAAGAGATTAATGATAATTAACACTGGTTAACAGAATGAGCTCTCACAAAAGAAACAGGAAGGAGGGAGCCCTTTACCACCAGAAGCTTGTCTAACTTTGAGAGACATTGAGCAGGAACTTCTGCATTTGGTTGGATTATATGGCCTTGAAGCTGCTGTGAATTTACTCAGAGTTAAGTTGCTGAATTTCAGTCACCCCTGATGTTCATGTAGAATCAGTCTTAGAAGAGGAAATGAACAAGATTGAGGCTTCCTTCTGCTGTTTTGCTTATGATCTTTGAACACTTTTACTTCCATCTCAATTTTCAACTCTTTAAAATCAAAGTAATATTACTAATATTCTTTATTTCTATAGACAGTTTTCAGATTTTCAGTGAACAGACACCATATGTAGTTTGGTATTGCCAGAGTAATTATTTTTTTTGAATTGTGTATTCATTGTGTATTCACTAAGGATTTACTAAGTTTGAAACATTGTTTAGAGGCTCTAAGGAATCTAAAACCACTAAAAAAGATGAATACTCTGCCTTTGCTTCAGAAAACCTGAGTAACTTCTCAGAAGTTGAGCAGTTACTAAATGACAGAGGCAGAGTAGATTCTAAGAATGTGTACTTAGTACCTGTTCTTCACTTTCTTACTTTATAGACATGTCACAGACCTAAGCAACAGGGATTTAATTATTGCACATCAGCCATTTCTTCTCCATTGACAAAATCCATCTCCTTAATGACAATCAGCCATCCTGGATTGGACAGTGAGTATTATTACTGTTTGAAAAATGAAACATAATGTATCTTAACCACTTTTCCTATCATCTTCCTTACTTTCAGGTCCTATAACATTAACTTTCAAAATATGCCTACTTCTTCCTCTGAATAAATGGTAACAGAAAAGGAAACAGAGTTTGGAATCTTCTTCCTTTTGCTACTTAAAAAATCTCCCTTATACATTAAATTTACCATATTCTTGGATGTAAATCTGACAGTTTTTAAACTTTTTGTTTTAATATAATTTCAGACTTGAGAAATAGGTGCAAATGACCCTCATCATACACACACACAAAGTTACAAAAACAGTACAAAGAAGCCCCATATATTCTGCACCAGGATTCCCAAGTGTTATCATACTATTCATTTTTCCAGCCATTCTCACTCTCTTTGAAGTTTTTTTCCTGAGACACATGATTATTTATCACACTGTTCCTTTACCTCTAAATAATCTATTGTTTATTTCCTAACAAACAAAGGTGTGCTTTTATGTTACCATGGAACAATTATCCAAATCAGGAAATTTAATACTGATAAAATTATGTTGTCTGATATGTAGCTTTTATTCATATTTAAAATTTTCTTACCTATTTCTGGGTCTAGGACCCAATCCAGGAACATATGTCAAATTAAGTGGCTGTGTCTCTTTAGTTTCCTTTAATTTGAAAGTATTCTTTAGTTGATAAAGATCAGTAGAGAAACCTATAAGTAACTGACTTGAATACTTCCAAACTGTCAAGCTTGTGAAGGACAAAGACCGTCTGAAATTCAATTTTAGTTAAGCAAGTACCAGTAGAAACAATCTGAAAGTGACTAGTGGAACTGTATGCAGGGTCATGCCCATTGATGCATAGAGTTGATACATAGAAATGTCATGGTATCCATAAACACAGAGCATTTGTGAAAAAAGATGCTCAGAAATATTTGAACTGGAAAATGCCACCAAAATGAGCCATGTTTGAGAACCCCCCCCCCCAAAAAAAAGATATTTTTAGGAGTAATTGCAATATGAGATCTTGATATAAAGATTAAGTTGAAGAAGGAGTGATGCATTCCATTCTTTGCTGTAGGCCAAGAATTCTAGAGGCTGAAGCAAAAGGAGCTGTTGGTATCCTTGTTGATTTTTTTTTTTTTTTTAGTGTCCCCTGATTTTATAACTCAGTTGGAAACAGTGGAGCCAGAACAGCTTCCCTGTATGAATGGGATGTTTTTTTCTTATTTCATGGCTTACTGGCAGCTTGATCTTTTTAATTTTCACAGGGGAATTAAGATATAATAGATGATTCTGTTAAATTTGTCCTTATTTTTATATGATTAACATTTCAAATACAAATCTGTACCTAATGACATATTTTCAACGATATAGATAGAACTTGACAGAACTGTGACAAACAGCTTTTCCCTTTTTTGCCTTGATTTAACTTGGAGTTAGAGGTTTTGCTGGTATAGAATGGATATTATAACTAGTTTCAGTGGATTTGATGAGCCAGAGTGCTGGAGCCCAGTAGTCAAAGAAAGATAAATACTCTGAGACATTCAGCTCCATGCACCTCCTTCTGTAACCAGCAAGTGTTGTGGCACAATGGAAGTCTTATTCCTTAAGCAGCAGATAACCAATACCAAAAGCACATGCTCCATAGATCTTTTTCCTATAATATATGATGTACTCTTTCCTTGTGGATGAAACACTTTTATTATTTTTCCTCCAAAAGCAAGATGGTTTTTTTACTGTGTTTTCGGTTGCTATCTAAACACTGTAAATAATGTGGCTAATGCCCAGAAAACTCTGACCTACAGATTCTGGCATGTACAGCTTTTTTCTCCCTGTTGCAGGGAAATTATCTGCTCAGTCTACTGAGCAGTAATAGTCTACTAAACCGGTAGTGGACTGTTTTAAGCAAGATCTTAATCCTTTCATCAGCATATAGTACCCTCATTTTGATTTGTAGTATACTTCATTTATTCATTTAGTTTTGAATAACCAACTTTTTACTTCCTTAAGTTGGCATATATTATAATTGGAAGATTAATCACTGTTTATGTCACTATGTCTCTAATTTTTCCCAAATACAGTTTATAAATTTCCCAACTGTATTTCTTATCTGTTTCTAAAAACATGATAACCCTTTTTGGAAATGTTAAAATTCTGACTGTTGAAGATAAGATTAATATTGTGTTAGCCAGGCGCGGTGGCACACGCCTGTAATCCCAGCACTTGGGAGGCTGAGGCAGGAGGATCGCGAGTTCAAAGCCAGCCTCAGCAACTTAGCGAGGCCCTAAGCAACTCAGTGAGACGCTGTCTCTAAATAAAATACAAAAAATAGGGCTGAGTATGTGGCTCAGTGGTGGAGTGCCCCTGGGTTCAATCCCCAGTACCAAAAAAAAAAAAAAAAAAAAAATATTGTGTTAATATCCATGTGATATCCCTTAAGCATTAGGGTAACTGGATATTTCATAATCTGCTGAAGACTCAGAATTACAGTTTCACATTACTTAAATACTCTGCATGGTTCATCTCTGGTTATGGTCTTCCTAGTGGAAAGTATCATCATTAAAATCTATAGTTGATTTTTAAAGCCTGAAGAGGTTGATATTTAAAATAATTCTAACATATTTTTTTGTAAGCACACTTAATAGCTATAAGACTTGGAGCTTATTACAGAAACTCTGCCTAAATCATGTCTGCTATTTAATGGAATAATAATGTGGTATGACTTAGGTGTGAATTTCTTCAGACCCTTAGCATATTCCCTATGATATTATAAGCTTTTGTTATCTATATGGAGTATTGTGATTCACAATGACCACAACAGTGTGAAGGTGTGATCTTCTCTAACCAGAATTTAAGCAATGTTAAGAAAAAAGAACGTTGTCCCTCCTTTTCTCATAGATAGCTGTGTCTTATGAGCATGCATGCTTGTTTTGGAACAGAATGCTTTGAAGTCATTCCTACCTCACTGCTTCCCTGCTTTTATCTGTGCTCTGTTTCCGCCTTCTCAAAAAATTACTGCTTCTACCACATTCTTTCACAGCTATTAACATTTGAGCAGTTTTGAAAATATATATCCATTGAGGTAATTATCATAAGTGTCTTGTTGGTTCATTTGTTATATTAGGAAAAAATAGATGAACTTGTACCATTTTTTTCTAAGGTGGGAACTGTTTCAAAATCCACTGATGTTGGAAGAAAATACTGAGTAAAGGGAGTGACCAAAATATTTCTGTATCATTTTCTGGGATGAAAAGTAGACAGCTTACTTAAGGCTGGAAAGCTGCGAAAGCTCCCTTCTTGATGAGGGAACATGCTGAACATGTTTTGCTGGCTCATTTTTCAGGGAATAGCAGAGGGGCTGGCTCTGTCATGAGTCATTCCTAGGAGAACGGCCCTGAGGGAAGCCACTCCAGCAAAAGTGTTCCCAGCATTTCTCCTCCTTGTATCAGAGAGAGAATGCCTGGGGCTTTGTCTCCCATCAGATAAACTTAAATGGATTCTTGATGGAATTTAAGAATAAATTTCATATTTGCATATCTATTTATTATAGATGATTCCTTTCCAAAACTATGTTTTAAACCCTTTCATTTTTGCTATCCAGAAGATGCTTTAGACAGTAGAGAAACGGCTTGATTGTTTCCCAGAACTCTATAAGTACATTAGTAGTGATAATGTTAAAGGAGAATTAGATGTTTTAACCTAATATGCTTATTAATGAGATTTCATTTTCCCCTTCATTTTGCATGGCTTGTTATCGTCAAGAAGGGTATTCACAATTGGCCACTTAACCTTGGGGTCATTCTTACACCTTCAGTCATTGTGTGTTTGCCCAGTTTCCCATGCGTGTTTTGGTGGGAATACTAGCTTGTAATTATATAGCTTGCTGTACACCGAAAGCAGAGTCCCTCTTGAGAACTGAACACTGGCATTAATGCCTAAAATGATTAAACAACCCATATGATCGAAGATTAGAGTGAGCCTCTGGAAAGTTAGGAATCAGTTAATGAGATTATTTCATCTCTGTTTTCTATACTTGTTCTCTTTCTAACTGTGGGCTAGGGATGGAAATTTACTGAAATACTTATATTTTCTTAATATAGTTCTATTTGGAGAAGGCAGCATTGATAAATATGTCTGAAAGAACAAATTTCATCCAGCAAACAGGCTTTTTATTCACCTTTGGTTATATTTGTAAGGCTGTGCGTATAAACATACACATATATGTACTTAGTATACCATAGATATATATGTGTATTTTGTTTGTATACTTGGAGTATAAGTTGTGTCACTGTGTTACCATAACATCTTTCCATGTATGTTGAAGATTTCCATATATGTTAGAGATATTCTTTTCATATTTTGAAATATTTTAGAATACACATTGCAGTGATCTTTCTTTTACACAAGACTATGACTGCCTGAAAAGCCACTGTGCATGTATTTGTGCCAACATTTCCTTGGTCTCTGTTACCTGTAGTGACTCTAGATAACAAATAGTCTGACATCCTTCAGCATTTATCATGGGTATGGAGTGGCTTGCCTACCAGTAGGTACAGGGCATTTTCTTGTGATTTAATTTAGGACATTAAGATTCCCAAAACCTAATAAGGAAAATTTATTCATTATTTTGTTTATCCACTACATACTTGAATACCTATTCTTTGCTGTACACCAAACTAGACAGTGGTAGGAGAGGAATGAACTTATAGATATGGTTTCTTTCCTGACCACATTTGCAATCTACAGATAAGAGAACAAATGAATGTAGTAGAAAATAGCCAACAGAGCAACTGAAAGAATTTGATGTTATGGAAGTGTCTGAGTAGAAGCTAGTGGCTTAGTAGAAGGCTTTTGCATGGTCACCTGACAGTAGGATGGTTACCTGAGCCAAGTTCAGAGCAGTAACAGTAGGGGAGAGGTAGAGGTTCAGAGAGACCTAAAAGACAAAGTCAAGAGTTCTGAGGGAGGAGTGCTATAAGGATTCAAAGATGGTGCCCAGGTTTCTATTTTGAGTAACTTGTTAGATGTTAAGTACCACTCACAAATGCAGGAATATAAGAGGAGGAAGAAAGGTCAGTGGGAAAAGATTAGTTAACTTCTTCCATACTTGTTGAGTTCAGCTGCTTGGGGAGTATTTCATCTGCAGGCGAGCAATGAGGTAAGTGAGTCTATCCCTGAAAGGAGATCTGTCTTAAAGATTAGAAAGATGTGAATCACTGGAATATTGTACACACATTGTCTGTCGCTAAAAGGTGGAGATAAATGAGGAGATTTAGGGTGGGGGAGAAGAAAGCTAAACACAGGTGAGGAATTGTGGCACAAATGTTGCCACCCATGAAATGTTGGCCCATGTATATGCCCAGTGACCTTTTAGGCACTACTAGAAATTTTCTGTATAACATTTAAGGAAGAAAACTCTAACTATGAATAGTAACCATTAAAAATAGTTTACCTCAGGTTTTTTCTCATTTAACAAGTACATATGCGTTGGGTGAGGTTTTTTTTTTTTTTTTAAACTTCATTACAATTCTGCATATTTAGAAAAGTCCATCATTTACATTGTTTACCTAGACAGCCTTTCTTGGAACCCCATTATTATTCTGTTTCCACATGGGTTAGAGGTGCGTTTTGCTTTATCTTAGCGTAATAGGTGCATGCTCTAATGTCTTTCTGTTAACCCACTTCTCAGCTCAGCAGCAGATGCAGCCAGCAAGGCGGATCTCCTTCTCCATCAGCGTCTCTCCACTCCTCCTTAAATCTAAAACTCTTTTTTCTCTTGGCTCTTATTCCAGTGATGAGGAGGAGGAGTTGCATAGTAAGTAAGCAACTTTAGTGTCCAATGGCTGTTCTCCAAGGTCTGATCAGCTCTGAAAATGCTGTAAGCTTGCTACTAAAAAGTTGTTTGAGAACTTTCACCCCTTGCATGCCATCTTTTATAAAATCATTTGACTTCATGCATGTCTTTGAAATTTTATAGGGATAAAATAGTTTTTATCTTCTGTACACTACTGACCCTGATCAATCCAATGGCCTCCTGAGTCTAAGGCACAATGTATCTTTCCAGAACACATCATCAGAGACATAAGGATGTGTTCCCATTCTACTTTGTAACCCTTCATAATACTGAGTACTAATTTCCCAAAACTCTCCATTTGATAATGTCACTTTCATTTCCCTTATTTCACTTTTCTTTCTCATGGGAGAAATATCTGGTTGTCCATCTGTGATATTTTAAAACCAATGCTATACTTAACTTTTCTTCTCACCATTGCAGAATATCTCTTTAAAAAATAATTTAACTTTGAGATTAGCACCTATAGATTAGGTATGGGAGTTATATTTGTTTTGTCTCCTTTGCAACTTCTTTTTATCTGTTTCAGTCCTTTTGGCAAACTAGAATTTTCAGATGAATATCATCTTTTTTAAAAAAAAATGCTTATTTTAGATGTTGATAGGCCTTTATTCATTTATTTGTGTGGGGCTGAGAATTGAACTCAGTGCCTTACTCATGCTAGACAAGTGCTCTACCACTGAGCCACAACCCCAGCCCCCAGATGAATATAGTGCTAATAATACCTGGTTAAAAATATTTTAAGAGAATTGGTTTTAGTAAACTTGGAAAGGAAATGGGTCCCCCCTTCATGAAAGTCATTGTCTTCCATTGTATAAAATTTCTACAGTATTACAGGATTGCTGTTTTTAATGGGGAAATCATTTCTATTAGAGTTAAATAGTGAATTTTCTATAACTTTCATTATGACTCTCAAACATTTATGTCCATATGTTTGAGAATCCTAATCCCCTTCCTCTTGCTGACACATAATTGCAGATATATGTTAGTATTGCTTTGACTGACATTTTGCATTTTAAAATAATAGTGTCTTGTGCACAGTAACAAACAGTTTAGTTAGCTTAGTTTTAAATGGAGACCATGTTTGTGTTCAGTATATTTTTCACTATTAAAAGATATTTGGGAAGGGCTGGGGATATAGCTCAGTTGGTAGAGTGCTTACCTCATAAGCACAAGGCCCTGGGTTCAATCCCCAACACCACAAAAAAAAAAAAAAAAAATTTGAGAAATAAACACCCAGAGATATTTACATTAGTTACACAGCTGTAATAGAGGAAATTCGCAAAATCCACTTCAACTTTGAGTAGAAATGAGTTCACCTTTGAGTTTCTGAAATTCTCAACAGCTGTTCCTTCTCACTATATTGATAATACTCTAGGAAATCACCCGCTCATTATGACAAACCCACCAACGTCCCACTAGTTTTTTTTTTTCTACCACCAATACTACTATATTCCACTGGTCACTCAGCTAATCCAACATAATGGAATCCTTAAAGCATAGAAATTGACAAAGAAACCTTTGAATCAAATGTTTAGTGCTTCTCAAAATATGTTCCTTCAACTCAAAAACACTAATGAGAATTATGGAAGGGTGGGGAGGTGGGTTAAGAAAAAAGAGGAGTTGGGCTGGGGATATAGCTCAGTTACTAGAGTGCTTGCCTTGTAAGCACAAAGCCCTGGGTTCAATCCCCAGCACCACAAAAAAAAGAAAAAAGAAAAAGAAAAAAGAGGAGTTGGCTCATAGCTGAATAAATTAACGAATCTCTGGGTTAAGCACATTTAAAATGATAAATGTGTGTGCATTGTAAAATTCCAACACAGTATTTGATGTGTTCCCCATTTTTATTAACTAGGAAATCATAAATGTATAGGACTATCTATAACATTTCATGAGACACACTTTGAAACATTCATGAGACATTCCATGGAACACACTTTGAAAATTATTGGTCATGACCATCCAGTAGTTGCAGCCTAAAATTCCTGGATGTATGTACTATAATAGGTCTGCAGGTTATTTTGTGCCTTTAAAAGAATCTGGTTGAAATGTTATTTGCCTGCAATAGTATCTTTTGGGCTAACTTTAATGACAAATTCTTCTGTCTCTGATTTTGTCATGGAAATAACCTTGGTTGCTTCCTACCCTCAGATACTCTGAACGCTTGATGAAAACTTAGGAATTTCACAGGCATTGGTGAAATTATCAGTTTTCAGAACACCTCTAAGAGGTCATAGTAGCTGAACTAAAATATTTTTTAGGAATGAATAAGTCAGGAATACTTACAGGAGTCAGATTTTCTTCAGTACCTAATCCTGTTTGTTCAGTTTTTAATTTATTCCATATAAATCTATTAGTAGCTTATTCCTTGCCCAGCTTTGTGTTGAGTATGCTTCTGCATTATTTATTTTTATCACTGGGGTGGCATCTTTCTAGGTACTTGCTTAAAAGTATAATAGAATACTGGCAGCGTGAGGGAATTTAATGCTACTTGTATCATCAGAGGCCTCTTAAGTGGGAATCATTTTAAAGTCACGGATTGAAACCACCATCTTGATTTTTTTTTTTTAATGCTAAGACATCATGAAGTTAAAATGTTGATAATTTCATCTCTAGATGGTGCAGAACTGGGGTGTTTAGCTCAGCTATCCTTATTCTTGCCCCACTGATCTTTTCCTCACATCTGGCTGTTGTTACCAAGCCTTGTAAGTGAAGTAGAAGATCCCCAAGTAGGGAAAGAGAAAAAGCATAGAAGACATTTTCTTGAAGATTTAGGATAACTTTTAAGTTTATAATGTGTTATTCCCACCTGTTCACTACTTAAATTTCTTATACTAATAACTGTAATTGTGCATTTCTTTTCAGATCTTAGAACAGATGGGGAGTTTAAAATAATCTGGGGATCTAGGTGTGGAACATCTTCAAGTCTCTCTCAGATTAAAGTTTTACTCAAAGTAATCTCAGAGATCCTTGAAACCAACCTCAAAGAGAAAGGATATGTGTTGTCCATATGATAATAAGTACTTTTACTGAGCAAGCTGTATTTACCTGGAATATACATGGAGGGTATTTCTATACCTGTTCTCACTAAAAATTGAAAACCATTTATCATTTTGTGATTAGGGCCTTGGTCTAAAGTCCTCAATACTCAAACTTAATTAACATGTAGATGGAAATAATGATGCTGTTCCTTCTGTTTTTCCTACTTATTGGCCTTGTTGTCTGACTTAGCCTTGGATTGTTAATGACTTACTTCCATTAACAAGGATGACTGCATCTACCCCATTCACTTTATCACGGTCGACCCGGAAAGGATATCAGTTTTATCCCCAGTATTTCACAAATGAGGAAATGAAATCAAAATGTCTTGCCCAAAGTTAGGGACAGGGCCAAGACTTTATAAAAAGCAAGCTCTGATGCTTCTCCTGTTCACTAATCTGTTTCTAGGAATTCTCAGGAAAATGTCAGATATTAGATTTTTAGTATAGAAATATTGAAAACAGGATTAACAGTAAAAATATATTTGATTTCTTATTTTATAAGTTGTCTCTGTGATATCATCTCAGAAAGATGACATGTGGAAATTGTACATTGATAGGAACAGAAATAAACAAGTTTAAACACTAGAAAAATGTTGATGTTAGTTTTTTTCCCTCCAGTTAGTTGAATCTTGGAATAAATGTATTTTCTTCATGGGAAATCCATATTGCTGCCTTTTTTCCAGTTCTAATTTGAAGGTTTCAAGTTTGATTATTCCTTCTTCCAAAACTTTTGAAGAAGGTAGCACCATGCATTGACTTTCAACTCTGTCTGCTTTAGCTATGGGAAAATCTTGAAATATTTTTATCTGTCACTAGGGTAAAATTCTTCTGTTTTAACTTTTCCTTTGCCTTTTTTATTTTCTAGATTCGCGGCCTTTCCACAGCACCAGTGCTAATCTGACTGAGAGGTACTATCCATTTATTTTGTCACTCATTTTCCCAGAATGAAATTGAGAAAATCCAAACTATCATACAACATTTAATTAAGTAAACTTTCTTGAGCTCATTATGTTCCTACTCCTTGAGTGATAAATTTGGAATAATTATCAGAAGTGGTTTTGTAATGAAGGCTATCTTTTCTTTTAAATTAGTGCATTATAGTTATACATAGTAATTGGGTTCATTTTGACTAAACCATAAATATCTGGTGAAGGCTATGTCTTTTTAAATTAATAGCTTCAGTAGTTTTCCACTTTTATTCTTTTATACCACCCTCATGATAGAGAGTATTATGTGCATTTATTCATTTACAGATGCAATTACATTTGACTTTCTGAACTTATGCACACTTCGTACATGAGGACTTTAGGGGTTTGTTTGGTTTTTTTTTTTTTTTTTTTTTTTTTTGGAACTGGGGATTGAACTCGGGGGCACTTGGCCACTGAGCCACATCCCCAGCCCTATTTTGTATTTTATTTAGAAACAGGGTCCTCTCATTGAGTTGCTTAGCGTCTTGCCCGTGTTGAGGCTGACTTGGAACCCGCGATCCTCCTACCTCAGCCTCCCGAGCCACTGGAATTACAGGCGTGCACCACCAGGCCGGCTTGTGAGGACTTTTAATTCCAGAATCTAACAGAATTTTATTCCACAATTAGTAAACCTATATAAACTCATGAAATACTGCTACCTTGTTAGTCATTTTGAGTTTTAAAGCTGTGTTCTTGTGACTGGGGTTGTAGCTCACTGGCAGAGCACTTGCCTAGCATGCACAAGGCACCTGGGTTCAATTCCCAGCACTGCAGAATCAGGCTGTGTTCTTCCGTGTAAGTGGTACACAGCTCTGTCCAAGTAACTGAATAATCAGCTCTTTACTTGAGAGGAAGCAGTTTCTGCTCTGTCTCGTTATTTTATATCTCGTTTCATGCTCATGAGAGTAAATGTTCTAATGTGAGCTTGAGTAGGGTTCTGATTGTGGCTCTGCAGTTGTTTGAAGTTGCCCTCTTTCACAAAATGTCAGTTGTAAGTCAGTGGTCCAGAACCCTCTCTTTTCACTGCTTTTGTATCTTTCTCCTTTCTAGAGAATTGGTTTTCATATTTGCCTTTTATCTTCAAAACAGACTGCTTTGTTTTGTAAAAAACGTGTTTATCTGTAGAACTTAGCTGTTGAAGGGGACACATTATGGTCCTGCTTCTGCCTGCCTTCTCACAGAGGCCGATAGTACTTCAGATCAATACTGATCTGTATTTCCTTTCAAGCATCTATTTGTTATAAAGAAGTTTATAGATTGAGTACTATTTTAGATTAAGAAGTTTGAGATAAAATAATAAATGACAGGCTCCTCCCTCCCCCACCAATGGTATTAAGGTTTGAACCAAGGGGCACTGTACCACTGAGTTGTATTCCCACCCTTTTAATTTTTTAATTTTGGCATTCTTTTTTTTGTGTGTGTGTGATGCTGGGGATTGAACCCAGGGCCTTGTGCATATGAGGCAAGCACTCTATTGAGTTATATCCCCAGCCCCTAATTTTTTAATTTTGAGATAGGATCTCAATCAAATTGCTGGGACTGGCCTCCAACTTGGAATCCTCCTGTCTCAGCCTCCCAGATAGCTGGGATTAGAGATGCGTACCACCAAGCTAGGCTTTCTAGGAATTTTTTTTTTTAACACCTGTTACTCAAAATTTGTAATTAAAACATCAGTGCCTGCTCTAAGAAACCTTACTCAGATTTTGGCAACCTGGGCATTGTAGCATACTCTATTCTAATATATATCGTGTAAAAACTGTTCAGCAACCTCTGTCCAACTCTTACTCTGCTTACTATTTAACTTCTGTTGTCCTTTAAAAAAGGAATTTTTTGAAAAATCAATCTTCTTGTTTATATTTAGTATAACTGAAGAGAACTATAACTTCCTGCCACAAAGCCCCTCCAAGAAAGATTTTGAAGGGAAAAGTGGAACAAAAGTCAGTCGTACATTCAGCTACATCAGGAATAAAATGTCCAGCAGTAAGAAGAGCAAAGTAAGTATCACAATGGGCTTTCCTTGTGTGACTAACTCAATCTAGTAATCAGTAAGCTCTTTTGACAACCTGCATACACCCAAAAATCAAATGATGGGGTCATAAAGGAAATAAATTTGGGTAATCTCTGAAATAGCCTAATATGTGAAGAAAAGTAATAGTAATAAAAACAGCAGCGAGAGGTACTTCCATTTACTGAGGTGATACTGTGTGCTAAGAACCATTCATATATTGCCTTATTTAATCCTTTCAATGACTTTGCAAGATAGTTCTGATCTCCCTTCTCTAGGAGCGTGAGGTAGCTTATCTAATGTGGAGATAGAGGTTTAAACCTAGATTTCTTTGCTTTTGGTCTCACACTCTTAGCCACAATGCTTAAATGAGTAAATCAGGTTTAAAATGCAGTGGAAAGATTGTATGTGAAGATTAGGGGTTTGGATTTAGAAAAATATTTATAGTGTTTGGGTTTAGAGGGCAGAAACTTATTCCACAGAAAATTAAAAGAACTTTTAAAACTAATTCAGTGTGAATGCTCAGATCTGTTTCTAGTTAGTAATATATCCTCCTTAGTGCTTAAGAAATTATTTAGTCTAACTTTTTATCTAGTTTATTCTTACATTTTCATTATAGGAAAATATAAAAGCAAGAAAATAAAAATTATGGCTGGGTTCAGTGGCTTGGGAGTGGCTTTGATTTCTAGTTCAAAGCTAGCCCCAGCAATGACGAGGCCCTAAGCAACTCAGCAAGACCCTGTCTCTAAATAAAATGCAAAATAGGGCTGGGGATGTGGCTCAGTGGCCGAGTGCCCCTAAGTTCAATCCCCAGTACCATAAATGAATGAATGAATGAATAAATGTAATAACCACACATAGAGATAAATATTCTTAACATTTTCAAATTAGTGGGGAGAAACTTTCGGCCTTCCCTTTCCCCAGTACTCAATTCACCTACCAGCATATACCCTTCATACAATAAAGAATACGTAGATAAAAATTTGACATCAGGGCACTCTTGTTTATGTTTGTGTTGTATATACAAATATGTATACATACACACACCCTGAGAAGTTGAGGGAATAAACAGAACTCAAGGATATTGTTATAAAAATACACCCTTTTACCTCCACTAACTCTGTTGAACCCTCATTTAAGTGGACTGAAAAAATAAAGCCAATGTATTTTACAGGTTTTTATGAATAAGATCTTTTAGCAAATACTAAGTCTTTGCTGCTCAGAGGAATTTTTCCATAAAATCTGCTGTCAAAATTGGATTTTCTCTTTATTTACCTTGCCAAACTGCATAAGAAGAGAGTTGACAATCGGGAAAAGAAGCAGAGCCTAGCAGTTCATTTCTAGCTTAATCACATATTTAAATATTAAATTCATGCTTAGCCTTGTTTTATAATTTAAAAATAATAAGGTCAGAGAGGTAAGAACGCTCTCTACTATTCCACATATTCACAGCAAGGCCTAAAGTAGAGCCGAACCTATTTTACTTATCACTCACTGCTTTCTTGAACACTAGTTGGCATCAAGAAGATCCTCTTGGAATGGTCAGTATAAATCAGTCAAGTATTACTGATTTCTTTAATCTCCCTCTTCTACCTATTATAATCACCCAAAAGAACTGAAGCTTACAGCCTTGACTTTGAAATCTTTTATGATATAGTTTGAATGATTTCAGAACGTTCTGGTGGATTTTGCCTATAAAAGAAATTTAGTTATCAGTCCTTCACAAGTCCTTTTGAGAGTTATCAATAACTAATATATAAATTATTGGATAAATGTGAATGTTTTTGAGGAGGAGTCCTTCACAAGTCCTTTTGAGAGTTATCAATAACTAATATATAAATTATTGGATAAATATGGTGAATGTTTTTGAGGAGGAGTCCTTCACAAGTCCTTTTGAGAGTTATCAATAACTAATATATGTTATTGGACAAATATATGTTGAATGTTTTCAAGAAGGAGTGGAGGAGCCTAAACAGGAAGTGTAACAGGAAGACTGGTAGTTTCTGCTTTTGTCTTAGTAACTTGGAGAGGTGGTACTTTTTCCTGCTAAGTAGGTTTACTTGCTAGAAGTATTTAAACACTCATGCATAATGTTCAGTTTCATAAAGGGAGTGGATTGACTATCTTGTTCCTTTAGTTTTCTTTCCTTCTTGCAGAGACAGCTAGAAGATGGTTAAAAATGTTTTAAACCAATTCTTACTTTGACTGGACATAGGCATTTTGGTTACATGAGTAACATTCCTGCCCAGCTAATACACTTTATGACCTTACAAGACATTTGACTCCAGCTCCTACTTCCTACGGTCTGTATAAAAAAGAACTATTCCCATCAGCCTTTCAGCCTTTCAGAGCTGTTGTACTCTGCTAAGAGTACATTGATGTTTACAGGTTTAAGACAATGTTAACTCTGATTCTCTCTTTTCATAAAAGGTTTATATCTGGACAGTTGTTTAATCATATTGTTTTCACAGTTGTCCATCTTGTTCTGTAATTTTTTTTAATTGTCATTACTTTCCTAAAAGGAAAGTCTTAGAAAAGTGAAAAATCATTTTCTTGCAGAGTATCCTATCATAATAACATAGCTGCTACCAGTACCTTTCCCTTTTAAATACTGTTAGAGTCTGTTTCCACAGGACATAGGTACATTTTGGCACTTTAAACTTGGACAAGTCAAACTTGAGAAAACAACCACCACTACTTTATCAGACAACTTCATTAAAAAAAATATATGAAATTCTGCTTTTTATAAAATTTGGGGTTTGATTTTGAATAGATATACTTCTTCTAGCAGTAAAAACAGCATCAGCCTTGCAAGAGTCGCCATATTGCAACATAAGCACTATCCACATACACTATATTTTGGGGGATTAGCTTTCTTCAATTTCTTGTGTCTTTTGTTACTGGGGTAGTTTTACTAGGCAGCATTCAAATAGTTAAGATTGTCTTAAGGAAACAAGCAGCCTCAGCCCTCCCTCCTTCCCTTTCTCAACCAGTCTCTGGCTTCCTCTTATGGTTTCGCTCCTAGCAGCGCAAAGCTGCTGAGCTCTGCTCTGCCGGCATGAGCCCCTCCTTCTGTGAGAGCACACTTCCTGGCATGGGGGTCAAATCATGTCGGTAAAATGGGGTCGGCTTCCTGAAGTACCCCTCATAACAGTGAGATTCACAGGACCAAAACATGGGGAGGTAAGAGTCAAATTCTAAAACAGAAGAAACAATATAATAATATAGTTTGTTGTTTTGTTTTTATCCTTGGAAGAAGTAGTTTGGATTGCTGCAAAGGTTGAGGAAATTATTATTTATTCTGATTTGAAGAGCAGTACAGGGTTTGAGAGAATAAGCTAGTTGTCATAGAAGATTTAGAATAGCATCCTTTTGGCTTTCTTCAGCAAAATGTCAGATGCTTTTCAGTTTGATATTTTATGCATGGAGAAACCTTTTAACAAAATTTAGTTGAAAGAAAGGAGACATTTTAAAAAGTCAATTTTTGTTATTGATTTTTATTTTTACTAGAGTTTTGTACATTTTTGCAGTTCTAATTTTCACTTAGCACAATTTCCTGTTTTGTGTGTGTGTGTTTTGGTTTTTTTTTTGGTAAAGTGAAGTAGTTTTTCTCCCGTTCTCTCTCATTGCTTAGATTTTATGTGTATTCTATTAATAAAGGACTTCACATGCATCAAAGATTTAGCAAATATTTATTGTTTCAGTATAGTGGACAGATTCTGAACAAAAAGTCTGAAGACCTGGGTTCTAATTGTGACTGTGCTAATCATTTGCTTTGTGATCTTTTACAAGTCAACAAATCTCTCCAACCCTTTACAGTGTGTGGTGAATGAAAGTGCAGCTTTAGAGTCAACCAAATATGAATCTTGATTCCAGTTTGAGCAATTGTTGATATGTGACTGCAAATGCATTATTAAACATCTCTAAGCCTGTCTCTTCAGATGTAAAGTGAAGATAACTATTATTTAGTTCACTGGGTTATGAGAATGTATGTGGAAGTCACTTGTTACAATGTTTGGTACATAGCAGCTGTTGAGAATTTTAACTTATTTATCTTCTCATTTGTAAAATGGAAATCATAATACCTACCTTGCCCACTTCAGAGTTAATGAATCAGATGAAATTATTTATATAGAAGGTATTGATTTAAAATATAAGGCATTTAGTAGTTGTCATATTCCCTAACTTTGGGGAACCCATTTCTAGGTGTTTGTCTAGATAACAATAGTATACAGCAGTAGGTGAAATTCCTGCCAGTGTGTGCTGTAGTTCTTCCATTTGGTTTGAAAGGAAATTATTCCATTGTTATTGATTAGCCAGCTGAGTGCTTTGTCAAACAGTGCTTCTTTTAGGACTTTTTAGGGAGAAAATGGTCCCCATGTTCCCAGCCTATTAAAGCATAGTGTTTGCTTGAAATGTCCCTGTTTTACATATTTCATTAAGTGTCTAACATCCCTCAGTATTTCTTCAAATTTTCAAGGTTTAAATTCTTTCCCATTTCTTTTCGTGTCTGTGTAAGCTTCTTGAGAACAATCCCTCTTAGTTTGAGACTTGATGTCACAGGAAAGCCCTCTGCTTTCAGTCTCCAAAGCATTTCTAGCATTCCTATATTGTTTTGAGATGACATCACCAAGAATTCTGGTACTCAGAGGTCCTTACTCCCAGTTCAGGCCACCTTTTTTCCATTGGATCTAATCTCTAGTTTGCCATTGTCCCCTGAGCTTTGTACCTGACCCAGGTAGTCTGCCCAGTCACCAGAAGGCATCTCATGTAGTGGTTGGGCACACAGTAAACTTTAGATGCATGTCTGATTCCTCTTCCCCCTGACAAGTGAGGGAAGACCTTGTGAAAAGGGCACATTGCAAAGGAGATCAGAGAGCTGGTGTTAGGATACCTTGTCTCTTCAAACCACAGCCAGTCTGCCTTCTTCTCCTATAGGGCCTCAGGGCAGAGGAGTGATCAGTTAGGCCTTGGGACTTCCTTTCTCTGGCTACCCATTTTCTTAACGGAAGTGACCACTGTGGTAAGTAGCTTGAGGGAACAAAGAAGATAGTTTTTAGAATGGTTGACAACAAAATTCTTCCTCTCATCTTTTCCATACCCCTTATCCTCCTTGTTCAACACCACTGTCTTTTGCCATCTTCAGTTTTCTTTGTCCTCCCTTCTCATATCACAATTTTCTTTCCCCCACTGCAAAGGAAGTATTTCTATGTTGGACTAGGAGAGTAATAAGCTAATGAAACTCATTTTCAGTGAGGTAAAATAATAATTATAACAATTATTATGCTTGCTCTGTGCCAGATACTGAAAATATGCTTTACAAGTATCGTCTTACCTAATTTTTTTAAATATATGTGATAGGTCCCTTCCTCATTTTACAAATGAGGAAACAGTTTCCGCAAATTAACTTACCCCAGTCACACCATTAATAAGCAATAGTACTAGAACTTAGATTTGAACCGAGGCCTGGCTCCATTGTCCTTTTTTGCTGTTGTTTTTGTTTGCTTGGTTGGTTAGTTGGTTGGTTGATTTTTCTTTTTTTCATTGTCTACATTCTTAAGCACTGTGCAATTTTTTATTCTCTCAGCAACCTTTTCCTCCCAATTTGAATACTGTGAGGAACATAATATCCTTTAATCTTGGAATTCTGATTAGTGAAAACTGTATATATGGGGTATATTTAGTAGTTTGGAAATGTCAGAAATCCCCTCACGTAGGGATACATGACTAGTATGAGAAACAGAGGGGCCTCTGTGACTTTTCATGCTTTATGGTTATCTGTCCTCTCCCTCAGGCTGTCCCAGAATTGCTACCATTCCATTCTGTTCCTTGCCTAAAGTTGACCCTCAACTCATAACTTTCTTCCCATGTGGACTATGCTGTGGCCCTACTGAGAGATCCTTCCTGCCCCTTGTTGGTTCTCAGGCATTGTGTCCATCAGTATAAATAACCCTTGAATACACCACTGCCAAAACTGTGGAACCTGTCCAGTTTTCATATGATTTTGCTAATGCAGCTTTCATACTCACACATCAATTTAAAAAAATAAAATCGCCCAGAACATTACTCCCCAGTTTTATGCAAAATATTCACCCCACCCATAGGCCATCTGGGTACTTAGATAAGGGGAAGACCTTCCAGAGTTCAATTAACTGTTGATTTTTGTCTTTGGCAGGAAAAGGAAAAAGATAAAGATAAAATTAAAGAGAAGGAGAAAGATTCTAAAGAAAAGGAGAAAGACAAGAAGACTCTCAACGGGCACACTTTCAGTTCCATTCCTATTGTGGGTCCCATCAGCTGTAGCCAGTGTATGAAGCCTTTCACCAACAAAGACGCCTACACTTGTGCAAGTAAGAGATGTGTGCTTCTTCCTCTCATAAGATGAACCTCTCTTGGCTCAGGAAAGCTCATTTCTAATTTCCTGTCCATCCCACCCCTTATCTGTTCCTCATTTATGTGGAGAAGTAGCTCTGTTCATATTTTTCTTTAAACATCAGTGAGGAAATTAATTCCAGATATTTATCATACAATATGTATTTTTTTTCAAAAAGCCCCAGTTTCAAATACTCTGTCCTGCTGTTCATAAACCGCCACCTATTCTAGAAGTCTATGTCAGCATCAGAACTGTCAATAGCCTCAAACCCTAAAGCCACCTAGCAGTCCCTCATCAGACCATATAGGCCCATTTTAAAATCTAGTCCTTCAGTAAATGCTTCAGCCACTTGCCAACATTAGGTTGGGATGACTACCACAGCGGAGAGTACCTTCATGTGCAGGTGCTCTGTGTCAACCCACTGCTGGCCTGCCTGCAGCCATCTCAGACGAAAGTCTGTTAACTGAGTGTGTTCCTGGTTTTGATAAGACATTCTCAGACCAGAGTCAGTTAACTTTCTCTATAGGACTTCAATAATAAATATCTTAGACTTTGTGAGCCATCCGGTTTCTGTCAGTCACAGCTACTGAACTCTCCAGTTACAGTCCAAAATTATCCAGGAACATATAAACAAAGGGGTATGACTTTGTTGAAATAAAACTTCATTTATGGACATTAAAATCTAAATTCCATAAAATTTTTGTATGTCATGTAATTTTTTTATTTTTTTCAATCATTTAAAATGTAAAAGACATTCACAGATCCTAGGCTACACAAAAATAGGCTATAGGCCAGATTTGGCTTACCCCCTATAATCTACAAATCTGCTTTAAGGCAGTGATCTCAAAAGTTTTTCATTGCACACATAGAAATTAATAATTTTTGTTGAGCATATGAAGGTTAATCAAGGAGTCTGCTTTGGTCAGAGGTGACCTGTCTGGAGATCCAGCTACCCTAGAGCCAGCCAAATCACCTAGAAGGTCAAGGTGGTTAGCATAATATACCGGTAACCAAAACAGTTACAAATCAGATTCCAAAGATCAAGTCCCAAATCATGACATTTTGTTTTCAGTCATTTGGGTTGATTATTCTAAATAATGCGTTACTAAAAATTGTTAATTTGTCAATTGTAAATTTCAAACAATGTATTTGGACAGAAATTACTTCTATAATAATTTTTTCTCACTTGCTTTCTTGAATAGAGGTAGAAAAGAACCTGTAGGTAGCAAAGGACCTAACGACTGCCTTATCTGTGCTATAGCTATTGTGACTTTTAAATGACTGGCTTTATCCTGCACATTCTTATAAAATTGTTTCTGTGGATATGTTATACCTCCAAAATAGTCGAAAGCCCTATTTGTTTTGCTGTCCTATTTAAAAACAAAAACAAACAAAACATGGAAGCATTCGTCTAAATTTTTATGTAACCCTGTAGACAAAGATCACACACACTGATATTACTAGAAAAATCCCACCCACTGGCCTTAAGAAGCAGCAAGGGACCTTGCCTTCTCTCCAGGACCCTGAGTGACAATTCTATATCATGCATGAATCTGGGGCCCAAATTTGTACAACCTATATATACCTATATATGCTGAAACCCCAAACTAAGGAATTTCACAAGAGACGTAGTGAAATCCTAGTTTAGGAATAATGGACCCTAAAGATACCCTACTGAAACAAATACAGAATTGCTCTGTGTGGTAACTGACTTAAAACAATACACCTAAAGGCTGCCTTGGGAGGAGGGAAAAAAAAAAAAAAAACCTGTGAAGCTGAGTACAAATAAGTTACATAGATGACCAGCAGGGCATAATGGCGCATGCCTGTAATCCCAGTGGCTCAGGAGGCTGAGGTAGGAGGATCAAGAATTCAAAGCCAGTCTCACCAAAAGTGAGGTGCTAAGCAACTCAGTGAGACCCTGTCTCTAAATAAAATACAAAATAGGGCTGGAGATGTGGCTCAGTGATTGAGTGCCCCTGAGTTCAATTCCCAGTGCTAAAAAAAAAAAAATGCAAAAAACAGAGATGCCACATAGGGACCCACCTCGGGGAACATTTAATAGGTACTCAGGCAAGAGAAGATATTGGAAATTACTAAAAAGTTTTAAAACAAAGTCTGTAATGAACAAGCTGTAACAATTGGGTGAATATGAAAAATAAGTGAATAAAACTTCAAGCATAGAAATAGTCATTGAAGGGTCTTTTTGGAGACTTCTCAAATATTTTTATATTCTGAATCATCAACATATTGTTCACATTTATATTTATTTTTTAAAATATTTTTAGTTGTCAGTGGACCTTTATTTTTTTTTTTTTTCTATTTTTGTGGTGCTGAGGATCAAACCCAGTGCCTCATACATGCTAGTTCAGCACTCTACCACTGAGCCACAACCCCACCCCTTTATAAAGGTTTATAAAGGAGGAAAATGGCTTCTGCTCTCTGGTCTGCTTTAATAAGGTAAGAGCTGGCCAAATAGCCTGGAAAATCTTGATGACTTTAAATTGGATTTTTTTTGCATTTAAATTAATTCAGCAAAGGTCATTTGCTCACATTCTAGGAGCTGCTCTCTTTGGTATTGTGATCAGATTCACAAGAAGTTAGTCAACAAATACTTTTGAGTACCAGTATGTGCCAACCATCTTTCTCAAGTTGCTTACAAAAGTTATTCTCAAAGTATAATCCTTGATACTTGAATTCATGGTAACATCAGTTGTAATGTAGAAAAGTTGAAATTAACCTAAATACCCTCCAATAATATATATGGACTGGGATTGTAGCTCAGTGGTAGAGGGCTTGCCTAGCGTGTGTGAGGCACTGGGTTTGATCTTCAGCACTACATGAAAATAAATAAATAAAATAAAGGTGGTGTGTCCATCTACAACTAAAACAGTTTTTTAAAATAAAATAAATAGCATATGCATTAGATGGAATTTTGGGCCAGTACTAAAAAGAGAAGGGTAGATCAGGTGTTACCAAACATTTCTGCAATGGAACTGATGTTAGATTTTGCATCCCTTCAGGTTTTTGCCATAACTACTTGATTCTACCCTTGTAGGATGAAAGTAACCATAAATAATGCATCAAAAAATGAATGTAGCTCTGTTCCAATAAAAAAAAATTTGCAGGCTACAGGCTGAATTTGGTCCCCAGAATATAGTTTGCTAAAGTCTGAAAGAGATCCACACAGGAGTTGACAGAGCTCTCTGCAAGCCCTCTGCAAGTGAGTTGAAAAGGCAGCAAATAAAACAATGTATAGCATGATCCCAATTTATGAAAAACAGGTAAATAAACTAATTGACAGTTTGAAAGTTTTTTCTGATTATTCATCAGCTTATCTCTGATAAAAAAGCAATATATGATTGAGTCAAGAATTTAATAAACAAAGAGCAAAACTTACTGGAAACAAATCAGCTTCACAAGACTTAAGGAGAGTTCTGATAGCACCACCTTGAGAAAGTGCCGTTGACTCTTGGTTCTGAGTTGTGATGTGAAATATTATCAAGAGGTATAAGGATAAAAGATAGAAAAAGTCATTTGAAGATAAAAAAAAAATCTTTGTGCTGTAAAGAACTTGGGTTCGTAGTTAAAGTGAATTAATGTGTCTTGCCATGGTTAGCTTCCAACTTTAAGTTCAAGTTGGAAGAAGTTGTCCCGTGTATAGTCAGTTTGTAACATAGCCTTGTATTGCCATTGATTTGTGGCATTATTTCTAGGTTAAAAGCAGTTTAACTTCTTTGGCTATGTAAGCTTTGGTCTATGTTAGACTTATAATACAGAATTAAACCTATACTATAAATTAATTTTTCAAGTAGCAAAAATAACCACTATAATGTAGGAGAAGGTACCTCTTTTAACCACAGGCATCCTGAGCTCCCCTCCCTTTTTTGTAGTCCTAGAGATTAAACCCAGGACCACATGCATCTTAGGCAATCTCTTTACCATTAAGCTACTTGCCCAGTGCTCTGAGCCCATTTTTGTTTTCTCGATATCTCTTCCTTAATTATTAAGCATGATAGAAATTCTCTTTTCCTGGACTTCCTATGTGATGGAACATACCCAGCTAGAAACACCATAGATTGTAGGACTATGCTGTTGGTATGTCATGTGCTAGAAACCCCCTGCAGCAGCATGGTTCTGGTGATAGTTCTTGGAGATTTCCATTGCCCAGGCATACCAGAGGAGCCCATAGAGAATTATTTGAAAATCATTTGCATAGGGCCTAGTACTGGTTAAGAAAAAAACTACATGAAAAAGGTTTTAGTCCCAGGATCTGAAATTCTTAGCCACACATAGGTCTAGTAGTGAAAAACTTTGATAGCAGTCTTCATGATATCTGGTGTTTAGAAGTTCCACAGATTTTTAAATTTATATATATTTAAAATTATATTTTTTCTAATTAAACTTGGCTTTAATGGGTCTTAAGGTATCATGGCAGGTTTTTGGTCAAGTTGTTTCCTGTACTTTTTTAAAAAAATTAAAGTACTGATTTTTAAACCTATTAACTCAAAACTGCCACACACATACACACACAAAAAAAAATGGTCCACCAGATATTCTCCTTTCTATATGAAGATTTTACAGTGCATTATTATTATTAACCAATCTTTTGCTATTAAACTTAAATGATCATTGAGATAAACAGTTCTGAGACAATTCTTCTACCACTGATAAACCCATTTTGTTCCATTGTCCTAGATGTGGAACACATATTAAAATTTAAATATAGTATATAATTATATAACAATGACAGTATAATAATTACAAAATTAATGTTAATATAATAATAATAATATAGGTTCTAGATAATGATTTTTAACCTATTTTAATATACCTATGTCAATTTTGTTGAAATATTCACATAAGTAGAACTTTTAATGGGTTAAGGTTGGGGTGACAGGTAGTACAGGTAATAATCATTTAGCCTTCTGAGTTTTCTGGGCAGACTTGATATCCTCACCAGCAGCCTTTCTATTCATTGCTTTGATGATTCCCACAGCAACTGTCTCATATTATGAAAAACAAAACCACCTAGAGCAGGACAGTCAGAGAAGCTCTGACTTGGACATGGGCATCTTATAAACAATGCCAGTATAGAATAGACATGGGCATCTTAAAAACAATGCCAGTATCACCACATTTCAAGAAATTTGGGCTATCCTCTAGATTCTAACCAGAAAGGTGATCAGTCTTTTTCCTTCAGCTTAGCAAACTTAGATGCAATGTGAACTGTCTAACCATCTAGATAGGGACTTAACTAGCACTGATTTGGCCTATTTGGCTCAAGATCATCATCTGGCTAGTGAAGCTAACTAATTCCATTGGTGGGTCATTTTTGCTGTCATCAATAACATTGCCATGACCCACGTCTTTGATAGAACATTCTTAACTTTGAAGCCTATGTTGTCCATAGGAAGAGCGTCATTTAAAGCTTCATTGTGCATTTCTACTGACTTTACTTCAGTTATGGCACTAAATGGAGCAGAGGGGACCAGCATGCTAGATTTGAAAACACAATTTTAAACTTGTATAAAACATATTTATGTTCTTATGTCAACACATTAACTTTGATATCAGCCTACCTACTCATTTTATTTTTATTTCCATCTCTAAGTATTTGAAGAATATATTATGATTGCAAAGTAAACTATTTAAAAAAAACAAAAACTACTACTTGGAGGTCTGACATCTATAATCCCAGTGACTTTGGAAGCTCAGGCAGGAAAATCACAAGTTCAAGGCCAGCCTGGGCAATTAGAAAGACTCTGTCTCAAAAAGGACTGGGGATGTAACTCAATGGTAGAGCAACCGTGGTTTCAATCCCCAGTACCAAAAACAAAAAACCCTGCTAATTGTATTTATATGTAGAGGTAAATGAAGATACTCTCTACATCATGTACTTAAATCTAATTACAGAAGTAAATTGGATGTGAAGGTGGATGGATATATGAATGGCTTTGATTTTAACATTTTTTGTGTCCATGAGAATGGTCTCATTGATCAAAATTTTAACTCAAAAAAAGAGCCATACTAAACATTTTATATACTTTAATTCCCATAATACAACTATATTGTATTTCACTTAAAACTTAAGGAAATCCCAATGAAATAGTATATTGACTGTTAGTTTTATGCTGTGTTTATAAGAAGCCTAGGGGGACTTTTTTGGTGGGGGCCTGTGAATTTTAATGTTTCCCAAGGGAAACTACTACTTCTAGAAGCAGACTGTTTGATGAAGTCCAGTATGTCATCATTAGAGTCTTTCCTGTTTGGCAGGACTATCTAGTGGAGGGATATCATGCTGTCATTTGCCAGTGGTTCTTTGACTTATGGTAATTGCTTGATCTAATTAATTATCACAGGATATCTTAGTCCTACATGCTCAGCAAAAGCAAAGAAAACAGTTAATGTTTTTGTAGTTTAATCTGAAAAGAATTATGCAGCAAAAATGAACAGTTTAAATAGGACTTGATGGTTATACTAGTATGCATCCAAGGTTCAAGATATGTTTTTAATTTGCAAACCACATCAGAAACATAGGAGCTCAGTGCTTCAACTACAGCTTTGCACCCTGCTTCAGCAGTAGTGTTGAAATAGTCTCAACATTGGATGGTTGCATAAAAATTTGTGTATGGTAGTGTGCTACCTGCCTCCTATGAAAGAAATGGCAGGGTGACAAACCTTGAAAGCCAAGAACAGTGTGTAGTCATTTTCCCTGAGGAACAGAAGTAACTGGGTGATTTTGCTGACTTCCTGAAGCCTGTAATGCATGTTTATGTGTATAAAACTCCATCTGTTATCTTGCCTAGAAATGGAAAATATGAGTTGTTTGGGGACTCAGAATCTTTTGTCCTTTCCCTTTATTCCCTGTCATGTTCAGATCTTCCCTGGAGTCTCAGGAAATAGTTTCCCTGCAGTTAGTCCTCTACCTCCTTGGGAAGCCATGTTGCATTCAGAAGAAAATAACTTTCCTTTTTGTTTAATGCAAGCTTGTTTTGTTGACCCCTGGGTGGGGCTTCATTCAGTTAGCTGCCCAGTCTGGTTTTGACTCATGGTTTAGAAAGATCAACCATACAATCATGATAATGTATTATGGTGGCTTATATTGACTTAAATTCTGTCTTCCATCACTTTCCATCCAGTCTCACCTCAAACTCTGCTCCTGCTTCAGGATTAGGTGACTTTAATGGAGAGAAGAGATTTAGTGTCTTTCCAGTTTTATTTTTCTTTATTTGTAAAACTGTCCTTAAATGATCAGCTGTTCTTTCTAGCTGGCACAAATAATTTGGTTTGTGGAAAGCATGATAGAGACCTTCAGAATAAGAAATTCTTTGTGTTCATGTTTTTGTATCTTGCTAGTGGTTTTCTTTTGTTTGCTTTAAATAGATGTACCATGATATTAAGATGATTGTTGATGTATTTTCTCTTTTATTAGCAGCTTCTGAATACTTTCCTTGTAGATTATAATCATCCATTTATTTTTTCATCAAGAGAAACGATCTAAATGGGAAACATAAGAATTTAGAATGTGTGATGGCTTGATTTTATCAGGAAAGAGAGTTCTTTATGTAGACAGTTTTGTGGCATTTAGAGTTTGTTTATATGAAATAGTAAAATGCATAAAATGGATTAAAGAAGGTTTGTTATTTAGGGAAAAGAGAGGTGAATGAAGAGCCTAAGCAATAAAGTCAGTCTTCATTCAAGTAGAACACTTCCATTTTGTTTGATTTTTGTTTACCAATGTTTTTATAAAAGTCACTGTTAACAAGCACTTCAGGCAAGATGGTTTGGCTCTTTTTTGTGGTTTTCCTCCTTTGTTATACAGCAGCACTGTGGTTATTAGACCACCTACCAGAACATCTCACATGCCTTTAATGAATAAGCACTGTCAGTCCAGACCTTGCAATGTCTCAAGTATCCCTAAGAATTTTAAACAGGAAGTCATAGAAAGAATTTTGGAACATGCATTTCTGAGTTGCTTGTATTTAAATGTTTGATTCTTTTTGTTTGGTTTAGTATTATTCATTTTCTTGACTAGAGTTGGAATGATCAGAGGAAGTTGCATATTTCTATTCTTAAAGGGAATTCTTCAACCTGTAGCCCTAAGAAGGATCAGATCATTTTTCCCAGATAATTTTTGTTTCTCGTATCTGTCCCTAGTCATCAAAACAGTCAGAACTCAGCATATGAGTTGCAGAGCTCTGGCTACATAGAACTTGGCTTACAGAGGTGAATCTTCTCTTTGGTAGGCAGTTCTTTACTATTCCGTAAGGTTAGTTTGACCTAGCTACTCCTGCCCCTCTTCTATAAAAATGATTTCCTTAAGCTAGTCTCTGTAATGGTTTGTTTTATTTTTCTGCTGAAATTAAATGCATGATATAACAGTTCACCAAAGATCTGTGGTGGTTGGTAAAAGAGGTTTAAAAATCTATGCAGCAACAGATAGATGGCAGTTTCCAGTCTGTGGGGTTTGCTCTGTTTTCTTTTGTTTGATATAGGAGAAAAAAGAAATTAAAGCTATTTGCTTTTACATTCAGAAGAATCTAATTAGAGGTCAGTTCATTTCCCAGAAAGCACTGTGCTAAGACTTTTATGAAGAACTTTGAAAAATGAAAGCAAATTACTTACTGCTATTAGGAAATCTTTTCAATAAAGAGGAGAGCAGCTGTTTTTCTTTGATCTTCCTAAAGGCATGGTATAGTTTGTGGCAGAGAGCTTAAAAATGTATTAGATTTGTCTTCAGTCCTTATGTTCTTGTTAATTTGGTCCTCGGTTCTCATGTTCTTGTTAATTGTCTAAAACAGAATAAGGTTGCAATCCCATGACTTCGGTTGATGTCACTAGGAGTCAAAGTTTCTAAATCAGCCATGCACAACCCTAAAACTCTGGCTGCAGATTGAGTCCAGTAACAGTAACAAGTTGAGTGTTTTTCAAGTAGGTACTTCAGTATGTTAAACAAACATCCACGTGAACTATTTATCACTAAGACTTGTGACCATAATATTACAGTTTCATCTGGATTGTTGCTTTGGACCATCTCAGTCAACTGAAAACGTGAATCTATGTGAAGAGTTCTAGAAGTACATTTAAATGTTATTTCTGCTTTTATAATTCATCAAACGAAATTGTTTTTTAAATCTTAAATACTGGCTTTAGAACCTGAAAATTGCTGGTCTGTTTAAAAGTGATGGATAGTACTACTCCCTTGAAAACTGCCATTGGCTGATTCTTTGTAGATGGGAACTAGCTGAACAGATCCCACTGGAAATTGTTCTGCCCATAATGTTCTAGCTGGTCACTTAGGCAGATCAGAATTAATGGCAAGTTCTTAAGCAAATCCACCACCTCCTATATTGCTCATAGATGCCTAAAATATTATAGATTTTCAGCAAAGCAAAAAACTAAGTAACTGGGATATATAATAATAAAACCTAGTTTTAGATTGTTTTAAATTTGTCACAAATGGTGTATTCCCTTTTTTTTAAAAGATAAGGAAATGTTTGTAAGTAAATACAGGGAACTTTGAAGGATAATGGGTTTCAATACATTGGTTTTGTTTCAATTTGTATTAATGCAAACTATTATACATGGATAATTTAATAGGCACCTATGTACCTGCCAATCAAAATGAAAAACTTAAGATTTTGTAATAGTGCTTCAGATTATTTTTCATTTTTTTACAGAAATAAACCATTGTAGTTAAATTTCTATTTCATTGCTGTTCCCAAGCACTGTCATGAATTTAGCATATTTGTAATCTGGTTTATTTTATCTCACATAAAATTTAATTTTTTTGTTTTTAGTTTACATAAGTGGCACTGTACAGTGCCTCTCATTTTGTAATCCTCATGTTGAAACACATAGATCAAGATCATTGATTTTTAGCTCCTCCCTAGTATTCTAGTATACAGATATATCAGATGTGTTCCACTGCTCTGTCATTTGGGTTATTTTCAGCTTTTCTCCATTACAAACAATGCTATTGGAACATCCTTAGGGGTGTAAGTGTGATACTAGGTGTTAGATCAAAATGGACTTATTCACAAAGATGGGCACATTTTTTAGCTTTATTACATATTGCTAAAATATTCACCAATGTGAGTGTATCTATTTCTAGATCTGTTAGCAGATAATGAGACTTTTTATTAATTGCCATATCCTTAACAGTATTTAAAACTGGGGGGAAATGTGGTTCCCTTTGTCTTATAGATGGGGAAACTGAGGCCTGTAAAGAAGGAACTTATCCTGGGGTTACACTAATTAACAGAATCTTACCTAAATTAAATTTAGTTTGACAGCTGTTTGTCGTCTTCTCCTTTTTAGTATTAAGTTGACAGAATAAGTTTCACATAGTGTAATCAATATTTTGTCAGGGCATTTGGCTTTCAGATAAAACAGGCATGGGGTCCACAGGTAGACGTGTGATTAAGTCCCTTGAGCCAGTCTCTGTGCTAGAGACTCAAAGACTTCCAATGAATGAATTCTCCCTGATGAGTGAGTTCTCAGTGAGTTCTCCTCACTGAGTGCAGGAGAACAACCTAACATAATCCCAGTACAGTATGACTGGGAGACCTGCAAACCAAGTGGGCATTGTAGGAGCAACAGTTGCAGAAGAAATGGAAAAGTCCTTTGGAGTTTCAGTTTCTGGTGGTCTCCTTTCTAGCATTCTAGTGTCTTCCCCTTCCCTTATCACTCTAATCCCCCCATTCACCCCTACCCCTGCAATCCAGATGTCTGAGCTTCAGTCTTGGCCCATGACTATGCATTGACCTGGATAGGACCTGCCAGGCTTGGTGAAGCAGTGACTAGTGAACAGTATCTGTGGTTGATTTCCTGATCCAGCCTTTCCCCAGGGAAACTCCTCATCAGGGTCCCCAGAGACAAATCTTTTGTTTCTGCTTTTCCTCTGACTTCATGGCCCAGTTATGTTTTATGACTTCATAGCTGCAGTAACAGCTGGTGATGACCCTTTTGAGGCACAGAGTACTTCATTTTTACATCAGTGGTCCTGGAAGCCAAGGAAATAAGAAAAGTATTTTGAGTTAAAATCAATCTTGGCATGGGCTGGGGTTGTGGCTCAGTAGTAGAATGCTTGCTTTGCATGTATGAGGCACTGGGTTTGATCCTCAGTACCATATAAAATAAATAAAAAGATATTTTTAAAAGATAACTTAAAAAGTCAACCTTAATAAATTAGGGTCTCCACTTTATCTTTCAGGAAGTTTCCCACTTTCTCTTGAGTCAGGGTTCTCAGGGATGGTGAGGGGTAGTTGTGATGACCTTTCTTTTGTGACTCTTGATTCGTTTGTGAGGAACTCAGGATATTTAAGATCCCAAGTAGAAAGTCATAAGCAGGTAGATTCTTAGATACATATCCTGTATTTTGATAGAGTACTACAAAGTTTGCAGCCCCTTAGTGCATTGCTTGTGATTTAGGCATATATATTGGCGACAGACACTGGAACTTTTAGTTTTGGCAGCCTCTCTGGCTCCTGTCTGAGTGGTTTCAGAGTTCTCATTCTCATTCATCAGAAATCACATCTGCTCTTGCTTCTCCTCGAATAATGCCACAGACCTGCGTTCGAGAAGAGGACTGCACAGTGTGATTTGCATTATAGTGACATTCTTCCCTGTGAGTGACTTCTCCTGGAAATCTGTAGATTCCTTGTAGCTGTGGTGCAAAGTCAATCTCAGATCTTTTTGCTTTGTTTTTGTGACCTTGGTTTTTGCTTTCTTTTCAGATTGCAGTGCCTTTGTCCACAAAGGCTGCAGAGAAAGTCTGACCTCCTGTGCAAAGGTCAAAATGAAAGTAAGACATTCTGGCTACAAGATGGCTTAAAATAAAAGCATTCCAACTAGCGAAATATTAAGAAATTGGGAAAGCTGAGGTGGGAGTGGGTTTATTTATTTTAATCATTTGGTACCAACTTTGAGACCAGAATAATCAAATATTTGTCTCTAAAATGATCAGTTCCCTTCTTGATTTTAATATGCTTTAGAATTTGAGAGTTCTGGAAAAGGGAAATGCTTTCAGAACTTAAACATGTTAAATGTTTCTCTGTGATTTTAACATTTCCGAGTTGCTATTACAGTGGTTTTGTTCTTAACCGTATATGCAGACCTACTCTGCTATTCACACATCTGGCTTCCTCATACACTTGACAGGCACAGAAGATGGCAAGTGGGGGCTGGACTGCAGGGTGCTAAGGGTGGAAGGACCAGAGCAGGAAATTAGGCCGAACCACACTTTTCATTCTAGGCTGCTTGAAACTTGACAGAGGCTAAGTCATCAGTGCAATTTTTACGTATTTACTATCTTTTTCCTTTGCAGCCCAAAGGGAATCTTCAGGCACATGACACGTCTTCACTCCCCACAGTCATCATGAGAAACAAGCGTAAGTAGCTCAGCCCACCTCCCCCACGTCCCTTTCTGACTGACTGGTTCTCTGCACTAATATTGTAGTTTTCATTTATTATTTTTAATCAGGATTTCAATACCTATTTTGTAGTGAAGCCTTAGAGAGGCTGCTTTCTATCCTGCAGATTCACTCACCAATAGCTTTACATGACATCATCAAACCCTCTTTGAAGGTTTGTATAAACTGTGAAGTTATGTAAATTGTTCATTTTTTTTTCCTCAAGTGTTGCATATGGTTGAGTGAATCATACTCTCTCATTCACATCTTACTATCTTCACCAATCTGGGTGAGGTTTCACTTTGATTTTACTTCTATTTTACCTTTTGTTCTCCATTTCTTATCTTATTCCTACTATTATATATTTAATGTATGTCTTTCTAATCTGCCATATCTTTAGACATATGTATTTTGTAAGAAAATCTGTTGTTTCTGTGCATTAAATTTAGGTTAAAAAAATTAAATTAGGTGATATGACTTATGCTTATATATTCTTAATTTTCTTTTTTTCTCCCAGTACTGGGGATTGAACCCAGGGTCACTTAACTACTGAGCTTCATCCACAGCCTTTTTTTTTTTTTAATGTTTTGAGATAGGGTCTTGCTAAGTCTTTAGGGCCTTCCTAAGTTGCTGAGGTTAATCTCAAACTTGCAATTCTCCTGCCTCAGTCTTCTGAGTTGCTGGAATTATAGGCCTGAGCCACCACACCTGGCTTATTCTTATTTTTCACTCAGTATCATTTTGAGACCATGCACATTATTATAAGCTATTATTTCAGACTCCTGCATGATATTCTTTCATAAGCATATATCACATTTTAATATTAGTTTTCCCCCAAAGACAGGATATTTAAGTTGCTTCCAACCACTAACATAGATGAGCAGTAATGATTATCTTCTTAGTCGACTCTATGAGAACCTGTGAGAGACTTTCCCAAGATAGTGTAGTTTTCCAGGATCCATTAAACACATGCACTTTTGTGCCCTACCCATATCTATGAATCAGAAATTCTAAGGTGGAGCCCAGTGATCTGTTTTAATAGGCCCTCTAGGTGATTTTGTGACCACCTAAGCTTGAGAATCACTGCTTTATGCCTTATTTTTCTAAGCACTTCCAGATAGCTCCAGAATGAGTACCAGTCTGTACTCCCACAGGAGAATGTGAGTTTCCTTTAAGCATATTGTCTGATTATTATCCATCTTAGAATGTAGATGACTAGAAGAGGTGCTTTGCCAGACTGAAGCCTACTTAAATCTGTGATCCAGCCCATTCCATGTGCCTTATGCAAGTCTAATCTTAATTATCTTACTTTAAAATTCCTGTTATGGGCAAGGTTCTTTATGTGTTACCTCTGACCCGTACAAATTTTCATGTGTGTATGTCACTGGAGGTTGTCCACGTTAAGGCACTTTACCCCACTGAGGCAGTATAATGGTTGAGAGAAGAGATTATGAATTCCAGTTATATGAATTTGAAACCAGCACCATTACTAATGAGCTGTGTAACCTTAAATGCTGCTAAACGTCTCTGTGCCTCATTTTCCTCCTATGTAAAGGAGGTGATGATAGGTTTCATAGGATGGTCAGGCTACCCACCTGACTGTAATAAGAGCATACCTATAGGCTCAGTGGTAGAGCACTCGCCAGGCATGCCTGAGGCCCTGGGTTCAATCCCCAGTGCCAAAAAAAATCAGACCTGTAAAGTATGTAGTATTAAGTACTCCTTAAGTTTTCCTGCTATCATTATCACAAATAACAGACTCAAAGATATTAAGTGACTTTCCTGGGTGGACTATGGATTGCTTTCAGTCAAAGAAAGACTATTATTTTCATCCTCTTATACCGTCTTTTAGATACAAGTTGTTCTTTATTAATTTTAGGGCTTTATATGACATTCTGCTTCTTCAACCTTTTCATTGGTCCCTTACCTACATCTTCTACCTATTTTCTCCTCTACTTTTCTTTTTGCATTAATCATGATTTCTGCCTTCATTCATAGAGTTGTTCTCAGAATATCCCCTCCTGGTCTGTCCACATTCTTCAAGAACTAGTGGGGTTTCCCCCCCCCCCCTTTCAGATTTTGTCTGCTCCCTGAACTCCCTTCTGAAGCACTTGGAGATGGTCCAGAATCTTCAGACTTGAGCATGTTCTCTTTTCCCCACTGTTTGCTCTTGCCCTCTGGAGCGTGGCTCATGGCTATACTCCTGTAGCAATGTCTGGTTGTGAAGCAATGTGTCATGTTCCTAGTGTTTTACTATATATTACCTTTGTCTAAATAGATTTTGAATTTAAAATGAACACTTGTATTAACATTTATTAAATTTCAAAAAAAAATTCCTGAAATAACGTCAAAGAAAAATAGTCTTACCTGTGTGCAGGTGTGACCACTTGAGCAAATTGAAGCTCCAGATTCCTCTTTTGGTCATGTTGAAAAGAAGTATGCAATAGGAGGACCAATTAGCTAAATGACAAGTATTATGTTTTCTTTAGTCATAATTAAAAGAATTGGTCAGAATCTGTGCCCTTGGATAATGAACTGAAGAATTGCTTGAAAAGCCTATAAAATGTGTAGACTCCCAAGTCCCACCCCAGAGTACAGCAAGGGCTAGGAATTTCATACCTAACAAGTACTTCAGATGTTTCATGGTATGATCCAAAGAACACTGGTCTCAGTTACCTCTAAGATTCCTTTTACTCCGAATGTTATTTCAACCTTATTTTTATTAGTTTAAATTTTTAAATATATAATATTTCCACATGATTTCTTATCCTCATTGCTTAGTTTTTATCCCACACCACAGGTAACCACTCTTTGTTTTTCATTCATCTTCTCAGTTAACCTTGTTAATGTAAATACTAACTTGGATTATTAATTTCTCTTTTGTAAAAGCATAAAAGGTAGCCTGTTATGTACTGTTTTGCATCTTGATTTCTCCCACCTATTTCCACCTTCTACGTCTTGTGGATGTGTCAGTACATGAAGAATATTCTCATTGTGTTAAGCTGCTTAACATTCTAATCTGTGATGTATACTATAATTTATTAACCAATTTTGGTTTGCTCTTTGGTATTATTTCCAATCTTTTGCTTTAATCAGCAGTGTTTCATTGAATAACTTTGGACACATATCCTTTCAAACATACACAAATAGATCTTGTAGACTAAACATGTTCTGAAGGTGAAATTATTAGCCAGGTGTGGTTGTGCATACCTGTAATCCCAGCAACTCAGCTGAGGCAGGACGATAACTAGTTCAAGGACAACCTGGACTGCTTAGCAATACCCTGTCTCAAAATAAAAATTGAAACATCCTAAGTCAGTGATAGAGCACCCTGGGTTCAATTCCCAGTACTGAGGGGAAAAAAAAAAAGTGAAATTACTAGATCAGAGAATATGAGCACTTAACAATTTCAGTAGTTACTTCCAAACTGTCCTCCATAATTTTTGTAGCAGTTTTACCCTCCAAGGGCAAATCTATTTAAAACATTTTTGCTTCTGTTTGCATTTATTAGATTAATCAGTACTAAGTGGGCGTATATAGATGATGGTTCAGTTGTGTCCTCTCTTTCTCTGCAGCCTCACAGCCCAAGGAGCGCCCTCGATCCGCAGTTCTCTTGGCTGATGAAACCTCTGCTCCCCCAATGTTTGCTAATAGACGGTCCCAGCAGAGTGTCTCACTCTCCAAAAGTGTCTCCATTCAGAACATTACTGGGTAAGTCGGAAGTTTAAAGATAACACAGTTGACATGTGGGTAACAAGTGCATAATACTCACATGATTTGACAAAAGATTCTTCTTTTATAAACAGTTGTATAATGGGTTGGTGCACAGTTGGGTGCTACAGATGAGGAGAATTGGGATTATACTGATGATGCACTGTCATGACTGCCATTTTTTGACAAGGATCTTCTTTAAACACCACTATCAGACCAGGTTACTGTCATATTTGTACCTGGTCAGCCCCACTTTTGAAAAATATAAGTTCTGAAGGATGACATTTAGATCAAATAAGAAGGAACAGGGGAAAAAATGATTTAATTGTAAATTTTTGTTTGAAGCCACTTATATGTTTAAATGTCACACTTTTATATTTCTGAGATGATCCTGGTTCTTTTGTTTCTTTTTTAATCACTTTTCCAACCTTGCCTCTAAGTCAATTTCATGGAGGTAAATTGTGGACCAGTTACTTCCATTAAGTTACCAGTCACTCATTTGTGTTGAGTTCTTTTTGTGGTCTCCTGAAAAGTTGCTGTGGTCACTGACTGTTCAGGCATTGGCTGTCTGTTTAGCACAGGGCTGATTATGATGTTGTTGGCTTGTTTGGGTAAAATACCTGCTTGACTATCAAGTAATTATAAGTCATCTCAAATGTAGGACTCAAAACATCTCTTGCATATGTCTTAACCTAGGTTGGAGGAAACTTCTTAACAAAGGATGCAAAATTTCATTGTGTCTATATTTCCTAACGTCTGTACTAATAATGGTTCCTCCTCTTAAAAAAAAATTTTTTTTCAGGTATTTTTTTTTTTTGTTTGGTTTTATCTTTGTGGTCTCATTATCTCCACAAGTCGTTGTTTCAAAAGTTATAATGTTATCAGAGTTGGTTTGCATTGTGACTTGAAAAGTTGTTTTAAAACCAAATTAAAGTTTTAAATGATTGTTACTTGCTTTTGTGCTATGTAGTACTTTATTGGGTACTTACTATGCAAGCTGGTGAGTTAGATTCAGAAAGTCCCAAAATTATAGTTTTAAGTCTATAGTTATTTAGGGAAGAGGAGGAAAAAAAGTATAGTGGTTAGGCAATAAGTTTTAAATAGTGAAATTTTTTATATATTGTGTACATGATATGAGTAAAGAAAGTTTTCTTTGCTGCTTATATTTTAAAAAAAAAAAAAGTCTCAAAGAGTTGAAAAGGTTTACATTTGCACTGATTTTAAATGCTACCAAACTTTAAGAATAGTGTTGTTACCGAGTGCCTGGTGTAAGTAATTGGTCTTCAGTCATTGTAGAACTTATAGTCAGCTACCATTTTAGAATTTCTCAGGTACTCCTTTAAGTGTATGAACACTGCTTATCAGTATGTATTTGACAGAATGTACTTCTTTTTGTCCCCAGAGTTGGCAATGATGAGAACATGTCTAACACCTGGAAATTCCTATCTCATTCAACGGACTCACTCAATAAGATCAGCAAGGTCAATGAGTCAACAGAATCACTTACTGATGAGGGTAAGAGGAAGTTTTGGCCTGTATCATATGCCTCTGTAGAGACTGCCATTACCTAGAACACTAGGGTTAACTGTGCTTATCTCTTCCTCACCATGTGAAGCTTCTCTAAATTGTCTGTAACACATCAAATACATTAAAATGAATTGGTAATCACACTTATCCAGTTGTTAGTTGTGCCACTGACTTTTAATGCGGGCATACCGTGGGTCAGATGCCTTTTATTCCCTAGTCTTTTGTGCATTATTGGTTCTAGCTCTCTTGGCATGACTGTAAGCCTACTCTCTTAAACCTGTAAAGGTAGCAAGTCCCTTCCAGTGCCTGTTTCATGTAGGAATCATCTCTTATTCACATGTTTGATTTATGTCTTAACCAGTCTTGAATATAGTCTATCACTCCCAAACAAGACATTGATTCTTTTCTAGAACCATGATGTGCTTTCCATGAAGAACCCCTGTGTTAATGCAGAGTATTTTTTTTTTCTTAAGAAATTATTTGTCAAGCTAGGGATATAGCTCAGTAGGTAGAATTCATGCTTCACATGCACAAGACCCTGAGTCCAATCCCCAGCACCAAAAAAGAAAGAAAGAAAGAATTCATCAACCTAAGGAGTGTCCAACCGAGGCCTTTTAGAGGTCACAGACTCAAGATTCTGATACTGATATTTTTTATATTTTGAGGAGTAGGTACAGACATGAATGAAGGACAGCTAATGGGAGACTTTGAGATTGATTCTAAACAGCTAGAAGCAGAGTCCTGGAGTCGGATAGTGGATGGCAAGTTTCTGAAACAGCAAAAGAAAGATGTGGTCAAACGGCAAGAAGTGATTTATGGTGAGATTCCTCATTTGCTCTGTTTACGTTGGATTTGCATTGTCCAGCATTTTTAAGCTGGTGATTTGATAGGCTGTGGAAAAATCAACTTTTGATCTTTAAGATTTTAAAGATTTTCTTTGAAAACTTTGAGGTACACAAACAAGTTATTTGTATCCTTTTCTTCCTTTGCCCTATTCTATTTCTTTTTCATTCTCTTGAGTGTTTCATTTATATGTAAGCACTCAGTCACATAGCAGCCCTAGAAAGAGATCTCTTAGGAAAGTGCAGTTTCAAGCCAGGTGTGGTGATGCATGCCTATAATCCCAGCAGCATAGGAGGTTGAGGCAGGAGGATAACAAGTTCAAATCCAGCCTTAGCAATTTAGTGAGGCCCTAAGCAACTTAGCAAGACCCTGTCTCAAAATAAAAAAATAAGAAGGTCTGGGGAGGTGGCTCAGTGGTAAAGTGCCCCTGGGTTCAATTCCCAATACCAAAAACAAAAGAAGAGAGAAAGGAAAAAGTACAGTTTCATTCCTCAGCTACACTACAAAGTAGATGATCTATAAATTGTTTGTAGGGAATAGCCATTTATGAGAGAGGCTAAATCCAGTGAAGAGCTCTTGGTGACCAGTACTTAAGTACACCTGTCATTAGAAAATAGTGCTGGTTCATGTGAAAAGTAGAGGAATAAGATGAGAATACCTTAGGGAAAAGACAGCTATTGAGCCAGTTTTAAAATTTAAATTGAACTCTGAACTAACCTTAAGACTGTAGTTGCTGATCTTTGAAGGACAATGATTGTTTTAAAAAGAAAAAAATCCTTGATTTCTGTCCTCCTTCCCAGAATTGATGCAGACAGAGTTCCATCACATCCGCACACTCAAGATCATGAGTGATGTGTACAGCCGGGGGATGATGACGGATCTGCTCTTTGAGCAGCAGATGGTGGAAAAGCTGTTCCCCTGTTTGGATGAGCTGATTGGTATCCATAGCCAGTTTTTTCAGAGGATTCTGGAGCGGAAGAAGGAATCTGTGGTGGATAAAAGTGAGAAGAACTTTCTTATCAAGAGGATAGGGGATGTGCTTGTAAATCAGGTGAGCCACGGGAAGGGTCTTCGGTTCTTCTCACTTCTTGTGAGGGGTAGAAGTGAAGTCTTGGAGTTCAGGAGCCATGCATTCATGGCTCAGGTCTACCTCTTACCTGTGTAAGCTTAAGGAAGTTAGTTAATCTCTCTGAACCTCAATTTCCTTTTTTATAAAATAAGAACAATAGGGTTTCTCTGCTTATGCTGTTTTAGAAAGTTAAAGGGAGTATGTGTGTGCATGCGTGTGTGTGTGTGTGTGTGTGTCTATATGAAGTACATAACATACATAACATCCTTCTTCTTCTGCTCCAGAATCCTCTGAAATATAACATATGGTAGATACACAGTAAAAAAAAAAGTTAGAAATCAAAGAATACTTATTGAAAGTCTTCAGCTTTGCCCTGTGGCTCAAATCAGAAGGATCTCATTTACCAAACAGCAGCTGAACATAGAAAATTGAACAAGAGACTATCTGTGTAATACATACTAAAATATATATTGTTGATATCTTTATCATGGTGTGGTATGGTTTCAATCCCACTCTGAGAAAATTTATCGAAAAATTATTTTGATACTTACAGATGTTTATCATAGGCAGCTATATTGGTTTCTTTTGAAAATTTTCTTGAAATAAAATTTGTTAGTAAAACTTAACAGGTGTAACACACACAAAACTAGTATTTTTTCCCCCAGCAAATCTCTGCTTTTGTGCAGGAACAGAGGCTTGATTGCTGGAACATTTGTCTGAGAATTGTCCTTCACTTGTATTATTGAATCCATCCCACTCACTTCATTAATTTATTATTTATTCATTCTTCAAGTATTTACTGAGCATCTAGAAAATAGACAGATAAATATGACTTGAACCTCTGCCTCAGGGAACTGCTATTCAAGAAATAAAAATAGGTATGTTGTGAAATAAATGAATCTTTTATGGTAAATTCGCATATTGAATAGGGCATCTGCAGTGGAGCCTTCCAGTCATTTTCCATTCCATTCTGTCTGGCTTACCTCTCTTCCTTTAGGACCTACAACAGGCAGTTCACCTAACCTTGACTTGTATTATCTTTGTAGCTCCTTATATTTGTACACATCCCTAGTAAGATCATTGACCCTGGGTTTGAAACCACAGTTCTGGTGTCTATTTGTCTTGTGCACCAGTGCTGAAATTGATGTTTTAGGGTATAAGTAAATAACAATCTTTCTGCCTTGGTTTTTCCATTGGTAAGTGGGAAAAGGAAAAGCTACCCTGAGCCCTTTTCAGATTTTTTTGGTAAATGTGTGAATGTCTAGAGATTTTTAGTGCTTGGAAATCAGTGCTTACTATGGATTAGATAGACCCCATTCAAGAATTCATTGATTTACCCCAAGATAAACACATCTTCAGATGGACCTTTGAGATTGTACACATTTGGGAATTACTTAAGGGCCATGCAGTTTTATTAGAACTGCTTGCCTGAAGTAAATGGGATAATCAGATCCCTTGATAAAGATGGCTGTTTCTGAAGTCTGACTTTTGTGTATGATATGGTAGCTGAGCCAAGGCCTTGCAAAAAGGACCCTTTTATTTTGCTTATTAACTCATGTGTGGTACTATCATTTATAGTGGTGCGGGGATCAAACCCATGTCCTTGCACATACGAGACCAGTATTCTGCCACTGAGCTACATTCCCAGCTCATTAAAGTCAAAATTTTAAAACCATCCTAGGAAGAAAAACCCAGCCCCTATCTTAAGATCAAAGTTTTAAGATATGAAAATGTATTTTTAAGTCAGGAAACTGTGAATTTTATTGAGATAAAATTCTTGTTCTGTAATGATCCACCCATTTAAAATGTACAGTTAAATGTTTTTTAGTATATTTATGACCTTCATCACAGTTAATTTTAAAACATTTTCATTACTCCAAAAAGAAACCCCATACTCACTAGTAGCTGCTCCCCATTCCCTTTCACACAAAAACATCAAAGTGCCCTAGTCCTAGGTAACTGCTAATGTGCTGTCTTTCTCTTGCCTCTTCTGGAATTTTGTATAAATGTAATAAAACAGTATGTGGTCTTTTGTGAATGGATGTTTTTCACTTGGCATAATGTTTTCAAGATTCTTCAGAATTGTAGCATGTAATGATATTTTGTTGCTTTTTATGACTGAATGATATTCTATTATGTGGATACCATGTTTTATTTATCCATTTATCTATTGATGGATATTCTTTTTACTATTTTGAATAATGTTGCTGTGAACATATGTACATAAGTTTTTGTGTGGATGTATGTTTTCATTTCTCTTAGGTATACACCTAGGAGTGGAAGTGCTAGGTCTCACAAGAGCTGTGTGTTTGACCGTTAATGGAGTGCCAAACCATGTTCCAGAGCTGCTGCCAATTTACTCTTTAAGGGGAATTTATGAGAAAGCATTCTTAGCTTTTACAAATAGACTGGAAACTTTTTACAGGATGATCCCCTGAGATAGAGCATAACCATTATTCTCTTTCCTTTTCAGTTTTCAGGTGAGAATGCAGAACGCTTAAAGAGGACATATGGCAAGTTTTGTGGGCAGCACAACCAGTCCGTAAACTACTTCAAAGATCTTTATACAAAGGATAAGCGTTTTCAAGCCTTTGTAAAGGTACTGATGTGAAACATGAAAATCCCCATCATTGTCAAGAGTAATACATCGCCTGTCAGTTTTAGCTATAGTCTCCTGTGTGTAGTAGTTCCTAACAGTTTATTTACTTCCTTGCAGAAGAAGATGAGCAGCTCAGTGGTAAGGAGACTTGGAATCCCAGAGTGCATATTACTTGTAACCCAACGGATCACCAAGTACCCAGTTTTATTCCAAAGAATATTGCAATGTACCAAAGGTGAGTCTCCTTTTTAAATCAGTGTTATGTGCCAGTGGACTGTTGACTAAAGTATGTGTCCAGTAGCACTAGAGACCACCATAGAAGACTTGTTTCATATTCCAGTACATCTAAAAGAGAGCCTGTGTTTTATCTTGAAAACGGTTTTCTTTATTGAGAACTTGAAATGTTATTTCAATATCACCAGACTTAGGGTAGCCGATAGCAAGAAGGAAAGGGAGCACTTACTGATTCCATGAGGTGTTCAGTGCCCTGAGCAGCTGATTTCCCTGATCACTGTACCAGCAGACAGTTCAACCAGTTCTTCTCATGAGTGCTACAACTGCCACTCTTTCTCATTTCATCAGTGCGTGCTGGTTTCTCTTCTTAGCTAATCCTTCTCTAAGGCAGTTACTTTAAAGATTACAAGGTAGCTATGTTTGTTAAATATTTGGTAAAATAAAGAAATAAATAACTTGCTCCTCCCTTAACCTCCCTCCCTAAAAATATTTGGTTTCTTTTATTTTGAACAGAGCTATAACTTCAAATTATCTCTATCATTGAGAACCACTAACCTTTAGTATTAGACTTAAGAATGCAAGAGAGAGAGGTTTGTGACCTCTGGCATGGTGTCTGTGCTCTGATAGCGTAACCACAGAGGGTAGACGACGATGAGAACAAGAAAGTAGGACTCCCTCCCCTTCTACTCTAGTCTGAAAGGAAGCCATTAAAAGCAGAATTATTCTTTCCTCCAAAGACAGTGAAGCAGAGCAGGAAGACCTAACTCAGTCCTTGAGCCTGGTGAAGGATGTAATTGGAGCCGTAGACAGCAAAGTAGCAAGTTATGAAAAGAAAGTGCGACTCAATGAGATTTATACAAAGACAGATAGCAAGTCAATCATGAGAATGAAGAGTGGTCAAATGTTTGCCAAGGAGGATTTGAAGCGGAAGAAGCTGGTACGAGATGGAAGTGTGTTTCTGAAGAGTGCTGCTGGAAGGTTGAAAGGTAAGGCTCAGCTTACTTGTGTCTGAGTCTGTGTGCCTGAGGAGAATAGGCAAAATCCAAGTGCTTTTGTTGGAAATTCACCACAGGTTCTTTTTTCCTGTGGAGCCCATGTCTACACATCACTCAGGAGCAACAGTCATTTGTGATCTTAGATTAAAAACAACTGGTTGGAAATAGCTTGCAAAAATCATATAAAATATAATTAAGTAAATAAGGAAACAATGCAGTCAGGGAAAATGGAAAATAAGATTTTAAAAAACAAAGGATAAAATTAAAAATGAAAACAAATGTGCAAGCAGTTAAGGAAGATGCATTCCCTTGTGAGAGAGGAGTGGCTAGGGTGGAATTGGGGCCTGTGGGAAAACAATTGCAAGGAGGGTAGACTCTGGGACAGTTCATAGCATCCATGAGATTGAAAACAGCATTTGTTCCCGAGAAATATTAGAGGGACTTGCAGCTTCGGAGACCTTAGAGAAAGGTAAGTTTATTCACATCAACTAGAAATGTGTTCTCTCATCTCTGAGACATAATGATGTAGGTAACTGCTCTCAGAATACCCAGGAGTCCTTAGCATAGTTCATGCTTGGAACAGTACTGCAGAAGCCCCAGGCATTCAACTTTTTTCAACCATGAATAAAACTGGGATCAGAACAAAACTACTTGGAAAGAAATACTTGCTATCCAATGTGATAAGTGCTGGAATAGAGAGAAAGGGGTGAGTAGCAGTGGAGTCGTTCCTGGTGGTCGGGGAGAACAAGTGTGGAAACATGAGTTAGAAAGGTAGACAGCCTGGGCTTCCAAAAAGACTGCACTATGAGTGACAGGGAAGAATGGAAATAGGCCTGATAAAACGGCTGGGTCTGCACTGTATTGAGCACACTGCAGACTGAGGGGTTACTTTTGACATGTGTGGATTGGAGATGGGTACAGAATGCAGAGGTTTTAAACAGGAAAGGAATACATTAGACTTTTTTTTTTTTTAGCACAGTGACTAGATGGATTATAGAGTTGAGTGTGAAGAGAGACTGGTGATGGAGGCATCAGGAGACAGTTGTGATTCAGAGAAGTGCTCATCCAGGCTTGCCCTACAGTGGAGGGCATGTAAGAGATGGACAGGATAATCATAGAGACAAGAAATGTCTCTTGTGCCACCAACAGCTGTGCATTTGCATTTCACTGTTCTGTGATGTGCTTGAATCTCACTGCTCCCTTCCAGCCCTAATGTCCTGTGATGATCTAAGAGCCCTGCCTCAAGACTCTCCACTCTGACACGTGAGGTTCTTTTGAGCAGGCTGACTTTTCAGAAATACCTGCGCTCTCTTGTAAGGACCTAAATTTCCTAGAGCTGCTGTTGTCTGGAACTAGCCGTTTATTCTTTCCTTTGCACAGCAGTTTATTTATTCATTCCAAAAATAAAAACTAATAGATTCCAGCTGTTGGAATAAACTTGTGGTCAAGCCAGTGGCATAAAGGATAGATTTTCTGGCTTGAAATGCCTCTGCTGGAGATAGGAGTTGGTGTTTAGTCATTTTCACCCCCAAGTGAACTTGTGCCAAGAACAGCCAGTACTATGTTGAGTACCTTTTGAAAAGGGTGGGATTGTTTTTCTCTTTTCCACAGACACCAATCATAAACTTGAAGATTCAACAAAATTGAAACTTGTGTTTTAGATGGGTTTGTTTTTTTTTTACAACACCTGAATTATTTAAAATTTAAACTTCAAACAAATAAATGTGTCAAACCTAATTATAGTTTATGTCAAACTACTATAGTCTAAGTTGAAAAATTAGACCTCCCTAAGAACCAAACATCCTTTCTGTTTTCTTCGTGGCTTTGCAGTGAATTTCACAGAAAGGGGATTCTGGAATGGCAGAGGTTTAAGACAAGGCCAGGAGGGAGCTGCAGAAATCATTTCCATCCGTTTCCCAAGGACTCGTAGGCTCCACTTTCCATGGCGAAGATATATGTAGGGACCAGCCTGTGAGCTCTCTGTAGATGACTCAGAGATGTCAAACTGTCCTTAAGGGAGTAATGGGAAAATGTCACTTTGTACTTCTAGAGGATTACTCAGAGCAAGAGTTTGTGGAGTTTTAGGAGTTATTTTGTTTTTGTGTGTTTGTTTTAATTCCTGCAACCAGTTAGAGATGTTAATCTGCTTTTGGTTTTGGTTTGGGAATGGAGATGCTGCAAATGAACGTCAGGACTTCACCATGGCTAAGCATGCTCTCCACCATTGAGCTACACCCTCAGCCTCTCCATGTATGTTTTAATAGAGAGAAAGAGAAGGCTGTTCTCATGAAGATGTTGAAGTGGGACTACTGCCTGTGGGACCTCTGTATTCACTTGTACCTTTGAGACCAGAGTGTGTCTATGGAGGTCACTCTTACTCTTTTTGGGACACAGAAGTCTACTTTTTGTTAGATATTTCTACATATCATCTTTGGGCAACTTTCATGACTGTAACCAGAAGTTGAGAAAGATTATAGCCTGGGTATTTTGTAGAACATGTTGCTCTAGGTTGCTGTTCAACATCTGTTGAAATCAAAATTTAAAGTTTTATTCTTAAAAGTATTCTTAAGTGGGCTCAGTTGGTAGAGTGCTTGCCTTGCAAGCACAAGGCCCTGGGTTCAATCCCCAGTACTGCAAAAAAAAAAAAAGTGTTCTTAAAATCTTGCCCTCTAGAATATTTGTCTTTTCAGGACTGAGTACTTAAAACTTTTCTGAGATAAGGCTTTGGTGATAAACCCCATTTTAAAATTCCTTTAGAAATCTAGTGACCAGGACTAGTCCTACAGAACTGTAAAACTGTTGCGTTGGGGAGGAATGTGATCTCAGACCATCGTTTACCCTTGTGGAGTGTGTGAAACTCCTTCAGTAAAAACCCTGATTGTGATTAACTGTTTAGTAGTCATTGTTCTCCCATCTTTCCCCATTTCTGCTTTCCAGAGGTCCAAGCAGTTCTTCTCACTGACATTTTAGTTTTCCTTCAAGAAAAAGACCAGAAATACATCTTTGCGTCATTGGTAAGCTGAATTGTAACTCTCTCCTCCTTGGAATTAATAGTATTCAGAATAGCTCAGTTAGGTGTGGAGTGTAAACACTAACTCATGGCTCACCCACTCTCAGAAAATTAAATTTGGCTGAGTATAAATTCCTCTAATTTCTTACATATCATCATGATTTTCTGTTGTTCCTTCCCTCTGCCAAAATTATTTTTCTGTTCCTTCATAATCCTTTTTGTTGCCCAGGACATTTGATGATTTGAATAGAAATCTGTCACTGGAGTGTTTCTCACATATTTGACCTCATTAATGGTGGTCATGCATGATAGGTCTGTGGGGAACCTGTAAAGAGTCATCATGTGAAAAAAATGTCTAGAAGCTTTATAGCTATAAATGATCATCTCCTTTTTGGAAGTCTTTTTCTTTTTGTTGAAATTTGAATGAAATAGTAAGATATTTATCTTTATCCTAAAACTGCCATTATTCTTTTAATCCATATGCATTTAAAACAGCATCTGGTCTTACCTTAGATTGGAGTTATTTTGTATACATATCTTATATTAGCCCTCTTTCCTTTCCTAGGACCAGAAATCAACAGTGATCTCCCTAAAGAAGCTGATCGTAAGAGAAGTGGCACATGAGGAGAAAGGTCTGTTTCTGATCAGTATGGGGGTAAAAGATCCCGAGATGGTAGAGGTCCATGCCAGCTCCAAAGAGGAACGGAACAGCTGGATTCAGATCATTCAGGACACAATCAACACACTGTAAGTGAAACACCAGGGCCCACCCTTCCTAGACCTCCTAATACCTCTGTGTGATTTCATAATAGACCAGGCAATAGCCAGAGTAATTGACACCTTAGGAATTTTTTGTTTTGTCTTGTTTTATTTTGGTTTTATTAGGAACAGAGATGAAGATGAAGGAATTCCTAGTGAGAATGAGGAAGAAAAGAAAATGTTAGATACCAAAGCCCGGGAATTAAAAGGTAACTGTTGGAAGTGGTCTGAGGCCTTTGTCTGTGGAATGTCTGTGGTTGCAGACCGTTGGTGGTTTCCAGAGGTACTGGCTGCTCCTCAGCTCCAGAGCTGTCTCAGCAGGCCTTGAGAACAGAGAAATGAATAGTTCTTAACAAAAGAGTCCTGGCAAAGAATGGCTGTAAGAATGGTCCAATATTAGATCAAGAGAATGTTGATTGTCTTTTCAGCATCAGTATTCCTGGACCCTGGTGTCATTCTTTGTGTTAATCGCAGAGAATTTGACAAATTTCACATCTATTAGATGTGAAAGCTATTTGAGGAAAATAGTTCTGTTAATCTATTTTAATTTTCCTGCCAGTCCCTGGCTTTCTCAGTCATCCATACATTCATAAATGAGTAATAAGGTTATTTGGGAAGAAAAGAACTTATTGATTATGTTTGACCATACTACTTTTTATCTACTTTTTCTTATCAGTACCCTGCAAGACAGATATTTTATTCCTCATTGTGCAGGTGAGATACTGAGGACCCCAAAGGCCAAACAACCTAAAATCAAATGTGTTGCTAGTGACTGAGTACTGAGTTTGTAATCCCTGTTAGGATGAGATAAACAGAAGGGCCTGATACTCTTCCCCCTTTACCTGGCTTACTGAATGTTCCAAAGTAAAGACTGCGCTTTGAGTAGAAATCAGGCTGAGAGGTAAGTAATGTAAGCGCCCAAGGAGTTGTTAGTCCTTTAAGCTGGTCAAAGTGATAGCATTCTGTTTCATTGAAGGAAAAAATAATGGACCAGTTTAGGCTGGAGCCTATTTATCCAAATTTTTATCTTACATATCAGATGATTAGGAAGACAAGGATTAAATGTTCCTTCTATTAACATTTGTTAGTCACTTGGCTAGGTGTCCTACTAAATACTAAGAAACTCACACTCTAATAAGGTAGACATAAGTGAATGACAGGCCACAAAGTGGTTTATGAGACCCATAGGCACATGTTAAGCAGATCTGCTCATCTGCCTCTGGTAAGTCACAGCAGCTTGAGCTAGATCTGAAAAAAATTATCTCACCACAGAAGAATATTTATGTGAAAAGGGACTTAATGTATCTGCCAAAGAAGGAGAATTTTGAGGTAACTAGGGGATCAGGGCTAATTGACAAGAGGCTTAAGCTGGGAAGGAAATAGGTCTTGAAAGGAAACAAGGGCATTTTAAAATTTTAAAAATAGTTTAACATGTGTTGGAACCCATTAAGACAATTGCTTGAGGGAATCAGGGAGCCACTGATAGTAGACAGACCAATTGGGACACTCTTAGGTCACGTTATGCAAGAAATGAGCTAGAGGGAGGACTGATGTGAATAAGAAATAAGGTTATTAAAACCTGGTAAACACGGTATGAATGATGGGACAGAGTGAGGAGAAAAAATCTCTCCCATGATTCCAAATCAGATATCCTGGAGGATGGTGAGTGCTGAGGAGGAGACCACAAGCTAAAGGAAAGAAGTGGAAGAGCAAGGCCAGAAAACAGATTGGTTTCTGACATGCTGAGAACAAGCCATCTCGATAGAGATGTCCACTTGACAGTGGGGTCCAGTGGAATGACATTGAAAAAGAGGGCAGGATTTGAGATGTTTGTTGGGAATAAATAGCATTTGGGGGCAATTAAAACCTTGGGAGTGAGATCCCCAAGAGGAAAGTGTAAAAAGTATAGAAAGCAGCAGAGATTGGAATCATAGGAGAAACCCAGCTGTGCCACTCCATGGCAGATGGCAGATCCATAAAGTGCCCTAAGAGTGGTAGGAATAAAACTGATGTCTTCAAGTGAAGGAGACAAATTATCTCAAGGGAGTAAATCATTGATGTTGGAAAAGACCTGAAATTAAATTAATGGGTCTCTGGTTGGGTGCAGTGGTGTACACCTGTAGTCCCAGCTGCTTGGGAGGCTGAGGCAGAAGGATTACAGAGTCCAACCAGGGCAACTTGGTGAGATCCTGTCTCAAAATACAAAATAAAAAGATCTGAGAGAGTGGCTCAGTGGCAGAGTGCTTACCTAGTATGCTGAAGGCCCTAGGTTCAATCGCCAGCACCACAAAAAATGAAAGAATCTCTTTAAATTCAGTAATGAGAGCAGTTTGCTGAGTGGTGGGGCCAAAGCAGGAGAGAAATGGGTTGAGAAATAAAAATCAGGGTAAGGGAGCAGAAACAAAGTACAGACTTATTTGGTTATACATGCCAGTGTTTGCCAAAAGACCCAAGGTGTTCTTCCAGGTAGCAGTTACAGAATAGAAACTTGATACTGCCTTCAAAATGAAAAGGGGTAGAGGAAGCCATTTTCTGTCTTGGCCTTTTCCATAAATTACCACAAGGTGGAGCTCATGTTTTAGTCATCTTGAAATTCTAAACAAATCACTGATAGTTTTCTCCGTCCACCCTGCAGAACAACTTCAACAGAAGGACCAGCAGATCCTCCTCTTATTGGAGGAAAAGGAGATGATTTTCCGGGACATGACTGAGTGCAGCACTCCCTTGCCAGAGGATTGCTCCCCAACTCAAAACCCTAGAACCCTCTTCCGCTCCAACACAGAGGAAGCTCTGAAAGGAGGACCTTTAATGAAAAGTGCAATAAACGAGGGTAATTAACATTCAGTATTACCTTCTCCTCAGCCTCCCAAGGTGGTTTACACACTGTTACTTACCAGTTTTTACTGTGTTATTGTAGAATAAAGCACCAATACAGAAAATTACTCAAAGAAAACATTTGGCTCAATTATCACTTGAGCATCCTTATAACCACTACCCAGGTCAAGAAATAAAATGTAGTCAGATACCCTAAAAGTCCCTCCAGGTACCCTGTCCCCATCACACCTCCCTCCTTCCAATAGGGGAAGTTTCTACTCTTTTTAGTAATCACTCACTCATGCACTATTCTCTTCTTTTGTATATAGTTTATCTTCGAATCATCTGAGCTATTTGAACTAAAGGTAACTGTATTCATACTTCAGTTCTGGCCTCTATTTCCTTCAAATTCACAACTGAGTTCAGAGGCTGAATTACTTAGACTGGATCCCTTTGGCAAGCTGTGTTTTTATAGTGTTGCATTCTTTATTGGGAAGCACCAAATATGTAGTTGACTCCCCTTTTTTGTTGTTTTTAGGGGGAGGGATTGGTAACATAGGAAAAGCAGGATAAATCCTGGGATTTTTTTCCCCTCCCTTTATTTACCAGTTTTCAAGTAGTAAATGGGTTTGTGGTCTTCTGAAGGGAGGATCCATACTTTTTTTTTCCCTTTTTAATATTATGGGGCTTGAGTATAGCTCTGTGGTAGAGCCTATGCATCACATGAACAAGGGGCCCTGAGTTCAATCAAACATTAATAAAATTAAATATGGTGGAGTCATGGTTTTAAACATATTCAATGAGTTCCAAGTCATTGCAGTTCTCACCTTCATTTAAAGCTCAGAGTGTCCCATCTTTGCCAGTGGGCATCTCTTTGTTTGACTTTGAGTTATGTAGCATGACCACCATAGTAGTCCAAGAGCTTTTTTATATCTGGTAGAGTAAGATGTTCCAGGCATATCTTGATTGTTTTCTGTTCCAGATAGGGAATCAACCATTTTTCCAAGAGCTCTGATTTCTTTTAGTGGAAAATAATATTTTAAAACCATAATCTGGGCACTGGGGATGATCATTGCTACTTGATATTTCATTGTTACTAGCTTGGGCTTTTTTTAGTGGACAAAGTTGGGTGAATATATTTATATGAATTCATTTTGATATATCTAATCAAATTGGGAAGTATAGGGGTTTTTTAACCTAATTTCTTATATCTCTAAATCCTTTCTTCCACATTGTGAATCTTCATTCTCAAGAATGCATCGTAGAATTAGAATATCCTGTATTTACTTACTGTTTTTATTCTACTTTAATATACACAACAGTGTTAGAATAATAATACCGTGGTACTTCTACTACCAAACACAATGTTTGTATATTAGCCCCATTCTCCCTTTGTATTTAAGTAGGTGTTCTGTGTCTTTACTGTCAGCTTATAACCATTTACACTGTGCTTTCCTCTTATACCCTGTTCTACAAGTTCATAAAATTAAAGCTCACCATCAGTCCTTAGGTCAGTGCCCCCTCTAGCCATCCTGGCTGTCTGAAACTTATCTCCAGCAGATGCTTTAGGAAATTTTCATGAGAGTAATACTCCCTGAGTTCATGCATGTTGATAATCACTTGTGCATTTTGTACTTGAAAATCTCTTCTGCTGGATGTAAGATCCTTGGCCTGTTTTTCCTTCTCCTGGATGTATTAATTTTCTCAAATGTTACTTTGTTTTACGGGCATAAAGCATAGACTGCCTTGTTGGTTGTTCTGGTTGAGTATGCTTTGATATGGTTTCACAAGTTTCAGAAGACTGTTTCTGGACCACAAACTTCAGTGTTCTCCCTGTTCCCTGGCTGGGTTTGCCCGTGTGATGGTGCATCTTTGCCTATTTTCAGTATTCATCATTTTACTTTTAATACTTTTTCTCTCTTCATCTTTTTAATGTTTACTCTCTTCTCACTTGTTGAGCCATGTTCTGTTGAATTTATTTGCTCTTGTAGTCGAGCATATAATTCTGTAATTACTTTGTTTCAGTTCTCTGAGTGTTGCCACCACATTTCTATTTTCTGATTTTGACTTAGGTTCTTTCATGTCTTGTGTTGTTTTCTCAACATGTTTAAACACATTTGTTTTCTGGACATATCTTTCTGGTATGCTTTTTTAAAAATTGTGTAGGGAAGTTACTCCCCTTATTCTCCAATCTCCCCCCTTTTCTTAACTTTACATGGGATTCAGCTTCAGTACTTTTATATGACATTAGTTTCTTAAATTTTGGTTTTCAGATAGCTTCTCTCACTTCATAGTTCTATTATTTTTCCATGGTTTTGCTTGTGTTGCAATACCAGGAATCAACCCAGGGGTGTTCTATCACTGAGCTACCAGCTCTAGCTCTTTTTATTTTGGCTAAGTTGCTGAGTCTGGCCTTAAAATTGCTGTCCTCCTGTCTCAGCCTCCCAAGTAGCTGGAATTATAGGCATGTGCCACAGTGCCCTGCTTGTATAGGATTCTTTTTTTTTTTTTTCAATGTAATGCTTGTTATGAGATTTCCTATCTCTGATTGCTTTCCTGATTTCCTCAGTACCTTCTTTTTCTCTCTCTCTTTTCCTTCTTCTGCTCCACTTTTATTCTACTTTCAGCACTTTTTCTTTTCTGTGGGCTCTGCCCTAGGAAAGAGCCCAAGTTGGTGGGATTTGAGAATTCAGATGCTTAGGTTCATCTAGCCCCTTGAACCTCTTGCCAACAGAGGGACAAAAACTGTACCAGTTTTACTTGCTGTTTTCACATTGGCCAACCTTGCTTTCCAGGAATTATCTTTGGGTCTCATTCCAGAAGCCATGCTCCTTCCAGGAAATTACTCTGCCTTCCTTATACTGTGTCAGATTTCCCAGACCTAATGAAAGTAAGGTTGAAGATTCATCTTGAAATATTTCCATAGAATCCAGCTAAAACATATACCCTGAACGCAGTCATTCCAGGCCAGGAAAGTTACCCAGTCACTCTTGAAACATTCTCATGCTGCTCCCTATGCATATCATGCATTACCACGAAGGACTGAAGGTCAGCTTTGTGTGTGTCTTTTTTTCCAGTGGAGATCCTTCAGAGTTTGGTGAGTGGAAGCCTGGGAGGTGCACTTGGGCAAGCCATTAGCAGCGCTGTTGAGCAAGAAGTCATGGCTGGCCCTGTTTCCTTGCCCCGGAGAGCAGAGACCTTTGGAGGGTTTGACAGCCATCAGATGAGCACTTCCAAAGGTGAGCATTCCTTGACCCTCCCACACAACTAAAAATGACCTGTATTCTGGTAGCTCCATCTTCTCTGTCCCTTTTAATCAATAAATGTTTTATTTTTAGTGACATTCTAAAACACTCAGTCATGTTCATTTTGAGTAATTAAAAATATTTTTCTGTGATCTCAACCAGGCTATAGCAAAAGAAATAATAATACAGGATGAGCTTCTCTTAATCCCAAAATTCAAAATCCAAAATGCTCCATAATCCAAAACTTCTAGAGTGCTGACTTGATGCCACAAATGGAAAAATCTGCACTTGATATCATGTGGCAAGTCATAGTCAGAACATAGGCATGCTAGAAATATTCTATAGAATTACCTTCAGTCTGTGTATAAAGGTATATGTGAAACAAATGAATTTTGTATTTGGGCATGGGCCCCATCCTCAAAATACCTCATTATATGCAGATATCCCAAAACCTGAGAAAAAATCTAAAGTTCAAAATCTGGATCCCAAGTATTTCAGATAAGGCAGGGATATTCAGCCTTACTTGTTTTTCCTTCCTGCTTCTAGTGCTTCTCCATCAGTGAAATTACTAAAAATGGCTTAGACACTAGCCAAATAGTTTTTCCTTTGGGGGGCAGAGAGTATTAATACAATTCAGAAATATCATATCCCTAAACTATCTATATTATATTCTTTTCTTGGTTAGTGTGTTTCACAGCTTAAAAACAACAACTGAAAAAAGCTTTGTTTTTTATTTAGGAGGTGAGAAGGAAGAAGGAGATGATGGTCAAGATCTTAGGAGAACAGAATCAGATAGTGGTCTAAAAAAGGTATTTATTTCTAGAACACATGTCTGAACCTCTTTGGCACTTCCCTCAGAATTTAAAACTTAAAATTATTCTACTTTATTCTTGTTTTGGATGCTTGACTTTCTACTTTTAGTAAAATTTTTATTTTGAGGGAAAGCACAGTATTAAAAGAAACTACAATTGAGAATCTCACATTATTGGCACTTTTTCCTCCTTTTTTTAGAGCACTTTGTTTACATTCCTAATTCTACCATGTTCCTGGCAGGACCAGTTTCATTAAGAGGTTTGTTTTAGCCTCCCAGCCAACCTGATTTCTTTATGTAACTTCAATAATAAATAGTTGAACCTTAGAACTTCACTACTTTCCAGAGAGAAGCTGTGGTAGAAAAGAAATAGGAACTACAGTTTAACTTAAAAACACATTGAATATAATTTTTGCATCAAGTTCTTCATTTTTTAAATTTGTATTTTTTGTTTTAAGGGTGGAAATGCTAACCTGGTATTTATGCTTAAAAGAAACAGTGAGGTAAGGACATTGTGAACTATATAAAAGAATATGTATTTCTTATTATTAACAATATTCCTTTTTGTTTTGCTGTTACAAACAAGCTAACTCCTGACTATAATCTGTATATGTCAACTGTACAGTTGTCCATTTCCTCTGCCATTTCCTTGACCTGAGGCACCATCTTGGAATTTTGCCAGTTAAAGTAGTATCCTTAAGGAGCCTCTTGCTTTTCTTCAACTTCCTCTCTACAGGACTGTGAAGCTCCATTGGTGATTTTGTTTAGCCTGACTTAACAGAGTACAACTTATAGTAACTTTTCCTATAACACAAACCTTATCCCCAAAACCAGAAGTATGAACATGGAATTTAACATGGCTAATTCTATGTAGTAATATTTTTATCTTCCAAGGACTGAAGTTGAATTTGCTTTTTTGAGCACTTTTACACAATGTGGTATGTGTAAGAGCAAAGTTAAGTTGCTGGTCTCTCGTACCTGACCTCAGCTGAGCTCTGCTGCCTGACTCTGCAGGGTACCAGCACTGCTGCTCCTCAGCCCCTCCTGATGCCTTCTGATATGATCAGCTTCAGGGTCACTGCTCAGTCCAAGATTTAGCTTACTCTGAACCTCTACTTCTGTGTGGAAGCAGACTAGAATCAGATAAAAGTGATAGTTGTTTTTGGTTTTGTTTTGGGTTTTTTTTGGTACTGGGATTTGAACCTGGGACATTTAACCACTGAGGCACATCCACAGTCTTTTTTATTTTTTTATTTTTTTATTTTAAGGCAGGGTCTTGCTGAGTTACTAAGGGTTTCACGAAGTTGCCAAGGATGACCTCAAACTTAGGATCCTTCTGCCTGAAGCCTCCCGAGTTGCTGGGATTATAGACATGCACCACCACACCCAGTTGTGATTGTTGGTTTTTAGGGAGCACTTCCAAGGATGTTCTTTGAATGTCTTCCTTCTTGAATTTAATACAAGAGCTTAAATCCCTGCAGAGCTTCATTTTGAAATTTTAAATTAAGGGAAATCATTTCTCCCCACCCCCCAAAAAATGAAGGCTGTCATATTCTGTTTGTTGGCATAGTGTAATAATTCATTGGTTACCTGAAGGGATCCTGTTTGGTGTGTTTATTCCTAAAGTGGTGTGAACCTGGGCCTGTGGAGGCTGCTGAGTTTTTGTCTGCTACTTGAAAACTAGCTAGCTGCTAGTCGATTTTCTATTCAGCAACTTCTTCCCCTATAATTAGTGAGAAAAGGTCAGAGCTACTGCGAGACTAGTTTGTTTTTAAGGTTTTCTAGTATAGAGTACATACTGTGGTGGGCAGCTCGGGTCAGCAAATCTTCTGCCTTTTTAGAGTAAACTTTTAAATAAGGCATAGAAGTATTTTTAAAAGAGCTATGCTTGGTAACTATGTTTTGGGGTTTTGTTTTTAAATTTATTTAATAAATATAATCCCACCAACTGAGAAATAACTTGTGTTAAATGTTTGGTGTTTTTATTTCCAATCTTTTCTTCTATTTGATGTGTCTGTGTGTAGCATGAAAATAGTTTTATATAGTTTGTGTAAATGCCTCTGGAGCTTCCTATTATTTTTTTTCCCTCAACACATCTTAGAAGCATTTCCCAAGGCATATTTGTACAAATCCTGGTATTGAACAGCTGCATATTAATTACTGTATCATGTACCATAATTTAATCTTTCTGGTAGGTGATTGTTTCTATACTTTTTTAGTGGGTGGGGCAGGGAGAGGGGGACCAGGCATCTAGCTTGTGATTCCCTGCCTCTTGCGTAGCTGGGCATGCACCACTGTGCCCAGCCCACTTTTTGTTTTTCAAATAATGCAGCCAGGACCATCCTTGTATATACATTTTTTGCAGTTTTTTCATTATTTCCTCAACATGCTAGTTGCCATCTGAACAATTATGCAATACCATGCTCTACCCCTCAGTACAAAGGTATCCATTTTTTTTTTCTTGCTTTCACCAGCATTGGATGTTAGCATTTTTTAATTAACATTTTGTTGGTTTGATAAATTCAGGTGGCATTTCTTTATTTTGATTTATTTAATTTCAAATCAGGTTTTTTATTATTTTTATTCATGCTGGAGATTGAACCCAGGGCTTCGGGCATCCTAAGCATGCACTCTGTGATTCACTGAGCTGTACTCTCAGCCCCTGAGTGTGCTGATGTTGTATGTAATTGGCCATTTGTATTTCTTTTATAAATCGCTGGTTTGTGTTTCTGGCCCATTTTTGTACTGGGCTATTATTTTTTTAATCTTAGTGATTTATGAGAGCTTTTTTTTATTTACTTATTGATTCATTGAACACAAATGGAGTACAGCTATTGTTTCACTGGTTGTACACAAAGTAGAGTCACACCATCTGTGCGTTCATGCATGTACACAGGGCAATGATGTCTGTCACACATTCTGTTATTATTTTTACCCCCCCCACCCCACCCCTCCCTTCCCTCTATGCTATCTATCCTTCCTCCATTCTTGCCACCCTTCCCCCCCGCATTATGCATCATCATTCATTTATCAGAGAGACCATTCGGCCTTTGGATTTTTGGGATTGGCTGATCTCACTTAGCATAACAGTCTCCAGCATCATCCATTTACCTACAAATGCCATAATTTTATTCTTCTTTGTGGCTGAGTAATATTCCATTGTGTATATATACCACAGTTTCTTTATCCATTCATCTACTGAAGGGCATCTAGGTTGATTCCATAATCTAGCTATTGTGAATTGGGCAGCTATGAACATTGATATGGCTGCATCACTGTAGTAATCTGATTTTAAGTCCTTTGGGTATAGACCAAGGAGTGGGATAGCAGGGTCAAATGGTGGATCCATTCCAAGTTTTCTAAGGAATCTCCACACTGCTTTCCAGAGTGGCTGCACTAACTTGCAATCCCACCAGCAATGTATGAGTGTACCCTTTTCCCCACATCCTTGCCAACACCTGTTGTTGCCTGTGTTCTTGATAAAAGACACTCTAATTGGGGTGAGATGAAATCTTAAGGTGGTTTTGATTTGCATTTCTCTTATAACGAGTGATGTTGAACATTTTTTCATAAATCTGTTGATTGCTTGTAGATCTTCCTCTGTAAAGTGTCTGTTCATTTCCTTGTCCCATTTATTGATTGGGTTATTAGTGTTCTTGATGTAAAGATTTTTGAGTACTTTGTAGATTCTGGAGATTAGTGCTCTATCTGAATCGTGTGTAGCAAAGATTTTCTCCCACTCTGAAGGCTCTCTCTTCACATTGCTGATTGTTTCCTTTGCTGAGAAAAAGCTTTTTAGTTTGACTCTATCCCAATCATTGATTCCTGCTTTTATTTCTTGTGCTTTGGGAGTCATGTTAAGGAAATCTGGTCCTAGGCCAACGTGATGAAGATTTGGACCTATTTTCTCTTCTATTAGGTGCAGAGTCTCTGGTCTAATTTCTAGGTCCTTGATCCACTTTGAGTTGAGTTTTGTACAGGGTGAGAGATAGGGGTTTAGTTTCATTTTGCTGCATATGGATTTCCAGTTTTCCCAGCACCATTTGTTGAAGAGGCTGTCTTTTCTCCATTGCATGTTTTTGGCTCCTTTGTCAAGTATGAGATACCTGTATTTATGTGGGTTTGTCTCTCTTGTGTCCTCTCTTCTGTACCATTGATCTACCTGTCTATTTTGGTACCAGTACCATGCTGTTTTTGTTACTATTGCTCTGTAGTATAGTTGAAGGTCTGGTATTCTGATACCCCCTGCTTCGCTCTTCTTGCTAAGGATTGCTTTAGCTATTCTGGGTCTCTTATTCCTCCAAATGAATTTCATGATTGCCTGCTCTATTTCTATGAGGTCCGTCATTGGGATTTTAATTGGAATTGCATTGAATTTGTATAGCATTTTTGGAAGTATGGCCATTTTGACAATATTAATTCTGCCTATCCAAGAACATGGGAGATCTTTCCATTTTCTCAGATGCTATGAGAGCTTTTTGAAATCAAAGATTTTTTTTTTCATTTGAATTTGTGTTTAAGTTTGTCCTTTGTGCTTGTATATGGTTTTTTCCATTGCTTCTGTATTGGAAAAGCCTCCCCTATTTCAAGATCATTTAGCTCTTATGATTCAGTTTTTACCCTTAATACATTAATCTATTTGAATGTGTTTTTTTGTGTGAACCAGGGTCCCAACCTAATGTTTTCCAGAAATTTGGCCAGTTTTCTCAGAACAATTAATTGGATTTCCTTTCCTTCCCCATTGATTAGACATGCTACCTATATACTAAATTCTTAGGGTTCATCTTTAGGCTATCTGTTCTGCTCTGTTGGTCTACATACCATTTTTGCCAGTCATTTTGAATAATAGAAGCTTTATGATACATTTTAATAGGTGCTGGTGTCCCCCCTGCAGGGACAGTTGTGTGGTTTGATCTCGTGTTTTTCTTGGCCACTTGTACTTATTTTCTTCAGTACTTTCCATTTGAAAAAAAACATTTCATTAACATAGAAGTAACTTATTGTGAGGCTGTGTGCCGTGTAGTGTGGTGGACTCTGAAACTAATAAAGTCCTGAATATTTTCATTTCATTCCTTTGCAGCAGGTTGTCCAGAGCATCGTTCATCTCCATGAACTCCTCAGCACTCTGCAGGTACATGCCTTCATCTTCTGTGCACTTGCTTGTTCAGAGAACAATAGTAGAGAGGTTGTTTTTGACCTGAATCTTGAGGTTTGTGTGTTGCTTTATGGGTAAATGGTGTCCTCAACCTAGAGAAGACTGGCTCTTCAGGTGAAACTTCCAAAATCCAGTGGTTAGAGCACCATCAACCTCCCAAGACTAGAATTGATGAATAGCTGGTTGACTGAAGGTCCTGCTTGATGACACAGGGTGCTCACATGCACTTAGGAGAGTATTTCACTCCAGATAGTCTCTAGTTACAGAGTTCCACTTTCCTTATCTCTGTGTGCATTTATTTTTATTTATTTATTTATTTATTTTTCGGTGCTGGGGATTGAACCCAGGGCCTTGTGCTTGCAAGGCAAACACTCTACCAACTGAGCTATATCCCCAGCCCTCTATGTGCATTTATATACTTAAATTCTGCTCATTTCCTCTCTTCAAGAGTTAACCTTCTCCCACCTGCAGCATATACTCACTCACTCCACTCTAGGGGGTGGAGGCAGGTAGAAGTGATTATAGAAAGTATGTGACCAGGTTTGACATGAATGTGAGTTGCTGTACTTTTGTTGTTTATATTTGATAACTGCTCAAAGTTATTCTAGAGGATCTTGTTATCAGACTAGACCCTTAAAACACAATGGGAGTGGGGTTGGGGTTGTAGCATGTGTGAGACACTAGGTTCTGTCCTCAGGACCACATAAAAATAAATAAAAGGTATTATGTCCATCTACAGTTAAAAATATTTTTTAAAAACACAATGGGAGGGTCATACTCTCATAGTGCCCCTGATATGGAGTTAGCAGGAGGCTGCTCTCCTGGGTCAGAGTTGCATGGCTGTCTTCTGTGTGCCTCCCTCAGGGTGTGGTGTTACAGCAAGACACCTACATTGAGGACCAGAAGCTGGTGCTGAATGAGAGGGCGCTCACTAGGAGCTCATCCCGCCCCAGCTCCCTTATCGAGCAGGAGAAGCAGCGAAGCCTGGAGAAGCAGCGCCAGGACCTGGCTAACCTCCAGAAGCAGCAGGCACAGCACCTGGAGGAGAAGCGCAGGCGGGAGCGTGAGTGGGAGGCCCAGGAGAGGGAGCTGCGGGAGCGTGAGGCTCGGCTGGCTGAGCGTGAGGAGAAGGTGCAGCGCGGGCAGCAGGACCTGGAGAAGGACCGAGAGGAGCTCCAGCAGAAGAAGGGCACGTACCAGTGTGATCTGGAGAGGCTGCGTGCTGCCCAGAAACAACTGGAGAGAGAACAGGAGCAACTGCGGCGGGATGAGGAACAGCTCAACCAGAGGAAGATGGAACAGGACTTCTGCCAGGTAAAAGGAGTCTCTGCCCAGCCAGGAGGGCTCTTCCTTACCTGTACAGGGAAGGTCACTTAATGGCTGACATTCTTAACTAAGGACCCTCTGTTCACTGAGCATCATAAGAAAAGTGGACAGAGAGATATAATACCTGTTTTTACATTCTTTGCTCTACCGTGAGATAGGGTTGGGAAGGAAGTGTCTTTATCTGCCTTTTGCATCTTTAGGAGGTTGAAGAGGAAGATGGACAGACATATTCGGGGGTTTTGGCCAGGGAAGTCAGTGAACCCTTTGAACTCACTGGAACTCCCTCAGCCACCACCAGCACTGGCTAGAGTAGCCTCAGCACACCTGAGAGAATGGCAGTCAGCCATCCAGGATTTCAGAAGCAAATCCTCTGTCTTGTGCCACATGAGAAATCAAGCATGGCCCCCACTTAAGGAAACTTGTAAGCTGATAGGGAAACACCAAGGATAAAGGAAGCCCCAGAATATACAGTGCTATGGCCAGAAGACAGCAGTGATGGCTAATGTAGGAGTTCCTAGAAGAATGGGGGAAAGCGGGGGTCAGTGACAGAGGGAAAGGCCAACCTAGTGAGTGGCTGGAAGGCACCACCCCTCTTCGCACAGATGATGTGCTTGTTTGGGGTGTTGAGACACCTGTATTCTCCAGGTCTTGTTCGTCCTGCTGCTGTGAAGACCTTTCCTCTTCAGTAGCTACTGCCTACATGGGAAGGGTTTCATTCACTCAACATACTGCCTCCTGAGCTTATCTCAGTGGTGGTCCAATTTTTCTAGAACATGGACATTTGTACCAGATAGAAAGCCTGAGCATGCACAGATCTCCTTGTTTTTTAAAACTTCTTTTCCAGTTTCTTTGATTGATTGAGATGGGACCATGAAAGAAAATTTAAGAGGCATCTTCCAAAGTAGGGGCCAGTGGTCACTTTCTGCAGAGGTTTTCAAGTGTAACGTAGGGAGCAACAAATGACTATTGCTTTTTATGATACAAAGATGGATTCCACTCCCACCCCAACAAAATCAGCACAGCCTTGAGAACAGAAGTGTTCCCAGGCAACTGAGAAAACACAGATTCAATGGCTTTATCTGTGGTTTAACCTTTGACTAGGATCGGTGTTGGCTTAGCATTTTACTTTCCCTCTAACATGGACAGGTCTGCATCTCTGCTGTGAAATATCTAGATCCCTGTGTCCGTCAGTGTTAAGATAGGTAGCTGTGCTTGTTTTCTGAAGGAATGGCAGTTCTCTTAAGCTGCCCCATCAAAGGTACTATTAATCTTTATGATACTGACATGTGGAATAGAAATATTAATGGTATCGAAGGTGATATTTTTAACATGTTTGTGAATACTAACCACTTGGAGGAAAGCAGATGAGCAGTTCTGAACCTTTGGACAGAGTTCCACATAGCCAGTGGGAGTGGGTAAACACCCAGTTGGATCTGGCCAGTAACTGTTCGGTGGGCAGCCGGACTGCTGACAGTCTCCAGTTTAACATGCCTTCTTTTGAATATGTGTAGGTTTCACATCAGCACACCAAGCTGATGAGGATCCCATCCTTCTTTCCCAATCCTGAGGAGTCCTTCCTGCCATCTGCGCCTTCAGTAACCAAAACAGGGTCACTGGACTCAGAACTTTCAGTGTCCCCAAAAAGGAACAGCATCTCTCGGACACACAAAGATAAGGGGCCTTTTCACATACTGAGTTCTACCAGCCAGACAAACAGAGTATCAGAGGGGCAGAGCCAGGCCCCATCATGCACCTCCACCCGCCTATTTGGGTTAGCTAAGCCAAAGGAAAAGAAGGAGAAAAAAAAGAAGAACAAAGGAAGCCGTTCCCAGCCTGGTGGTGAGTCACCCCTCCCCAGTCTTCCTCTGGCTGTAGTGTTCATATTCTAAAAGGGGAGATTTTAGTGTCATGAGAGTTGAAAAAGGGTACAGTTCAGAGGTATGAAAGCCAAGCTGTCATCTTGCTGAGCCCACTTGCTAAGAATGCTTAGATGCAATGAGCGTCTAAGACCCCCCCCTTGCTATGTGGCAAATGTCTACGCAGTAGAGTGAGGTTTCTTTTTTGTACTATTCTCCACTTGAAGAGCTAGAACTTGACCAAATGAAGTGATTCAGGTCCTCCCTTTCTGGTCCTCATCCATTAACTGATTAAAAAAAATAGCATCAGATGGTTTAGTCCTCAAGTAACTGTATAAAATAGGTCCTGCAAGCCCCAAAGATAAATGAAGAAACTAGGCTTGGATTAACTAATGTACTGGCAGCCCGAGAGCCTGTGGTTGAGCTGTGCTAAATGCCTCCCAATCACATGCCACGTTTTCCCTGAATCCTTTTCTGTACCTTTCATTAGAATTGATCTCTCCCTTTCGTAGGCCTGTTTATAAACTCTAGTGATCATGTAAGTTACAGGGAAATAGTGAAGAAATCACTAAGGAGCTAGCTTACTACAGGAGTTTGGAAGCCCCATGTGTAGAGAGCGAATTGCCCACAAAGCCCCTGTCACCTGCATCACAGAGGACTTGACTCAGAAGGAAGTAAAATGAAAAGGGCCAGGCTGCAGTGGTGCACGCCTGTAATCCCAGCACTTGGGGGCTGAGGCAGGAGGATCGCGAGTTCAAAGCCAGCCTCAGCAACTTAGCAAGGCTCTGAGTGACAGTGAGACCCTGTCTCTAAATGAAATACAAAATAGGGCTGGGGATGTGGCTCAGAGGTGGAGTGCCCTGGGTTCAATCCCCATTACCAAAAAAAAAAAAAAAATGAAAAGGGCAGCTTTTCTAGGATTTCCTCATCATTCTTGGTTTCACTGTTCCAGATGGTCCTGCTTCAGAAGTATCAATGGAAGGCGAAGAAATCTTCTGCTGACCTTTTCCTTTCTGCCAAGGCAGTTGCCTCCTGGCCTGGCTGTGGTGCCCAGCATCGCCTCTCCCGCCACCCCTGCGTGCTCAAGTCCCTCACCCTGGATGCTTATTGCTCTGTAGCATCCAGTCTTCCTGGGCTCCCCCAGGTCCTGGACAAGAAGGAATAGATTGTCTGAGTGTCAGGGTGGGGAAGGAAACCCAGATTCCACTTCAGCCATTATCTGTGACTACCGAGGCTCACAGGTGGGGCTAGCCCTACTCAGGATGTTACACTGAAAACAGTGGCTCCAGAAGTACAGGCAACGATTTGGGACATGTCAGGAATTCTAACAGCTTGAAAGAGTGTTTCCAAATGAGCTCTGAAACTGCCTTTTATTTTGGGGAACACAACCAAAATCAACAAATAGTTTGGGTTTTGTGTACATGTACAATGACCTTTGTGCACAGTCTATACCAGACGTCAGAGCGCCTTAGCAAAGCCCAAGAGAAAAAGCACCTGGACTGACCAGGTGGCACATGGATACTCAGTACTTCATCCTGTTGTCCTAATAGATTGAGTTCCCTTTGAACCACCCAGTGCACACAGCACCCCTTTTTTGCATGTATCGCTCATTTCATTTTGGAAGTAACATTTATGAAACCAGTAAGAGAAGGCTTGACATGTTAAAAAGGACCTGCTCTGTACCACCTTGATCTCATTGACCCAGACCTTTAAAAAAAAAAAAATCAAATCCAGAGGAGTCAGGTGTGGCAGTGTACACCTATAATCCCAGCAACTTGGGAGGCTGAGACAGGAGGATCGCAAGTTCAAAGCCAGCCTCAGCAACTTAGCAAGACTCTGTCTCAAAAATATAAAGGACTGGGAATGTAGCTCAGTGGCTAAGCATCCCTGGGTTCAATCCCTGATGCAAAAAATAAACAAACAAACCCAGAAGAAATATACTGGCTGTCCAAGATACTTGCCTACAGATTCTAGGCACAGAGAAGCCTCCTCACCATTATTTGTGTAGTGACACTTTTTGGTTGTCACTGACCACCCAGAATAGCCCTCATAAGGGCTCCCGCAGGGCAGTTGCTTCATCCTGTTCCTCCCTGTGGGAGAGCATATGCCCTATTGGCACCCGACCCCAGAAGCCCCATCAGCTTAGCCGTGCCAAGGCTTTGCGAGGTTGTCCTCCCAGCACACTTGATAGGATGGCTGGCTGTGAAGTAGGTTCTGGCAAAGGGGGAGAAGCCTATCTATAGCAGTTTTCAGCAGCAGGGACAGAGAAAAAGGGTCGGCAGCAGGCAGTGGCTAGGAGCACTCATTCCCTATTAGGAGATCTCAGCAAAACTCAGTTTCCTAAAAAATTGTAAATCTAAAGTTGCTAATTATGCTTTGCCCCTTGAAGATGTCACAATGCTGCTGAGTTTTCTTCTCTTTCCACGGTTTGTGTTTGCTTGAGGCTTTCCCTGCTGTTATGTGCTGGACAGATTGTTGGTAAGGTTTCCCTTGAGGCCCCAAATACCTGCCACGCTTGGTACTCCCCATGGAGGAGACCCTGAAAATTCTGTGCTTCAAATGTGGCATGTAGATCTTGCTCTCTGCCCCTCAGAAGCATGGGGCTTTGAACATTCTTTTGAAAAAACAAACACAAATCTAACTTGGTGCTTGTTGATGAATTGCAAGCTGGACTTGCAGATGGAGATATTTATCTTTCAGTTTATTTGAAAGAGGTCTGGTTTAAAATTTTTAGCCTAAAATTGTTTTATTTATTGTGTGTATGTGTCTCTCTGTGTGTGTGTGTTCGTGTTCGTGTTCTGTTTCTGTCTGTAAGGTGAACCAATACCAGCCCAGCAGTTTATCTGATCAGCACAGAGAATGAAGTAGCAAGCCAGCACTGTTCACTCACTTTCTAAGTGCCTTGAAGGTCCAGAGGAAAACTGAGGGCCTTCCTTCCCTTCCTCCTCTCCCCACTCATTCTTTTGTGGATGTAGACTTCCTTGTTTAGGAATCAGGAAATTTGCCACATATGAATTGCTTTTGCCTAACTCTTAAGACAAACCTTAAGACTAAAGGCAGCTGATTTTTCTATTGAAACCATGATGTACCTCCCTAAAGACCCTAAACAGCAAGTGTTTTTCCTTCCACCAGTCCATATAACTCCCGGTTATAGCTGAAGCCTCTCCTGATTTTTCCCAGAGCCACCGCAGGCTGCCTGTCTTTGTCACTGTCTCTGGCCCACCTGGCCTTCACAGAAGGGCGGTCTTGAACCAAGACTGGTTCTTTCCTGTGCAAAGACAAGACAGACGATCCTTTTCTCCAGGTTTGAAACAAAAGAGTTAGTGCTGATCAGATTTGCTCAATCTTCAAAAGAGCACTGTGGATTCTGTAAGTTACTGTGCAGCCTCGTACAACTTGATTTCAGTCTTCAGGTGTAGTTTACCCCTGACTAGCTGTAACATCTAGCTTGCTTTGATCATGTAGTGGTCCTTTTAAAAAAAAAACAGATTTCACCTCCGCCCAAGCCTAATTCAAAACAGTGTGGTCAGGTTCTCACTGGGCAAGGTGGGAATGAGAGAAAAAAATCCCCTGGATTCCCCTACATCTCCCAGTGCCCTGCTCGGAATACAGCCTTGGCACAGAAAGAGAACCGCTTGCCCAGAGCTGTGCTTCCACACCTGCGGACTTCATCTCTCCTCTCCTTTAGAAATGGGCCTCAAGGGGACTGCGCCTGGGGGGAGACCTGGGATTGCTGCTGCTTGTGCTTTCGCTTTCCACCTTGAGAACTGCTCTAGTTCCCGAGTCTGAAGCTCTGTGTAGGTTTCTGTCCCATGAGAAGGGGTGGTTTTCCAGGGACCACAGTTTTTCCCATACTGGTCCCCACAGTAGGACCATCAAACTCAAGAAAACAGATGCCTGAAATTACGTTTTGGGGGACAGATGGAATTACTACCCAGAATCCCCCGGCTTTCTGAAAGGAGACTGCATCTTCTCTTGAATTATGATCATCTCAGTAGTTACCCCTTTGGGTGACATGCACTTTAAATGCTCTCTCATAAGCTGGCGCCATTTTTGAGACAATCAGATGTGAACTGTTTTCTTTTTAGAAAAAGGAGAGGGTTGAAAACATGCAGTTGCCATATCCAACCTCTGCCAACATTCCCTCTACCCTGTGAGAGCCATCTTGTGGGGAAGAACTCCTCATCAAGATGTTTTTGAAAAGGTACGCACCTGACCTTCTTTTCCTTGTCTCAGGGTTATGCCACTAAACGATGTCCATTTGCTAATTTTCTCCCTTGTTATCTTCCCAAGGCCTTTGTAGTAGTAGTAGTAGTAGGCACATATTTTTTGAAACCCTTGGGGTTTGTGTGTTCCTTTGTTGTGGGGATGGTGTTGATGTGCAAGGGCTTAAATCGGCCCCACCTTAAATAAAGGGTGGAACCATAAATTTTGTAGGCCAGAATTTGATCCAGAAATTACTCTCCACAGAAGTACTTTATAATTAATTCTTTTGTCTCTAAGGCTCCTTTTCCAGCTCCAGTTCTTTCTTCCCAAGGATTTTGGTATTTGCATGGTAGTTGTGTCCCTAGGACAGTCAAACCCTGGGAGTGGTACACATAAGGACAGTCCTAGGAAGTGGACTTGGTGGCCAGGAAGGGTGGCTCTAAGATGACCCCAGACATTGCAGAAGGGTGTTCCCCTCTGGGCCTGGGTCCCCTTGGCATGTGGAAGCCTACAAGTCCCTGAGTCCCTGCCTGTATTCAACAGTACCTCCGGGCAGTCCCCACTAGCCCTGCTGCTCTCCCTCACCCTTCCTCAGAGACTAAGGGCAAAGAATTTGTTTGGGTTTGGCTCCTAATCTTTTTTTCACTGTAGCATAACATTCCTTTAACCAGAGCTGTGGATTCTACTACCTGCTGGCCAGGTTTTGAAAAGTATTTTAATGCTGCCATAAAAGGAAGTGGGGGGGAAGGGGCTTCCCACATGCTCTCATATATTTGTCAAAAAGTAGACAGGCCATGAATTATTTCTCCATCTCACTGAGGTTTAAAGATGGGCGATCCCTACTGGCTGAGTGTCCCCTACCACAGAAGCGGATGACCTCCCTAAACCAGGCGGGAGCCACTGTGCCAGGGCCCCCCAAACCTCCCCTAGTATGAGCTGTCCCCTGCCTTTCCCCACCACCTGACAGACAGGCCATCCATGCCATGAGGGATGGCAGTCAGTTTGCCTATGATCAAGGTCAGCCTCACTGTCTGCACTTCCACGCCTGGCCTGCAGAGGGCGCTGAGGGCACACCTCACCTCTGCTCGCCGTGGCTATTTCAGATGCTGTAATGAACATTTCTGTGCTAAATCCTATTAAATAAAAAGGTGGGTTAAAACCCTAATGCTGTATATTAATTTGTAATTATGTATAAAAGTGAAGCAGTTTAAACTTTAAAGATTTCTTTTTCAGTGTGTTTTCTGGAATTTTGCCACAACATACTGGCTTTGTATTTTATTTATCTTACTTTTTAGTTACTGGCTTCAGACTCCTGTAAAGTTCTCCTCAGCCCTTTCAAAAAAAATAAATTTCCTTTGAAGTCTTGATTGTTACTGGGATTTGTTCTTGTTCTGGGCTCTTGGTTGGTAGAAGAGGTGCTACTCACTGCCTCCCCAGCTCTGAGGAGAGCCTTTCACCAGTGGAAAGAGTTTATTCCTGTCCCTGCAGCACCAGGCAGCCACGAGGGCAGTCTGACCCTCTGCTGGAACCAGACCCAAACCTCAGAGCAAACTCATTTCCATTAAATCAGTATAATCAGAGTGTACCGTGGCATTAGTGTACTATCTTCAAAGTTTAACATATTTTTTTAGTTGTCAGTGGATCTCTTGTTCAATTTTATTTATTTATATGTGGTGCTGAGTATTGAACTCAGGGCCTCACACATGCCAGGCAAGCACTTTACCACTGAGCCACAATTCCAGCCCCAAAGTTCTTTTACCTTTCTTTGCCAGATTTCACCACCCCAACCCCACATCAGCAGCTCCCAAAACTAATTCAAGAAGAACACTCCAGTTTGCATGTAGCTCCGTAGGGATTTGCAGGTCTGGACTCAGAAGGTTGTGAGTGTAGGAAGGGGGTGCCTCCAGGAAACTGGGGACGTGATGTGCAGTGTCCAGTGTCACTGGTTTCCTACCTCTCTGAATCTGAGCCTGCTGGAACTGGCCCTCCGGTGCTGCAGAGGACATGGAAACGCTGCCTGGACTCCTGGCTCTGTCCCTTCCTCCCTGCCCTTCCTCACCCCAACAACTGAAGAGTCCTGCCAGACTGCCACGGGTCATCCCTTTTTCCATGAACTTGGAAGTGCACAGATTCCTTCACAGAGGCTTTTGTATCCCTGGCAATAGCCACCTCCCCATGAGGCAGGGGAACACTGGTCCCTTTTCACCCACTTCCCCGCCTTCCACAGTCACTGCAACTCCAGCAAGACCCTCCCCCACTGAAGTATCCAGCCTGGTCCCTCCATCCCACCCCCATCCCACCCAGACACCTCAGCTGGGCAGGAGGAATGGTTCCCATGGCCTCCCTCCTGGCTCCCCACTGTAGTTGGTTCTGAGCCAGACAGGCTGTCTGGGAAGCAGAAAAGGCGAGAAGGTTTCATTCTTCTAAAAGAACAACAGAAGCACAGAACACAGAGGGGCTCCAAGGATCCTAGATGGCCGGCCATTCAGTGTGGGTGTAAAGTCCCGCCTGCCTGCAAGGGGCTGCTGAGCCTAGGGCCTCTGTGAGCACAAACCTGCCCCTATGAAAATGGCCCCATCCCAAAGGAAGGCTCATAGTCTGGGGGTGGCCATCCATGCATCTAAATGAGGTCTGCAGCCAAGCACCTACCAGAAAGAGTAGGCAATCTATGCAAAAAGAAGTCTAAGCTAGAAAGACAAAGGGACCCATAAGAGCTTGCAGAGGAGGAAGGCGTGGCTGTGCAGGCTGCAGGTCCTGTAATTTCCTTTGAAGCAGCAACAGTAGAGCTGAGCTGCGGGAATAAAAGTAAATCCCTTCACAGTGCGTGACCCCTCACTTCAACCCTGGTGCAGCCTTGGTGCCTAGGGACCACCTTCCAGTCCAATCCAGTACTGCTCTCTCACCCTGTGGGTGTCTTTCAGTCTGGAAAGGAGTTGTAAGTTGGCAAGGGGGCCCCCAGGCTGGCAAGGAAGTGGTGTGTGCCTCGGATTTCAGGAATGTTGGCCACAGTGCCTCACTGACGGTCTCTGATCCAGTTTGGTGCCCTCAGTTGGCTCCTCCCCATCTGCCTCTCCCATCCCCACCTGCCCTGAGTATCCCAAGCCTCCATCGGGCCTCCTCCTCAGACAATCCCATAGTCCACACAGCTGTGAACAGTCCCTGTGGGCTTCTCCCTCAGCTGCCTTTGGCTACTCTCCTACTTCCTAGGGAAACTCTCTTTACTCCTCAGGGGATAAGGACCCAGGAGGCCTCAGCAGAAGATCTGATGAGCCTGAAGCTCACAGTGGCTTCTTGACAGATGCACTGAGAGTCAGACCTGCGTTTATCTCCCTCCTTTTTACCCCTGCCCTTCAACCCCCGAACTTGTCACCCCACTCCAAGCTTAGAAGTCCAAGGTGGACAGTTCGTTCTATGCTTGGCCTGAGTTCTTGTGGTCCAAAGGAGGTCATCTGAAACAACACTGCCTGTTCTGACATGAGCCAGCCCAGTGGTGAGATCTTGGGGGAGAGCCACACTGGTGCCCACGTGGTCCAGGAGGACAGGCTGAGGGGGCTGAGGAATGAGTGACAGGACAGCACAAACTTTGGAGCAGAGAGGCTAGGCTCCAACTCCAGTGCTGAGCACACATGCGAGTAAACCTTGCCTCCCTCCTGCTTCAGAGAAGGCTTGAGGTCAGTGGTGATGAGTTGAATGTGGGAGCTTGGTGCAGATGTCCTCTGACCCTTGCTTGGCTCAACTTTATTGTCACTTCTTTTAGAAAGCCTTCCCCTACAGCCAAGGCAAACCTCCTGTCTGCCCCTTAGCCGGAGTTGGCTGGCACAGACTACCCAGCCTTGCTGCTGCCTGAACTTCTCCCCAGCTGGCTTCAGGTCACAAAGCTGAGCCCCTGCCCTCCAGAAATTGACTGAGATCCCCTATTCCTGCCTGCACCCCTGCACCTTCACCGCAACACTAGGCGCTGGACTATGTCAGGAACCTTGGAGCAAGAGGTCACCGCTGGGCCAGCTGGGCCAAGTCTGAAGCAGGAAGACTCACCCCTGCTGGAGCCTCCAGGGGGACCTGGGTGGCAACTCAGCCCCTCCTGTAAAGCAGTGGAGCACAACCCCACACACAGGTCTTGAAGCTAAAGATGGTCAGACAGCTCTGACCCACCTGGAACCAGGGAACCCAGAGAGCCTTCTCACCCTCTTCTGCTGGCAAGAGAGAGGAGACAGGTTGGGAAAGACAGACTCCAGTTCACACCGTGTGTGCCAAGGTGACATGCTTAATCTTTCTGAGCTAGTCTCCTCAGTATGAGGATAATGGCACAAATCCCATAGAGTCAGGGGAAGAGAAAAAACAGGAAGGGACAGAAAAGTCGAAGGCCTACTACACCTTAGGAAATGTATGTGCAAGATGACCTGCCAGGTGGGAGCACTTACTCTGATTTCAAGAGGCCCACATGGTCTCAGACCCGTTTGGTTCAAAGAGAGCTTGCCAGTGTTCTGCCTATGGGATGAGTTCACTGAGGCCTGGGCACTTGTTAGAGAGGCACTGGCTGAGTCTCCCTCAGGAGCCTGCCACCAGGGATCACATGGGCCCCAACACCCTGAGGAGGTGCTTGATCTCCCTACTTGTGGGTAAGGGAGACTGGATTTTCCCCTTAGACCAGGGCTTTCCAAAGGGCAGTCACTGGATCTCCTGCCCTAATATTACCCAGGCTTCTTGATGAAATGCCTATCCCCGGCCCCGCCCCAGAGCTCCTTGTCAGAACCTGAGGGGTGAAGCCAGGGAGTCGGCATGTGGAGCCTACACTGCGTCGGAGGCCTGCTGAAGTTCAAGAGCAGCGGTGTGATCCTAATACTCCCACAGGCAGAAGCAAGAGAGGGGAGGGCAGGAGATAGGAAGCAGAAGTGTCACAAGAGCTCAAGTCCACCTTGGAGCAGGGAGATCCTGGAGAAAGAGGTCCTTCCATGGGATCCTGGTCCTGTTTGTGCAGCAATTCTGTAGGAACATTTGGGCTGTTCATGAGCAGTGGCAGGACGGGCAGGGCTTTGGGCCAGGGATTTCAGCTTCGGTTTCTTCATCTGGAGTGTAGGAATGGATAGCCTCACAAGGCTGCCCAATGAAGTAACAGGACTGAGCAGAGGATTGACAGTGATAGTTCCACCACTGTTGGTGAGGCCTTGTCTCTGAAGGGCTGTGTGGCCTGGAATGTTTCATACCTGCAAAATGGGGTGGCTGGACTGCAGTGGTGGTCCTCAGCCTTGGCTGACTGCACACTGGAGTCATGGGGGAGCTTCAGGCCTCACACTTGAGGCAGATCACACTGGAGCCTCTGGGGTGGCCCAAGTGCCAGGACTTTTTAGTACCCTCAGGTGATTTCAACATGCACCCAAGGCTGAGAAGCTCCAGGCTGTGCAATGCTCAGGCTGCACCTCAGAGATCCACTTCTATGCTGAGGTGAGGCTCCCTCCCCACGTCACCAGCTGGCGCCTGGTCCAGTGCAGCCACCTCTCCTCTGATGGATGCCTGAGCTTTGCATACTCAAGGCTCCAGACCTGAAGGGCAGCATCTCTCCCCTCGTGGTTTGCCAGAGCTGCCAAGCAGCAGGGTAAACATGAGAGGGAATGAGACAGAAGCAGTGCCCATGGGAAGGGCCTGGGCTCAAGGGAACAATCCAGAGGCCTCCAGAAGCAATGTTGGGGGCTGGGCAGGGAGGATAAAGCCCCACCTGCTCTGTTGGGCAGGGCAACCTTGTGGATTCTCCCAGGATTCCAGGCCATCTCCTGCCCTTTCCCAGCCACCCTCTCCTAATCCGATATTAGCCACCCCTGCCAGAGTATTGGAACATTTAGGACTGTTTCATATCACTGTGATTCATGTTCCTTGAACAATATATGGTGGAAAATACTGCTCTTTTTATTTTTCCAGGGGATGGGCAGTGTAGAGGGATGTACTAGGGATTAAACCAGGGGCACTTTACCTGAGCACTGAGCTACATTCCCAGCACTTTTTATTTTTTATTTTGAAAGTCTCACTAAATTGCCCAGGCTGGCCTTGAACTTGCAATCCTCCTGCCTCGGCCTCCAGAGTTACTGGGATTACAGTGTGTGCCACCATGCTGGGCTAACAGTCATTTTAAAAACATTTCTAAACACCTATAATCCCATCACCTGGAATAAACTAAGCAGCAACATTTCATGAAGATGTTAGCAAATTATAGTTAGATTCTGCATAAAACATATTCTACTTAGGACATTTCACATTTGTTTAGTACCAGGGATTAAACCCAGGGGTGCTAAACCACCAAGCCACATCCCCATCCCTTTTTTTTTTCTTTTTTCTTTTTTTTTTTTTTTTTTTTT